>CM076851.1:48986118-49430308 GCA_039519185.1 Astragalus membranaceus
GAAAATCTGTTTAAATCATGTGTGCAGTTGGACATTACCCTGTTTGTGTTTTGTTCGTCTTTGTCAAGTGTCATTACTTGAGGACAAACAATAGTTTAAGTTTGGGGGTGAGATAACTCTTATTAATAAGAGTTATTTATGCTTTCTTAGCTTAAATTATTGTAAGTTCCCAAGTAAAAATTTGTTTAATCATTGTTAATTGTGTTGTTTAATAGAAATGAGGGTTTAATTTTGGTTTGAGATCAATTGGCACTTTGGTGCCCCAATTGTGCTTTAATATGTGTTTTCAGTGTGCTGCAGCTAGCATTAGGGGCCACAGCATTGAGGTTCCTGCGGCAGATGATAGAGAAAGCAAGAGGCGTTGATTTCAGCGCCCTGGCAGTTGTCAGGTGAGGACGAACGTGTCAGTGTGGGGACCAGCGCCTAAAATTCAGAATATTCTCTATTTGCTTGGGCACAATATACTTTTGGGCACACAATAGGATAAGTGGCACCTCTCTTCAGGGTTTTTCTTGGATCATGTAACCCTAGCACTATTTAAGGCAGCTCATCTTCATTTATTACGCGGGTTCAAAAGGAGAAAGGTTTAGACATAGCTTTTCCTCCATTTATGCTCCAAGCTGCTTTAAACACCAAAAACGAAATTCGAATGCTGAGAAGAATGCTACAACATCATAGGAGTTAACACTACTTGAAGATTATTGTGGATTAGAGTGCTGATTGTAACTCCAATTCTCTATTCTTGGAGTTCATCTCAGTCTACCACTTTTCTTAGTATATTTCTACCTTGTAATTTTAGTTTATGGATTTAGAACTCGTACTTAACCTTTATTTCTTGTGTTGTTTGCTCATTATGAAATAATTACTCTTTGTTGAGATGCTTTGATCTATGTAAGAAATCTTAGTGTCTTAATGAAATGTATTTCATGTTTTAGCATTCTAACATTTGTGAGATAATAATTCCATCTTGATTTCGAATAGGCGAGCTAAATAAAGTACTATTTATGAATTCTGAAAAGGTTTATAAATTGATCTCAATAGATAATATGGATATAGTGGGTGTTAAAGGACACTTTAATACCCATTGCTTAAACCCTAGACATAGGAGGGCAAATTCCATAGGGTGATTACTGTGAGTGCGTAATAGTCAGGGGTGGACCTATTTAGATCTTAGACATAAGCCCTTGTAACAAAGTCCAGCACGCAATTTTCATGAATTCTCAATTGCCTAGACGCATAAGCGATCACTTTCCCATTCTGCATAAGTACACCACCCAATCCCAACTTCGACGCATCACAATAAACCACAAACGGTTCCACCGGATTAGGCAGGGTCAACACTGGTGACGTAGTCAACTTCTTCTTCAGCTCATTGAAACTTTCTTCACATTGGTCATTCCAAACAAAAGCCCTACCCTTGCAGGTCAATTGGGTCAATGGCAGAGCCAACTTCGAAAACCCCTCAATAAACCTTCTATAGTAACCTGCCAACCCCAGAAAACTCCTGATTTCAGTAACTGACTTTGGAGACTCCCATTGCAACACTGCATCAACTTTGGAAGGGTCCACAGCAATTCCCTCACTAGAAATCACGTGACCGAGGAAACTGACTTCTTTCAACCAAAACTCACACTTGGACAGCTTCGCATACAACTTTCGATCCTTCAGAATTTCTAGCACCAGCCTCAGATGTTCCGCATGCTCCTCTTCTGACTTAGAGTAAATCAAAATGTCGTCAATGAAAACTACCACAAACTTATCCAAGTACTCACGGAAGATTTGGTTCATGTACCCCATAAATACCCCCCGGCGCATTAGTCACACCGAAAGGCATAACGGAATACTCATAGTGCCCATATCTTGTCCTAAATGCCGTCTTCTGGACATCTTCATCCTTGACCTTGATCTGATGATAACCAGACCTTAAGTCAATCTTGCTAAATACTTTAGCACCCACTAACTGATCCATCAAGTCATCAATTCTTGGCAACGGATACTTGTTCTTGATGGTAACTTTATTTAACTGCCGATAGTCTACGCACAACCTCATACTACCGTCTTTCTTTTTCACTAACAACACTGGAGCTCCCCAAGGTGACACACTCGGTCTTACAAACTTCTTTTCTAATAAATCTTCAAGTTGCTTTTTCAATTCTGCCAACTCGGATGCAGACATTCTATATGGCGCCATAGACACAGGCTTAGTGCCGGGAATCAGGTCAATAGCAAACTCCACCTCTCTCTCTGGTGGTACATCCGGAATCTCGTCAGGGAACACCTCAGAAAACTCACGCACTACCGGCAACACATCGATCTTCGCTTGGCTCTCAGCAGACAACGACGCCAACAGAGAAAACAGCTGAACTTCTTCCCTCATCACTCGATGCAGCTGACCCGCAGATAACAGACCAGACTCCCCTTCAGGCGACTCAAAACTCACGGACCTCTCTCGACAGTTGATATGGACATGGTTATCAACTAACCAGTCCATACCCAGAATGACATCCATTCCACTCAGCGGCAAACAGATCAAATCAATTAAGAATTCTCTACCATATACAGATACAGGACATTTGGCACAAACAACGGAGGTAGTCACCGAACCCTTAGCTGGAGTGTCGATGACCATCTCCCTCAACATATCAGATAAAACAAGGTTTAACTTCTCAACACATGCAGTAGCAATAAAACTATGGGTAGCACCAGTATCAACAATAACAACAAGGGGAAAATTATTGATATAGCACGTACCTCGAATCTCGTTCACTACATCAGACTCAGCCAGAGCGAACACCTTTCCAAAGGACTTCTCTTTCTTGGGTTTCGAACATTGTGTACTAACATGACCACTCTCCCCGCAGTTGAAACATACCACTTCTTTCTTATCACATCCGGAAGATATATGCCCCTCTTTTCCACACCTATAACATCTCTTCTTATCCCCGCCTGGGCAATCTGGACTTTTATGACCCACTTTCCCGCACGAGTAACAAGTAACACTGGCTGTAGCATCTCCCCCACTTCGCTTAGGTCCACCAACAAACTTACCCTTGCCCTTACCAGCAGGCGCCTCATATGGCTTACCGCAACTTGCGAAATTCTTTTGTTTTTCTCTAATGACTCTGGAGAAGGCATTATTGTCCTCCTCAAAAATCCTGGCACTATTAACCAACAACGGAAACACACGAATCTGCTGGTACCCTATGGCCCTCTTAATGTCAGCACGCAATCCATTTTCAAATTTGATGCATTTGGAGAACTCCGCACCCTCTCTATCATAATGAGGATAAAACTTAGACAGCTCAGTAAATTTTGCAGCATACTCGGTTACAGTCATGTTGCCTTGTTCAAGTCTTAGAAACTCAACCTCCTTCTTCCCACGGACATCTTCCGGGTAGTACTTCCTCTTGAATTCCCTCTCAAACACAGCCCAGGTAATCCCCTCATTGGCAGCCGTCAACCCCTGACTAGTAGTCCTCCACCAATCATAAGCCTCTTTCTTCAACATATGTGTGCCATAGCGAACCTTCTGAGCATCGGTGCAATCCATAACGCGGAAGATCCGCTCCATCTCACTTAGCCACTCCAGGGCACCATCAGGATTATACCCGCCTTCAAAAGCAGGAGGGCTCTCACGCTGGAACGTAGCCAAACTACGCGTCCCATCTCCAATAGCATTGGGTATGTTACCCACGACTCCGGCTATAGCCTGCAAGGCAGCAGCAAGTGCAGCATCGTTCCGTCCTGCCATTCTAGTACTGCAACAGAAAACAAAATTTAAATACGAGTAACTAGACTCGAATGTTACTCGACTCAACAACTTGACCACCGGCCGGACAGACCGAACTGCTCTGATACCACTAATGTAACACCCCGTTTCTACCCCTTTAATTTGTACGTCATTATCAGAGTGCTTTCGTTTTCAAAAAAAAATAATAATTTAACTAGTAGAAAAGAATGTCACAACTTCATTGGTAAATCTCATCGACTACGCCATTAACATCCGTGTAAAAACACATTCGTCTCAAAAATCGAATTTCAAAATTAAATCTCATCACAGCGGAAATAATAGCTCACCAAATCGCTCAAACACGTCTCACACATCAATAAAATTATTAGAACAATTAATTAAATAAGTCATCAACTTTAACCCGCCCCCTAGGTGTTACAATATCAGAGAGCGACTCGAACGTCTCAACAGCTAAAAGGAAGGCAGCATGTCCTTCAATCAGAGTCACCTGCAGCGTTGCCACAATAGAGCAACATTCCAAGCAGAAGGGGTGAGAACTTTCAACAAAATATAATTAAGCATACAGCAGAGTAATATGAGCAACACATCACACAACATCGTCACTAAAAGCAACTTCATCGTTACACACAACACCAAACAAAATCACAATTCACATCACCCGTTATAAACAAAATGAATGCGCATGAAGATGCAACCCACACCTGGGCATATGCATGATGGTACCATATTCGTCATAATAAGCCACTATGGGCACACCGTCACTGTTTTCTCGTCATAAATAAGCCACTATGGGCACACCGTCACTAAGAGGCCGAAGCCTATTCGTCATAAGATGCACATGCTATGAGACACAATGGACACATGTGCAATCACCAAAATTTACTCACCCGGAGTACTCATCATCACCACCATAAGACACTCATAGAGTGTATTCATCATAGTCATCATAATAATAATATCACACCTCTTCATAACAATCACATTCAAAATAATGTAACAACGTAATTAAAATTATGGAATAAACATTTCGCTTTACATTTTGAAAAATTATGGAATAATCCTTCACTTTCGTACTTAGGAAGCGACACAATTAAATTCGGGAAGAACATCTCATTTTCCAAGTGGAAGAAAAACTCACCTTCTTTGACTCCAAATCAAAACTGAAAATAGTGACCATCGTTGCGCAAAACAGTGGGAATTTTACATCCAAATCGAAACTGAAACAGTGGCTATTTATTTCGCAAAAACAGTAGCAATTTTTACATCGAATCGGAATTGAAACAGTGGCTATTTATTTCGCAAAAACAGTAGCAAATTTACATCAAATTGAAGCTGAAAAAGTAGCCATTTATTTTCGCAAAACAGTTCACAAAAACAGCAACCTTGATTTGCAACACAGCAGCATTTTAATTGGTAAAAAAAAACAGCAACAACAACATACAATTGACAGCAAACAGCACTAAATAAATACAGCAACAGCACTACAAATAAATTCTGCAACAGCAGCATTGTTTTTGTAAAAAACAGCAACACCAAATTTCTGCATACAGCAACATATATATATAAAACAGCAACAACATTTTCTGCCCAACAGCAACACATATATATAAAAACAGCAACAACATTTTCTGCCCAACAGCAACATATATATAAAAAAAAACAGCAACATATTTTCTGCCCAACAGCAACATATATATACAAAAACAGCAACATATTTTCTGCTCAACAGCAACATATATATATATATAAAAAAACAGCAACATATTTTCTGCCCAACAGCAACATATATATACAAAAACAGCAACATATTTTCTGCTCAACAGCAACATATATATACAAAAACAGCAACATATTTTCTGCTCAACAGCAACATATATATAAAAACAGCAACATATATATATAAAAACATCAACTATTCAACTCCTCGCATCATGGGTAATTCGCACATCAACATAACAATTCGATTCATTACTTCTATCGATATATATATATATAAGTTGCGAAATTCACTACTCCCACAAACCCACTAACCCTCCATATTACTCAATTATATTAAATTGAAAACCGCTCACCCTTACCTCGAATTTTATATGCCCGAAACCACGATTTATGCGTCACGTGCAAACTCCGCAACCCGACGAGCCACGGTCACTAAAAATTCGCAGCAGCCCCCTTCCTCCTCTCTTAAGCCAATTCGCATCCATCATCAAATTTATGGGGCAAAAATCGAAACATGGAAAGGAAGGTTTTAGACTACCACATGGAAGAGGAAAATAAATGGAAGGGAAAAGGATTAAGGAAGGCTTACCTAAGCCAAGATGAAGACAAATTCCTCTCCTCCTCTAAGCCTTGAAGTCGCGCCCCACCTCCCTTTTTCTCTCTCAGATTGCGCTGAATTCTTCTCCTTGGAGGAATGACACTAATTCTTAGTTTTTAGGGTAAATGGAATGGGCTTGGGTCACTTAAGTGGCTTGGGCCCATTTTTCACACCACTCTTTTTAATTCTTTTCGCCTCCTACAATAAGACAATTATATATAATTATCCCACTTAAATAAATATTGCATCTCTCCAATAACTTAATTTAATTAATAAATTAAATTATTTTAGGGCGTTACACTGTCTCCTTCGTCTTTGCCATCTCTCAACCTGCAGGACAGGGGGCAGAACAAGTAGTCACGAGACAAATAACAAGAATTTGTAGACAACCCCCTCTCCTGAGGATGGAGACTTCCACAAAACCAGACATGCTCGAAAATAAGAAAGCTAGAAATAAAAGCAAAGGGTCAACCTAGGTTACCTTAGTAAGTGAGAAGCGGCGAAGGTCGCGAAAATGGTGGACAAACTCTAGTGAGGACAGAAGAAGCAATGTCCCTTGGTACCAAGCAAGCCCTAAAATATCAAAGAAAAGAAAAACAAACTAAGAGACAGGACCAACAAACAAAATAAAACAAAGCGCCAAAGAAAAGGTCCAAACAGGCAGCACCTATGACGGCGCCTGGCAGGGCGCCAAGACAACAAAGGCCTGACGCTAGAAGGAGGGAACCGGATCCTCTCCCTCTGAAAACTGGCGCTGGCAACACCCAAGGCGCCCATGAGGGCGCCGGATCTTTTCCTTCCAAAAACTGGCGCTGGCAACACCGTGGGCACCGGATCCCTTCCTTCCAAAAACTGGCGCTAGCAACACCCAGGGCGCCCAAAAAGGCGCCGGATCCCTTCCTCCCAAAAACTGGCGCTGGCAACACCCAGGGCGCCCATGAGGGCGCCAGATCCTCTCTCTCTGAAAACTGGCGCTGGCAGCGCCCAGGGTGCCCAAGAGGGCTCCGGATCCCCTATCTCAGAGCTGGCGCAAGCAGAGCCCCAGGGCGCCCAAGAGGGCGCTGGATCCCCTTTTTTGAGAAACTTTCTGCGCAGCACAACCAGGCGCCTACGGCGCCCATGAGGGCGCCAGATCCTGCACCAAGAGGCAGCGACCCGACCAGCGCAACAAGGCGCCCACGACGCCCATGAGGGCGCCAGATCCTGCACCAAGAGGCAGCGACCCGACCAGCGCAACAAGGCGCCCACGGCGCCCATGAGGGCGCCAGATCCTGCGCCAAGAGGCAGCAACCGGATCAACCAGTCAGGGCGCCCATGAGGGCGCCAGATCCTGCTTCAAGAGGCGGCCTCCATGACACCATGACAAAGTGCCTTAGGCGCCCATGAGGGCTCCGTCAACAACGCAAAAGAAAGCAGAAATCAACACTTACCGACAAGAAGAGTGTAATACCCCAATTTTGTCCGCCCAAGTCAAAAAACATTTTTCAGAAAAATAGAAGCAATAAGGTAATTCATAATGTGTGGAAAACAGTGGATTGGTGCATTTATGTGTGTTCGTCCCCTATTTCGCATTTTTATTTGAATTACGCGCGCGCGCCAGTAGTAACTGCGTGAGCTGCCCTGTGCCCTCGTCATTTGTCACGTGTCTGTATTTTCATCAAAAAAGGCCATTTATTGATCATTATTAATTTTTGGCACCCAAAAACATTTTTCTTAATTTTTAGGAATTTTAGGAAATAAAATAGTGCATTTTTGGGCATTTAAATAAAAGCGAATTAATTATTTTATGGTGCTCAAATATATATGACACTTTTTAATAGGTGCACCTTCACTTCCATGCCCAAAATTCAAAAACTCAAAAAGAAGGAAGTGTCCTCAATAAGATAAAAGACCAAAAACAAGTTTTTTCCTCTCTCTCTCTCTCTCTCTCCCCCACAATTTCGAAATTCTTTCTCTCTCTCCCCCCCCCCCCCACAATTTCGAAATTCCCTCTCTCTCTCTCTCCACAATTTCTTCCACACTCTTCTATTCCTTATTCCTTAAGAATATGCTTTGTACTATCCTTAACTTTTCCCTTTTGGTGACCATCACTCACTCCCACATAGATTTATGCCCTCTTTTGTAAATTACCCCACCCACTCACACTCACCTCTTCACAAGAAAATACAAAATTACTTCTTTGTTAACATTCCATCTCAATTATACCATTAACCCTATTTTTACCTCACATCACATATGAGCCTCCATTCCCAAAATAGGACAAGTTTTTCACACAAGCTCTCCCTCCCTCTCATATGCAAATCCACACCCTCTCCTCCCTACCACTCTCATTTTTGTGTTTTCTCACTACCCACAATCCAAGTGATCTCTAATCCTAGCCCTTCATTCCTCACTCACACAACCTTCCTCTCCTCCAAAGACCCCCTAGGCCGTAGCCTCCACCCCCAATTCCTCCTCCATTCTTTTTCAATTCACTCCCATTTTCTATCTCAAATCCACTCCTACTTCACATATCATCCTTCTCTTCTACTAAAACCTAATTGTTCATCATCTAACCTCAAGAATCAAGGCAAGGGGCGCAAGTTTCATTGAGGTTTGTGGAGGATTTAGTTGATTGTGGTCTTGTTCTTCATATCACTCCCTTCATAGCTTGGATTCAAGGTAAAACTTCAAAACCTTTGCATTTTCTTCATTTTTGCATAATCTCTCTTCTCCTCATCTCAACTCCTTCATATATTGTTGTTGTTGCTTTGAGGAGCCATCTCAAACACTATTGACAAGCACTTAGGGAGGCTTGGGTGTTTGAGGTGGCTCCTTGGCTTTGAAGGAGTTGTTCTTGTGTTTTCTTGCATTTTCTTGTATTTTGAATCTTGTTTGCCTAATTTTCATCAAATGAAAACTCATTCTCATACTCCATGTGCATTCGGCCATGAACTCTATTTTAGGGTTCTTGTGTGTTCTTGTTCATTTTATGATTTGGGTTTGAATAATTGTTGATCTTGGACCATACATAGCCTTGGGTTTGGGCAAGGAAAATAGGGTTCATGTTGCTTGTTTTGTTTTCTTTAATTTTGAATGAATAAATGCATGATTTGGCTAATGTTTGTTTTAGGAACTTGCATGATAGATTAGGTCCTCTTCTTTTGTGTTGTTTTGTGTGTTAATTTGTCAATTTTTGCATGGAATAAGTTGATGGTTCCATGCTTGTATGCATTCGGCCATGACTAGGGTTTTTACCCCTTTGATTGCTTGAAGATTGTTATTTTGATTGTGGTTGAGTAAATGCAAGTTGTGTCATTGTGTTTTTTAACTTTTTACCATTTCATTAACTTTTTACTTTTACCATCTCATTCACTTTTTATCACTTATTTCATTAAACTTTTTACCACTTTGCAGTCTTTTCTTTTACTACATTGCATCAAAACTTCTTACCATAACTCATCTAACCTTTTACCACTTTGAACCATGAATCATTTACCCAAAAACCCAAAGACATTTCGCATACTTCATGCATCCTCTTACTTATTCTTCCATATTCATTTCTAACTTACATATTCACATGTCCATGCATACTCAAATGTTCATACCTTACACAATAATTATGCTCATGCATTCATAGTCTTGTATGCTCAATCTTTCATTCATGCATAGTCTTATATGCTTATTCATTCATGCATAGTCTTGTATGCTCACGCATTTGCATATTTGCCTAATCATGCACATCATTGCTTGCATGTTCATTCATCTAACCTAGATCATTCTATGCCTATAATCAATTGTATTCTCTTGTTCGTGATGCCATTTAAATGTTTTGATTTAATTGTGTGCAATTCCTCCCTCATGCATGTACTCTTATATGAAGACGTAAGCCTACTCACCTGTGGTAGCATAGAGTCATTAAGATAAATGCACACCCTTAGAGATTGTTGCCCGTCCCGTAGCAATTCTCACACACACACACAATTGTTTTGAGAACTTTTGAGATTGTTGCCCGTCCCGTAGCAATTCTCACACACACGCACAATTGTTTTGAGAACTTTATCTTGGATAATTGACAATTAAATCTCTTGATTGTATTGGCATGCTTAATCTTAGTTGATGATCAACATGTTCATGATTGCTTAATTAGTTGAATATGTTGGAACTTCATTCATTCATTTTGCATTTGGTTATGGACTTGGAATTTGGTTGAAATTGTTCTACTTTGTTTTTCCAAAACTCATTTCCAAAACCCTTCTTCAAAACTCCAATAAGACCAAATTGTCATCAATGATCACTCGCGCCGTTGTCGTTTGGTTGTTGGTGACGATTTCATTTTCAAAAAAGAGTTAGTAGCGCGGCCACTCTAAACCGTTGTTGTTTGGTCATCGCGAACACTCGAATCAAAAACAAAACCGATTATCATTAATGATCACTCGCGTCGTTGCCGTTTGGTTGTTAACGATGATTTCATTTCCAAAAGGGTTTTGGCAAGGGATGGACTAACTCTAGTCTTGATGCACCCGTGTTCTTATTCATTTGTGCTTGTTCTTGTGCTTGTTATATGATTAAGTATTGAATTGGTGTTCACAATTTGCTTGCTTGTTTTGATGATCCCATTGACTTTGTAATCCGACTTCAAAGTTCAAAACCTTTGTTACTCGTTAGTAACACCTCAAAATCATGTCGCATTCAAATTATACAACAACTTGTTACTAGTTAGTGACATTTACAATTTCAAATCTTTTTCATAACCAAGAACGCTTTCAAACATCAAAAAGCCATCTCACAAACCAAAAATCAATTCGATTGCGAAAACCCTTTTGATTACTTAAAGCAAAACCGATTATCATTAATGATCACTCGCGCCGTTGCCGTTTGATTGTTAATGATGATTTTTCCCGAGAGTTAGTAGTGTGGCCACTCTAAACCGTTGTTGTTTGGTCATCACGAACACTCGACCTCTTTGCGAAAACATTTTCTTCGTTAAACAAAAATCAATCGTCATTGATGATCACTCGCCCCGTTGCCGTTTGATCGTTAATGACGATTTCATTTTCCAAAGAGTTAGTAGTACGACCACTCTAAACTGTTGTTGTTTGGTCGTCACAAACGCTCGCCCAATTGCGAAAAACTCTCAAACCATTTTCAAAACCAAAAACAAGAACTACGTAGCTTTGAATTCTCCATCGCACCGGGAGATACGTAGGAGCAAGCGGCTAACTCTCGTCAAGCGCCAAAAATAAAAATTTTCATTAAGTCTTTTCATTCCCTTTGAGGCAAATTTAAGTATTTTCCAAATCAACACTTAAAACCACACGTTTAATTAAAGGTTCCCTTTCGGTAGAAAGGAGGTGTGGGGTGCTAATACCTTCCCCATGCCTAACCGACCCCCAAACCCAAATCCTCCGGTTTTCCAAAAGGCCATCCGCTTTCCAAAAAGGTTTTTCTTCAATATTTTCCTTATAAAAAATATTGGTGGCGACTTCATTGTTTTAAAAAGTTGTAAACGAAGAAAAATCCCCTCAGGGACCTTTTCGGGTGCATCAAAGAGATGTTGAAGCAAGCAAACCCTACCTCCCTTCTCCTCTTTAAGTAGGCGCTCCAAGACAGCTTGATCCCTGGACTGGACCAAGAGGTCCATTAGCAAAACCAGGGGGTGCGTCCAGCAAGCGATATGGATCAAGCCCAACCAAATCAGCCCGTATCCACAACACACGAGCCCAACATGCCTGGACGGTCTAGATCAACGCTACTAATCCGACGATCCACAACGAGCATCGATTTCCTATAAATATCGGCTCGCATAGCCATTTATACGGTACGCACTATTCCCTGGTACCTTCACTCATATACTCTCTATACTGACTTCAGCGTCGGAGTGGCTTTGCAGGTACCCCCCGGGGGGGCGCTCACTGACCTACAGCCAGGACAGCAAGAGACCTACCAACAGCAGCCTACCAAATTACTGCTAGGTACAGAACACGTCTCATTTTAATTTTTTTTTTAGATAAGCAATGATGTATTGATGGGGGAACTAGGGGTGCACCAACCCATACAAGTAATGGAAGGGGGAGGGCCCCCTCAAAACCTCTCCGAGCCAAAACCCATTGGGAAAAAGACTCGGGAAGGAAAAAGTGTACCTCAACAAAATGTCCGGATGTCTACAAAGTGGATATACATCCTAGTGGGTTGCTAAACCAATCCGAGAACGTTAGCTCACTATTTCTCCCCCTTCTAGAAATAAACCATCCCCAAGATACATATTTTATAGATGTTACAATGGAATTAACAGTTGCAACTACGCCTTGGAAGATGACTTTGTTCCTTGCCAACCATAATTGCCACATTGTAGCCGCCCAAAATATGTGTTGTAGCCTCCCACGTTTCCTCCCCTTGACCAATCCTCCAACTTCAAAGAACATGCAAAGCCTCTCCTCAAATGTAACACCTCCCACATTTAACCAATTGAAAATGCTTTGCCACACCATCCTCACCCTACCTCATATTGAGACGTTACAATCCCTCGTTTGTATAAGTTTTCCCTCGTTGGTAGTCTGTTAAGCAGCAGCCGCCAACAAAAAACCAGAATCTTCGATGGAATATCAGTCTTCCATAGTGAATTACACGCCATGACCATCGGATCCTCCATAACCATCCCTTCGATATTCATCTCACTGCTCGACCACCTGTAGCACGAGCTCACGGTGAAGCCTTGCACCATATCCGGCGTCCAAATCCATCGGTCAGCTGCCTCCCTGTTTAAATATACGCCCTGTAAAATGTCAAACAAACCAGAAACCAGCGCAGCATCATTAGTAACAGCAGGCTCAAACCGAGCCCAATCCCACTGCCAGGCCGATCCCACCCAGTGCCCCATCTCTCCAACCAACTCATCCCCTCCTCCACAAGCTTCTAACACTGATGGGAATAAGAGTGCTAAAGATTCCGGGCCTAACCAATTGTCCCTCCAAAATTTCACAGTTTCTCCATTACCTATTCTTTTTTTAACGACACGATTGAACCACCCAACCCAACCGAAGTTCCTTCACCTAATAGTGCCAAATCTCTCCAGCATATTGATGCCCTTCTTGCCATATTAGATGACAAATTATCTCCGAACCATGGTCTAACCATGCCATATCTCGCTTCTATCACCCTTTTCCATAATTGTGAGTTATTGCCACCTAGTAGTCTCCATCTCCATTTTGCAACTAGAGACAAGTTGAATACATGAAGATCTTTCACCCCCAAACCACCCAACTTCTTGGGTTTACATACTTGCTCCCATTTGACCCATGCCATCTTCTTGTTTCCACTATCACCACCCCAAATAAACCTTCTTTGCATTTGTTGAAGTTCAACAATTACTTTCTTGGGAGCCTTAAACATAGAAAACAAATACAATGGTAGGGAAGACAAAACCGAATTGATTAATGGAACCCTACCTCCAATTGATAATTTTAAGCTCCTCTAATTTGACAACCGGGCTTTGAAGGAATCTATTACCGGCTTCCATGTACATGCTCTCCTTGGGTTGGCCCCAACCGGTACTCCTAAAAATTTAAAAGGTAGCACCCCGATGTTGCACGCCAAGAAATATGAAATTCCATCCATGACCCTTTCCTCCATATTCACCCCAATCACATTACTCTTGTGGAAGTTAACTTTAAGACCCGACACCAACTCAAAGCACCTTAGTATAGTCTTAATACACCATATACTTCCATCATTCCCATCACATAAGAAGAGAGCTGGCAAAATGGGCCGAGCCCGTCGGGCCGGGCCGGGTTAGCCCGAAAAATGGGAGGGCTTGGGCCGAAGGAATTGAACCCGTTTTTACATTCGGGTTTTTTAGCCCGGTCCGCAAAAGCCCGAGCCCATGCCGGGCTAGCCCAACCGGACCATGGGTAGCCCGCAAACCCGTGAATAATGCACAACTACCAATTTGCAAGTCATGGTTGTTGGGAATCATGCAATTGCTCCTCATCTTTACAAGTTTCATGGTATAATAAATGGAATTGACCCAGATATATGGGACCCGTATAATGATAACTTCATTCCTGTAAGTTGACATATACTGAGATCTTTCTTTATCTTCCTCAACTTTAGAGGCATGTAGATATCAAAGTTAAATCCCAACATGGTGCTGCTTGAAATCTGATATCTACTTAACTGTACCTCTAGTTTTATATATACAAGTTACTTTTATTTTCCATTGATTATTGATACGGTTATGACTAGCTCCAATATACATTATTCCAGGTACAGTACACATCAGAAAATGTTGTTGAAGGAAAAAGAGCTTCCAAGGAAGCCTTGCAACTAAAACTTGATTTAAGAAAAGAGGATGTTCCTTTGGTGGGAATTATTACAACTACCAATTTGCAATTTACATGATAGTGTTGCTAGAAAATCGCGCATAATGCGGGCTAGCCCGAGAAGCCCGCAGCCCGCATAGGGCCGGGCTTGGGCCATAAAGGGTGAGCCCGAATTTCATCCCGGGCTTTTTATCCCGACCCTTAAAAGCCCGAGCCTGTAGCGGGCCGACCCGATATGGGCCGGGTAGCCCGTTTTGCCAGCTCTACATAAGAAGATAGTATCGTCTGCGAATTGTAACATGGAAATAGACACATTGTCACTCACCTTGAAACCCCTTAAGCATTCGGCTTCTTCTCCCTTTCTCACCATACCAGCAAGACCCTCCGCAGCTATTAGGAAAAGAAAAGGAGCCAGCGGATCTCCTTGTTTGATCCCTTTCTGCGCTATGAACTCTCCGGTTGGACTCCCGTTAACTAACACCGACATAGAATTTGAAGAGAAGCAAGCTCGCATCCACCTCCTCCATTTGGTACTAAAACCCATCCTTCTCAACATATACTCCAAATAGTTCCAATTCACCGTGTCATAGGCCTTTTGGAAGTCCACCTTTAGAATTAAGCACTTCTTTTTTTATCTTTTCGCCATATCAATAGCCTCATTTACCACCACAACTCCATCAAGAATATTTCTGCCCGCTATAAAAGCATTTTGTGTTTCTGAGATCACCTTCCTCATAACTTTCTTTAGTCTCCCAGCCAGTACTTTCGCCAACATCTTATACATAGACCCAATAAGTGATATGGACCTGTATTCACCAAGATTCTGGAGATTCTTTACCTTCGGCACCAAAGTCAAAAAAGATGCACTCACTGCCTTAGGTAGAACCGCATGGGAATGGAATTCCGTAAAGAAATCCAAAATTTCCGGACTTACAATGTCCCAGCAACTCTTAAAGAAATTAAAGTTATATCCATCCGGACCCGGGCATTTATTCCCATCACACTCCCACACTGCTTCCTTAATTTCCTCCAAGGTGAACGGGCTAGTCAACAATTCATTATCCTCCCAATTCACTCTATTAAAGTTGACACCATCAAGAGTCGGCCTAGGGAAGACCTCCTCCGTAAAACTCTCCTCGAAATGATTCTTCACTACCTCCTTGATCTCCCCCACCTCCTCAACCCACCGATCATCCACTTGGAGTTTCACTATCTGCGTTCTCCTCATATTACTTCTAATGCATGCATGGAAAAAGCGGCTATTTGCATCCCCTTCAGCTAACCACCTTATCCTTGACTTTTGAGCAAGAAGACTCTCCTTAATTTGCAACTCTTTCCAAAATTCAGCATCCAATATCCTCCTTTGCTCCACCCTCGGGGAACCCCCTTCCGCTGCAAGCTCCTCCGCCTCATTAATATCTTTAACAATATTCTCAATACGTAGATCTCTTATACCAAAGACTTCTTTGTTCCATTTCCTCAATACCTCTTTAACCTTCTTCAACTTCTCTTTTAACACAAAAGAGCTTCTACCCAAAACTTGTGCGGATGCCCATACCTCAGACACAATCCTCAAAAAGTCTCCATGTTCCAACCAACAGTTATTGAATCTAAATGGTTTCGGTCCCCAGTTAGCAACTGAGATGATTGTCCATATTGGGCAATGATCAGAAACATCCCTTTCTCCAACCCACTGCGCAGACACCTTCCAACGTTCCACAAA
Source organism: Astragalus membranaceus (assembly GCA_039519185.1). Taxonomy (NCBI): domain Eukaryota; kingdom Viridiplantae; phylum Streptophyta; class Magnoliopsida; order Fabales; family Fabaceae; genus Astragalus; species Astragalus membranaceus. Next base: position 49,002,210 of record CM076851.1, read on the forward strand.
CCCCTCCGATAATAAGAACCTATCTATCCTACTCATAGTCACACCATCAAAAGAGTAATAAGTGAACTTCTTTCCCAATAATTGCACATCTGTAAGCTCCATATCTTCTATGAATGTCGCAAATTCCCTCACTTCTGTACTATAGTTACCAAGGGAAACGCCTCTTCTTTCATTACTACTCGAGACTGCATTAAAGTCACCCCCTATACACCAATTATCCCCCCCTGCACCTCTTTGAGCCTTCTAAGATCATCCCACAACCTTCAACCTGCCATACTACAAGATGAATTTATATTAACCAAGTGACACACCGTATCATGACATTTGGCTTCAACATAGATGAACTGTTCACCAATAACTGAGCTTTGTACTTCAAACAAACCCCGCACCAACACACAAAGTAATCCACCTGATTGTCCATCTGCATCTTTACTTACAAACTCAAAATCACCTCTCCCTCAAATAGAACCAACCATCTTCCTTGTGATACCACTACGTTTTGTTTCCTGCAAAAAACATACATCAAAATTACCGGAGGATATCTTATTTTTAATTCTTCTTCTTTTCTCAGCTCCTCCCCACCCCCTCATATTCATGGAGAGCATCATCATCATTTAGAACCAGAATTTTTCCCCTTCTTTCTGCGTGAGGCCTTGTCTCTCCCTTAATAATCTCTCAACCTTTCAATGAAACATTCGTCATTATCATCGGCTTCACCTGTCACTCCCAAATTTTCCTTTGCAAATGACCAAATTTTTTCTGCTACCTTTCTGTCATAGTTCTTCTCGAACCTGATATTGCCCATTACTATACCGGAGTCCCCAACGGATACGTCTTGAATCACTGCATCCCTTACACCAGTGCCTGTACCAGAAAACGAAGCAACTAACCCAAGGGAGTTGCGTGCCACACCCCCAGAGACCAACGTTTCCTGCACTATAGAAACCGAATCATTGTTACTTCCATTCTTATGCTCAACACCCTGTACTGTAGCAGCACCTTGTTTTGGGCTTCCTTATTTTTGTTACACTTTTTCTTTGCTTTCCTATTCTTATTTGGGCTTTTGTACTTGCTACACCCCTTTAAATTACTTAGGCCTCCCACCTCCAAAATACCTCCAAGTGGACCCACTATAGCATTATCAACAACATGGTTGCCATTAATATTTTCCAAGTGGCCCACCTGATTCACCTCTATTGCCTCATTGGTTTGCCTATTTTCAAGATCTTCAGTTACAATAACTCCTCCACTAGCAATATTTCGGTTATCACTATTTCCAAGACACCTGTGTACATCCTCCCCACCCACATCATCATTAACCAGCCCACCAACATAACTCTGATTTTTTTCGGAGAAAACAAACGTTTCCTTGACAACCGAAGCAACCTCGTTCTCATCAAACTCATCATTGCCATCCACCGACCCAACCTCTTCCCCTTCCAAGTCAAGATCACCGAGCACCCCTTCCATGTCCGGCGAAAAGAGCGGCAGACCACCACCACTAACGTCGTCATCTGAATCGTCTGAATAATCCTCCTCATCCTCCGCTCCTATGCTACCACTACAACCACGACCCTCATCCTCCTTGGCCAAGCAAATCCATTGTGAGGGGCCGCACCATTCTTCTACCATTTTGATATCAAACAACGATCCATTAATATTAGCAGTGACAACCATGTTAAAAACATCATAACATCTTGATCTTATTCTAATTCTAGCTATGTCCATGGACGTCATCTTCTTCGTTGCCTCGTCCACACCTAGAAAATCCCCAAACTTTCGTGCCAAAGACACAAAAAATTCTTCGTTCCATGCATGGACCGGTACACCATGACATCTCACCCACACGACCCGTTCATTGTCTGCCTCAGCTTGACTCCATAGCCTAATGTCCTCAAACCTCCCTTGAAACCAATCAGCATCTTCATCCATCAACACTGCAATAACCCCTTCCCCCATTTCTTCCATTAACACCTTGTTGGCTCCTAGTGGCGTGACTTTGATGGAGAATATCCCATGCATGCTAAACCATTCTTGAACTGAGTAGGTACTTCCAGCCGTACACACCACACCCACATACATCTTAGTAAACCGCTGCATTTCTTCCTCAGAGACATTGTAGCACACTTCTGAGATGTTGTTCTTTCGGTGATATACTATTCTTGGTGGAATTTTACTATCAAACTGTTGTACTCTCTTCCTTTCGTTCCCATTGTTGTATTTAACCCTCGTGCCTTCTTTAACTCCTCCATCTTTCTGCACCTCCTTGATCCCCCACACCCTTTTCACAACCGGCTGCTTCTGATATTGCATTTTTTGTACTGGTTTCCTGCCATTCTCCTACGGTTTCCCCCAAGAACTCTTCTTCTCCTCCATCCACTCCCTTTGAAATCTAGGTAAGTTTACATGGATCTTTTTTGTACCAATGATGATGTTGTCTAACTATACTGCAAACCTCTCCGGTTCTCTTACGTCTCTGAATCGAACAAACCCGAAACGCTTGCCTCTTTTGTCCCTCTTCGGTGGAATCACCACTTCCATCACAGCACCATACGGAGAGAAGGCTCTCAGCATTTCCTTGGCCCCATGCGAATCTGGGAATTCAGTGAAGTAGTAGGATATTGTACTCTTGACTACGATCCCTTTGACATTCGAATCGATATGTATATCTGTCAAAAATAATAATATATTAGATAATATCATGAGTAACTGTTGATGAATCTAATTCCTTTACAAATAATAAAATCAACCTATTAAAAAGTAAAATATATCTATAATCAAGCAATAAGAGTTACATTCTAGATACTTTTTTATTAAAAAATATTCTGAATTCTTTTTTATAAACAAGGATAAAAATGGAATACAAAAGTTTTAATTCATTTCACTCCGTCTATTGTCCAAATGGAGTGAGAACTTTGTTTCGTCGTAAAACTCCCAAACAATGGAATGAGAATTTTTTCCCTTCCATTCTGCTCCGCTCATTTCCATTCCACTTCGGTCCGCCCCGCTCTGTTCATTTTAAACTAGCCAAATATACCCAAAAGACATAATGATCGAAGTGTTGGAAGGTAAAGAAAAACCCCACATTAGAAAGAGAGGGTTCAAAACAAATCAAAAAGTTGCTAAGTACAACATACTTTGGTAGTGAGTAGTGGTGAGAGGGAGAGGGTGGGTGGTTGTCGAGATCTCCGTTTGAGCCTGGGTCTTGTAGTAAGCTATGGCATGCGTCGGTGGCCATGTTAGTGATTGCGTGACTCGCGGCGTGAGAGAGCGAGGTAGGTGGTGTGCATCGTGAGAGATGTTTGAGCAATGTGGCACTGTATCGTGTGTGTCTGTTGTTGCTTGAGGAGGAGATAGACCTGAAACTGAAAATCAAAAGAAAGGACGACAATGTGGCGTAACTCATATGTGAGGACATATAGTAGAGCTCTACATAAGAGAGAGAGAGAGAGAGAGAGAGAGAGAGAGAGAGAGAGAGAGAGAGAGAGAAGAGAGAGAGAGAGAGAGAGAGAGAGAGAGAGAGAGAGAGCGGGGGGGAATAGTGTGTTGTAGTATGCGTGAGTTACTCAAGAGGTAGCGACTTTATGGAAGTGTAAGTGGTGAGCGCAGTAGTGACACGAAAATGTTAGGTTACTAATTTTAGTAAAAGTGAACTATAACTAAAACCGTGTTTTAAACTTGTGGGCATGCGGGCTACCTAAGGCCCAACAAAGATAGTCGCGGACTTGAGTTTTTCGGGACGAGCTAAAAAGCTTGATTATGAAAATGGGTTCGGCTTTGTTGACCCCTTGCTCTTTATTTCTTTGGAGATTTTTCGAGTCGGCCAGGAAGACCTGACCCATTTTTCCAGCTCTAATTTTGAAGAGGATGGTAATTTTACAGGGTCTTCTATATAGTGGAAGGATATGGATTGAAATAAAAATAATCGTAAATTATTTTGTATTGATTATGTATTTTTTTAGGTAAACCAGGATATCCTCCATGATGACTATGGAGACTAATTCTTCGAGGTATCTGAAATAGAAATTATCGTAAATCCGCGGAGTAATTTCCGGCGGAGTAATTCTTCGACTGTGGAGTAATTTCCGACGGATTTGAGGACTTTCTGGCGGATAAACCATACGAATTTTTCTGGTGTTTTCCGGCAGATAATCCGCCAGAAATCCGCCAAAAATTTCCGGCGGATAATCCGCCGGAAACCGTTTTCCACGAGCTGGCTACTGGCGCCAACAATCCGCCGGAAAGTCTAAAATATCCGTCGGAAAGTCCACATTTTCGGCGGATTTGTGGCTTTTCCGGCGGATTGTATCCGCCGAAAAGTCTAATTTTTCTTGTAGTGTTCCACCCCTTCAGGGAATACAATATTATTATTCTTACCACTGAAACGATTATGTCCACTATCTTCCTCCACTGAGATAGTCGGACTAATACCAATCTTAGATTATGGCCCATTGGAGGGACCAATGTCAACTATAGTCTGTTGTTCGTGTTGCTCCAAAACAGTTGATTTCTCTCTATCCTTCTTAGGAATGTATTGAACAACAAGCTGAGGAGGGACATAGTGTACCTTTCGCAACAACTGTTTCTTTCCAGTAATCTTTTCAGTAAGCACTTCGGTCTTGTTGGAAAATTCATCACATCCATTGCTATGTTTACAATTTTGGAGTGAATGACCATAATAGACAGGATTTGCAAACAAAGGAACGCGTTCATACTCTACGCCGATGAGAAATGTGTATCCTTCTCTTTTCACTAACAATTGATCCTGTAGGTTGTTGGTTAAGTCAATATCCATCAAGACTCTAGCAAAGTGACCAAAGGTTCTCTTTGTACTGGCTGTGCCCTAAGCATTTGGCACACCTAAACTGCCTCTAATCTCAAACAAGTTTTTTGGTCTCCAATATTCACGAGAAAAACCATGTAGTCGGACTCAACATTGTGCATTTTATTGTTTTGTGGAGAAAGGATCAAAATCAGGCGTCCAAGCCGATATGCGCAACACCCGATGATTTAAATTATAGGATCCCTTAGCCCATATACGGCGAAGATCTATCATTGAGGAGAAACGGAATTCCAAGAATCCCTTTCCAAGTAAAACCATGGACGAGTTAGCTGTAGGATGCCAAAGATTAGTAATTTTTAACCACAAATTCTTTGTCTGATAGGGCTTATCTCCTTTAGATTAACTAATTCTCTTGCAATCATCAATACCAGACTGATATTCATCCTCATATATTTTAACGGCCAAAACATCCCCTTCGAGACATGGTTTCGGTAATTAACACATGTATGTATCCAAGAAGGACGAACCCGAAACATGATCTGGATCCAATTTTTGTAAAACCTAAGCAAAAGATTTTGCAGATAAAAAGTTAGAATGTTCAGATTTACCTGTGGTGGACCCTATTGATTTAAGAGGTGCCCACATTTGTAGGCATAGCTTGCTATGACGCATCAAGATTTAGAATAAACTAGTGCCTTGACCCGTGCGTTGCACGGGGTAAAAGCTTTAGTAAATACAAAATTGTGGAAGTAGGGAAATTTATTGGCAAAATTCCAATATAAAAAACCTAGTTTAAATATAAAAAAAAAGGTAATTGTGAGCTTAAGAGCTAAATTAACAAGTGTACAGATATAAAAATCCAGACAAATTGTTCACAAACATAATCTATAGTCATAATTTTAAGTAGAAAGTCAAAATACATAAGACGCATAATCCAAAGTTAGCATGATTAGAGTTTCCTTGATGTGCATGTTGGTGGGAAAATTCCAGTTTAAGGGGTAGTGGCTGGTTACGCATCACACGATGACTGATCTCAAAAAGTGTTGAATCGTGAAGCATTGTATGAGTTAAGATATAAATGGGTCCACCACAGGTAAAACTCCATTATAGCAGACATAAATATTGTAGCATTGTATGAGTTAAGATAAAAGTAACTATATCTTGTAGAAGTATCTAACAACGTAAACATTAGTTAAAAATATCATTTTTAATTAACAAAGACATTGAAATTGAACATCTATAGATAATAATAATAAGAAAAAGTTTAAAAAACTTTGTATTTTGAACAGTTAAATTTTTTGTTCGAACGTTAAAATAGTCCAAAACACACTGCTTAACATCACACTTTACGTATTTTGTCATGAAACTATTTTTTTTCGCCAAACTGGCTATTGAGGAACAAACTTTACATATCTGAACAGGTAAAAAAATTTCAAACGCTAAAATAATCCAAAACATACGCCCAACGTGGCACTTTACGTATTTTGGCACGAAATTATTTTTTTGTTTGACCAAATCAATCATTGAGAAACAAACTTCGTGTATTTATACAACCTGAATTTTTTCTGAAACCTAAGACACCCCAAAATACACTGTTTAACATCACACTTTATATATTTTGGTGCAAATTAAATTTTTGGTTTGACCAAACAAATAATTGAGATACGAACTTCGTGTATTCGTACATCTAATTTTTTTTGAATCATAAGGTACCCCAAAACACACTGTCTAGCGTCACACTTTACGTAATTTGTTACAAAATTAATTTTCGTTTTCACTAGTTCGATTATGGATGAACAAACTACACCTATTTAAACAATTAAAATTTTTAATGGACCGTAAAGTACCTAAAAATATAAAAATATGAGGTAAAAAAGAGAAGGAAGAAGGAAGAAGGAAGGGGAGAGTTTTGGAGAAAGAAACAAAAAATGAGGGAAGAGGAGAAAAATTTGGTTCCAAAACATGGGGGGAACCACATAGATACTAGCATAGGATTTAAATTTAAATATAAAGATAAAGATGGCACATCAAGATTCTCTTTTTGAGGCACCAAATCTGTAGATCCGGTTGAATTGGTAGGTTCGGTATTTTTAAAATATGGCATATGTTTTCGGATGTCTTTTTTTTACCCCCCATTAAACCCTATACCCCCATATTTGATTTTAACCCAAAAATACCCTTTTCATTTTTACCAAAATCTGATGAAGCCCCAGAAAATTGTAAGATTCCCGGAAATATCTAAAAAAAGCTATTTCCGGAAATATTATCAGTTCAAATTTTCGGAAATAGGGTATTTTCGGAATACAAGTAAACCTTCCGAAAATACCCACTGTTAGGCAATTCCGGAAATTCAAATTTTTAACCTTCCGGAAATACCTTTTCTTGACGTATTTCCGGAAAGTTTAATTTTTTAAACTTCCGGAAATACCTTATTTTCGGTATTTCCAGAAATTGATTTTTTAGCTTTTTTACCAATATGGCTACGACAGATGGCAGAGATCCCTTTATGGATTCATCGGATGCGTTTACCACATCACAGGTTTTTCCTACTAGGGATATTGTTACCCGTTGGGCTAGAAATATCGGGAAAGCCAATAGGGTAATTGTCATTATTATTCGATCCAAGTCGAGTGAGAATGGTAAAGGTAAGAAAAATAAGATTGTTTTTGGTTGTGATAGGCATGGGAGATATAGTGGAGTAGATGTTGGGTGTTCTAGTAGACACAAGACCTCAAAAATGTGTGGTTGTCCATTTATATTGAAAGCTAAACCACTCGATCCTCCTAGTCTTGATTGGAAGGTCAAAGTTATGTGTGGAATTCACAACCTTGAGCCTCTTAAGACTATCCTTAGAGCAGCAATATTTGGCAAGTTCAACAAGGAGGAGCGATTAGCAGTTGAGGAGCATATGTGGTTGGGAGTGAAAGCAGCAAAAAGTCTAGAGTCAATAAAGAGGAGATTTACCAACAATTTGAGTAACATTTCAGAGCAGTATAGAACCCGCAATAGTCTCCGGAAGGGAAAGAGAGGAAGTAGGACTGAGATGCAGGAGCTTTTGACACCGATTCAGTCTCATCATTATATTTGTTGGACCAGACGGCTTGAAGGAACTGATATTGTTGAGGAGATCATGTGGTCACACCATGATAGTATCAAGTTATTGAGGATGTTTCCTAATATCTTGATTATGGACTGCACCTTCAAGACCAACAAATATGCATTGCCTCTACTTAAGATTGTTGGTCCCACTTCTACTGAGTTGACATTTTCTGTTGCATTTGCTTACTTGTCGCACGAGAAATTTGATGACTACACATGGGTTTTGCAGAGCCTAAAAGATTTGATGGTATTAGATATCCCACTTCCTTAGGTTATCCTCACTGACTGTGATGAGGGATTGATGAATGCTATCAAGGTTGTGTTTCCCGAAGCAGTTAATTTGCTTTGTCGGTATCACATTAACAACAATGTGAATGCTAAAATTAAGAAGGCTACCAAGTTAGATAGGGTGAAGTCAATGATGAGTCTTTGGCATGCAATAGTTGACTCTGTATTTGAGGATGAATTTTATGAGAATTTGCATGATTTTGAACAATCATGTGCTGATATACCCCAGCTTATCAAATATGTGAACAAGTATTGGATGTATCCTCACATGGAAAGATTTTGTGGACCGTGGACGGATAAAGTGAAACACTATGGAAACACCACGACTAATAGGTACGTTAATATTTTGCTTATGTGTTTTAAATTTATTTCGAGTCAATTTTTTTCTTATGTGTTTTAATTTGTTACATATAGGGTTGAGTCAGCCCATTGGTCATTGAAGAGGTCACTGGGTTCTAGTGGAGGTGACTTATGCAGAAGTTGGGAATCCATGCATGGGATGATCAATGCACAAATTGATAAAATTGTCAGTTCTTTTCAAAAGAGCGTAAACGTGTAGATGCCCGGCACAACACTCCATTCTACAAGAATCTACACGGGTTGGTGTCTCATGAGGCATTGAATCATATAGCTCATGAGTTTGAAGGCATGTTGGATGGAGTAGGGACCGATAAGACCCGTTGTGCTGGTTGTGTGATTAAAGTTACTCATGGGTTACCTTGTTCTTGTGAGCTTGGGAATTTGCACCTACATGGCTGTCGAATCCCAATAGAGATGATTGACCCTTATTGGATGAGGCTGAGTATTGAGATTATGGATGAGGTGCGAGTGAAACAAGCATCACTTGAATGTGACATAAGCTATACAATAGAGGAGGTTTGGAGGCAATAGGCTGAGATGTCTCTTGAGGAGAGATGTGTCTGGAAGAGAGGTCTTGATGATTATGTCTTCAAAAGCACTACAACGATGGTTCCACCTAAGCACAAAGTCAAGACTAGGGGTGCACCAAAGAAGAAGAAGAAAGAGTATGATGTGAAGAGAGATCCTTCTTATTGGGAGCACGTGGATGCGTCTTTGAGCTCAGATAAGAAACCCACCCAGATTTCATCACTGAGACTTCCCCAGCGGTCCTCACAGCAACTCTCCCAATTACCATCACAGAGGTCAGCAGCTGAGTGAGCACAACATGACATCCATTTGGTAAGTCACTTTCCAGAGCATATGCATAAGTGTTAACAATTCAGCAAGTGTACCGAAACGTTGCAAGTAATAGTAAAAACGGTAAGAACCGGTCGATTCCACAGGGATTGCGTGTTGTAACAGTAGAAAATTTGATGAATTCTAGATTGTGACAATTGATTCGAGTTGTAATTGCGTAACGCGAAAAAAATAAAAACTGTTGTTGAAATAGCGAGAAAAAGCGATTAGGTGTCGAATCCTTTCCCTTCACCTCTGTTACGAACCTTCAGCTAATTACAGATTAATCGTTTGAACTACCAGATTCAATTCACTATAGTAGGTTAAGGAAAATTCCTTGCCTCTGAACCCCTTTTACCTAGTTGAGTTACCCTAATTCCTTAGGTGAATCATGCCAACCGGTAAAGCAATAAACTTAAGAAATAAAGAATTCATGCATCCAACCCCATATTCCTATGGTGATCACAAGTACATGATCTAATACCCCATATCCAACATGCAACCCATATCCCTATGAGATCACATAACCTAAATCATTATAATTATCATATGTAACTATAAAGCATTACGATCAGAGGCATAGACTTATGATAATTCAAAAAACTAATTGTATTAACCAAAACAAAGTATCCATAACATAGGTTCGGGGAGAATCATCTCTCCCTAATCTTAGAGAATTAGTTACACATGGTGAATAGAGACATAACTAGAATAGAGAAAGCATCACAAGTAAAGATAGACATAGGAACCTTCAACCCTCGTTCCCAAGTGGTGAAAAGCTCCCAGGATCTGGCTTTCCTCTGCTCCCAAAACGTCTGCTGCGCTCCAATTGACCAAGCTCCTTCGAAAAACGCAAAAACTAAATTAAAACCCTAATTTCGGTAAGCCATCGCGTCGCGACACGAGCCTGTCGCGACGCGATATTGGACAGAATTGTAGGACGCTCCTGCATCAGGCTTCCATCGCGACGCGAACCCCTCCTGGTCGCGACGCAATATTGAACAGAAACTTGAGTTTTCCCAATTGTGCTGCATCTCCGGGCAAGTGTCTGGTTCGCCGAATGATAACACACGAATTGGAAGTCTTCAAGTACAAAATAACTCCAACCAAGCAGGAATGTCTTACAAAAGGACTTCCTACTACAAATTTCTAATTCTAAGCTAAATCCCCACATACTGACTATAATACAATCAAAACCCCGCACAATTGGTCCTAAAATTGGACAACTTACATTATATGACAGAGAGTCAACACAACCCCAAACTTAAACTTTTGCTTGTCCTCAAGCAAACATTCAATTCAGGCTGTGGCTATTTTTTTATTTAGCTGTCACACATTCTACACAAACCAATAACTACACAATATATCAAAAGTCATCATCAACCTAATGCAGTAGCAAGACAACTGAATCGGTAAGACACAAGATCATAAGCAGGCAAGCATTCTCAAGTTATCTCTTTTTCACACATCTTACCGGTGTTTCTCTCTTTGAGGTGTTTAGGGTGTTCACTCAATTCTCAGTACCTGCATCATCGTTTCATAGGCTTGAACAAGTACTATACAAATCAATACACAAGAAATACATACACACTTTTTGAGGGCTTTCAAGGGTTGTAATGGGGCTTAGGTAAGGGTGGATACATTTGGATAAGTAGGTTACAACTTGGAGTTAGGCCTACTTCTCCCTTTGTCAATTGCAACAATCTCACTCACTCACCCATTTTCCCAAAGCATTCCACAAGAGAAGGAATTATTTACTTATTTATATATATAACCTCTTTTTTTTAAATGTATATATATATTTTTTTTCTTTTTTCTTTTTCCTTCTTTTCTTGTAGGTTCCTTCTCTTGTATACCACCCCAAACTTAAAATGTTGCTATTCCATGAGCAACCCCAAACTTAGAATATTTCCCCACTTTCATGCTTTAATCTACCTAACTCCAAGTTAAGAAATTTTAGGCTATGATGTGCAGGTAATTTACAAAAAATAAACAATTAGGCTCAGAGGGGCTAACAAGGGATAGCAATTAAAGGGTTGGCTTGAAAGGCTCAGGTTTGCAAAAATTGCCTCAGTGCGTATATAAATCACATGCAAGATAGTTAAGTACAAGCTCAAGTTCTGCAGACTAATGCAAGCAAGGAATAATCACACAATGAATAGAATAAGTGTTTGGGGAAAACCTCACAGCTGGAATTTTAAGAGATGTTACTTGAGAGAATGCCCACAGATGATCTCAGTCTGCCTCAACTTTTGGCATGACCACTAGCAATACCTGATGATAAAATTTGACACACTAGCAATCACAAGGTAAACTGTAAAACATATGAAACTAAATACCACAAATCATCATAATTGAAGCTGCTTGCAAAAAGGCCTAGGGTAATGGTGCCTCAATATCACAGGATAAGATGTACAATATATTAAGACCGAGATGCCAAGATAAAGTCAACAAGAAAACAAAATATATAAAAGCTAAAGATGGTAAAGATTACCAATGGGTTGCCTCCCATTAAGCGCTTCTTTAACGTCACTAGCTTGATGTCTTTGAGATCTCATGGATCTTTCAGCATTAGAACCATTCGGGCCTCTTCTACCGTGTTCCCAAGGTACGGCTTGAGTTTTTGTCCGTTGACCTTAAAAGATCTTTTGGACTCTGGCTCTTCTACTTCGATCGCCCCATATGGTGTCACTTCTTTAACCAGAAAGAGCCCCGACCATTTGGATTTCAATTTTCCTGGAAATAATCTGAGCCTTGAATTAAACAACAACACTTGTTGCCCAGGTTGAAATTCCTTTCTCGAAATGTGCTTGTCATGGTACCTCTTCATTTTTTCTTTGTAAATACGGCTGTTCTCATATGCATGAAGGCGCATCTCGTCCAACCCATGTAGCTGTAAGATCCTCTTCTCTGCACTTGCTGCAGGGTCAAAATTTAGGAATTTCAACGCCCAATAAGCTTTGTGTTCCAGCTCAACCGGCAAATGACAAGATTTGCCATAAACCAATTGGTAGGGAGACATTCCTAATGGTGTCTTGTATGCTGTCCTGTAGGCCCACAGCGTATCATCTATCTTCACAGCCCAATCTTTCCTTGAGTTCCCCACAGTTTTTTCCAAAATCTTCTTTAATTCTCTGTTTGAGACTTCGACCTGATGATAACCTTATTTTATATAGGTTATTTATGCTCCTAATACTTAAGTCAAAGCTCATTTCTCAAGTAATTTTAGTACCTAAATATGTGAATATATGAATATTAGAATAAATATAGGTTATAAGTTAATTCCCTGAACCTTAGGCATAATCAAATGCCTTTGTGAATATGTTTGATGCTTTGCTTTAGCGCTGCAGCGGTATGCTATAAAGGAAACGCTACAGCGTTATATGACGGCTGACCATTGAGATATTTGTGTGGCCACTTGAGGACATGATGAGTCACCACCCTTATCTCTTCCTCTCAGCTGGATATTTTGACTTTCAAGTGGATGCTAAATTACACTTGGCGCCTCCTAAATGGAACCCATGTGATAGTTGTTGTATTCCATCATTAGCACTTTTTGTAAAGTACTTTAAGGATAATATCTAAGTCTTATGATCATCATGTAATATTATTATTCTATTAAGACTTAGTTAATAATTAGATTAATTAAGATTGCTTCTCTAAGAGGTAACATACGTAGCCAAGTAGTTGTAACTTGGAAGGAGATATATACATGACACAGTAGCTTTTCTCCATTGATACACTACCTTTAAGCTTTTATTTTTAGCATAGTTTTTCTAATCTTCATTCAAGGTTTTGCTCACGCCTCAACTTCATCTCTTGTATGCTACTTGGGATCATTGGAGTGTATCTTTTGCAACCACTCTTCTCTTGTCTTCATACGGTAATACATACTCTTTAGTTGTATTATGTTGATGGAACTTGTGATGAGCTAACTTTGTTGTAGTTGGATTGTTCTTGGTATGTAATGAACCTTGAGTAACTTTTGTATAATATTATGATGTTTGTGTTTTATTCCTTGTGTCATAATACTTTCAATCTTGGTTTGGGAATGATCAACTAAAACAAGGTAAGTTTGTGGGTACAGACATGGTTCACAAAGAGAACTCAAGGAATGATATGAATGAAAACCCTTTAAAGACATTTAAAGGAAGCACTACTTAACTCTAGACATAGGGGAGTAGTAGTTCATAAGGCAAATGTTGTAAGAGCTTAATATACAGGGGTAAAACTTATTTAGAGCCTAGACATAGGAGTCTTGTAACATAGCCCTGACGAAAGTGACTGAAAGGCACGCCACCAAGGCGCTACAGCGTCTACGGATTCTGAAGCGCTACAGCGCTTAACGCTACAGCGTATAATATTATCTAAACATTACTCTTGGGAATTTGCACAACTATTGAACTATCCAACTCATCTTTAATTACTTCAAACTTAATACTGTTTTACCACAACTTATGATGTTTACAACTCTTTACCTTTACTTGTTACTTAATTCTTTTCACTAAGATTCTAATCACTTAAACTTCTTAGATTAATTCCAATTCCTGTGGGAACGAACTTTATTTATCATTGTATTACTTGTTGCGATTGTGTATAGTTGCACATCATCTTTTCGCACAACAAGTTTTTGGCGCCGTTGCCGGGGATTGCATTTAATTTTCATTGTTTTAGTTTTTAGTAAACTTAGTGCCTATTTTACACTGGTGTGTTGTTTCTTGTTGCTGCAGCAGTAAGCGCTACAGCTTATGCCCAGGTCTCAACCACCAGAATTTGAACCATACTCAGAACCAGAGAGAAGGTTCAGGAAGCTAAGACATCTTCACAGGCTCAGACCCACCATGTCAGAACATAGCCATAGGACCAATTCTGGTAGAACTACCACTCTACATGGCAGATCTAGCTCTGGTAGAGGAGGGACTGAACCAGGTGGAAGGGGTAGAGGTAGACATCAGCAGCCACCCACTCCAACCTTACATGACCAAGAGGACTGGTACAGACATCAATTCATAAATGAAGGACCTGCTCAAATGGTTAATGAAAGAGATAGACCAATGAGGGACTATGCTGTGTTTGATCCACAAATCATGGAGACAAGCATAGCAAGACCTACTCTCAACACAGCTCAGTTTGAATTCAAACCTATGATGTTCCAAATGTTGCAAATAGTGGGACAGTTTGGTGGTGCTCCTCAAGAGGACCCATATTTACACTTGAAGCAATTTTTGGAAGTCTGCAGTAACTTCATCATTCCAGGGGTAAGTGATGATGCATTCAGATTAAAACTTTTTCCTTATTCCTTGAAGGATAGAGCAAAGGCCTGGTTAACTTCTCTAGAGCCTAACTCTATCCATACTTGGAATGAAATGGCTGAGAAATTCTTAGCAAAATATTTTCCTCCAAGTAAGAATGCAAGAATGAGGAATGAGGTTACTGCATTCAGACAAAGAGATGCTGAAACACTGTTTGAGGCATGGGAGAGATGGAAGGAGCTGTTGAGAAAGTGCCCTCATCATGGTATACCTGTGATTATCCAAATGGAAACCTTCTACAATGGACTAGATCCAACAACCAGACAAATGTTAGATGCTTTTTCAGGGGGTGTGTTGTTGAAAACCTCCTATAATGAGGCATGTGAACTGATTGATGATATTGCCACAAATAGCTATCAATGGCCTACAGAAAGGTTAGCTCAGCAAAAGAAGGTAGCTGGTGTGCATGAATTAAGTGAAGTTTCTACTCTATCTGCACAGGTTGCCTCTCTTACTAACATGATAAAATCTATGAGCACATCAAACGCTGTAGCGGTAACCGCTACAGCGGTACATGAACCTACAGTAGCTGTTATTGAGCAAGCCTCCCCAGGGTCAGTAAGCTGTGTATACTGTGGAGGAGAGCATTTGTATGAAGAATGTCCTGCTAATCCTGTCTCTGTGAACTTTGTGGGTTTCAATAAAAACAATAATCCCTATTCAAATACATATAACCCTGGTTGGAAGAACCACCCCAATTTCAGATGGGGAGCCAACAATGCAACAGCACCTAATTATAGTGCTCCAGCAAATCCACCAGGATTCCCTGCTCAGAACTACCAAAGACAGAATGCCCCTGTCATAGATAATTCATTAGAAGGATTGATGAAAGGTTTTATGAGTGATTGCAAGACAACCCTGAAAACTCATGAAGCTTCCATTAAAAATCTAGAGGTACAGATGGGGCAAATGGCTAATGTCCTTTCCCAAAAAATTAGTGGATCATTACCATCCACTACAGAAGCTTCAACTTCAAGTACTACAGGGAAGGAGCATGTAAAAGCTATAGCTTTAAGGAGTGGGAGAGATTTGATAGGATCATCAACTGTTATGATGAAAAAAACAAAAATTCTGAAAAACAAAAAGAACCTACAACAAGCGCTACAGCGCCTGAACCTACCGCTGCAGCGGCTGTTGTTGAGAAAACACCATCACCACCCAAAATTATCCCAACATACCCAGATCCTCCATATCCTCAAAGACTTCGAAAGGCTCATGAAGACAAGCAATTTAACAAATTTCTAGAAGCCCTTAAACAGTTGCACATTAATGTTCCTTTGGTGGAGGCTCTCCAACAAATGCCTAACTATGCAAAGTTTATGAAGGATGTGCTTACTAAAAGGAGGAGACTAGGGGAATTTGAAACAGTAGCAATGACTGGGGAGTGCAGCATGTTGATGCAAAACAAGCTCCCACCTAAATCAAAGGATCCTGGCAGTTTTACTATACCATGCTCAATTGGAAATTTTTACTCTGGCCGTGCTCTATGTGATTTGGGAGCCAGCATAAATCTCATGCCTAAGTCCATATACACACAGCTGGGAGTGGGAACTGCCAGACCTACCTCACTGACACTGCAGCTAGCTGATAGAACTCTTGCCTATCCAGAAGGAATTCTGGAAGATGTTCTAATAAAGGTAGACAAATTTGTATTTCCTGTTGATTTTGTAATCTTGGACTTTGATGCAGATAAAGAAGTACCCATCATACTGGGAAGACCATTCCTGGCCACTGGAAGAACTTTGATAGATGTGCAGAGAGGAGAATTGATCATGAGGGTCAATGACCAAGAAGTCAAGTTCAACATCCTCAATGCTATGAAATTTCCAGGTCCCAATATTGAAGAGTTCTCCTTTGTGTCTGCTGTTGACAAAGTAGTTCAGGATCACTTCCAGAAAAGCACAGATCATCTGAAGCAATTACTGGACAGCAGTGAAGATACAGGGTCTGATACAGAAGCTACAGAAGAGGAGGAGCAGACAGTCAAAGAAATTTGGGCAAAGAAATATGAATCTTTGGAGCAGGAGAATTCAAACATGAGAAAGGATCTCCCCTCCACTGAACAAGCACCAACTCTGGAACTTAAAGAGTTGCCTTCACACCTCAAATATGCCTATCTAGGTAACAATAGTACTTTGCCTGTTATAATTGCTTCTGACCTTTCTGAAAAGCAGGAACAGGATCTGATTCAGACGCTACAGCGGCATAAAAAGGCAATTGGTTGGCAAATGTCAGACATAAAGGGTATCAGTCCAACCATTTATATGCACAGAATAGTGTTAGAAGAAGACTCTAAAAATTGCATTGAAGGGCAGAGGAGGTTGAACCCAATTATGAAAGAGGTGGTGAAGAAGGAAATCATCAAGTGGTTGGATGCAGGTATTGTATACCCCATTTCTGACAGTGCATGGGTTAGTCCTGTGCAGTGTGTGCCAAAAAAGGGAGGGGTAACAGTAATAACAAATGAGATGAATGAACTGCTTCCAACCAGAAAAATAACAGGCTGGAGAATATGCATGGATTACAGGAGGTTGAATAAGGCAACAAGAAAGGACCATTTTCCATTGCCTTTCATTGACCAGATGCTGGATAGGCTAGCAGGTAAAGAATTTTATTGCTTTCTTAATGGTTATTCAGGTTATAACCAGATTGCAATATTGCCTGAAGATCAGCAAAAGACTACATTCACTTGTCCATATGGAACCTTTGCTTTTAGAAGAATGCCATTTGGCCTGTGTAATGCACCTGCCACTTTCCAAAGGTGTATGATGGCAATTTTCTCTGATTACATTGAAAGATCCATGGAAGTCTTCATGGATGATTTCTCTGTGTTTGGAGAAACATTCCATCTATGCCTATCCAACTTGGAAGAAATCCTGATTAGATGTGAAGAAACTAACATTGTGCTAAATTGGGAGAAATGCCATTTTATGGTGCAAGAAGGTATAGTTTTGGGGCATAAGATATCCAAAAAAGGATTGGAAGTGGACAAGGCTAAAATAGAGGTCATTGAGAAGCTATCTCCTCCAACAAACATCAAAGGTATTAGAAGCTTTTTGGGGCATGCTGGGTTCTATAGGAGATTCATAAAAGATTTTTCAAAAATCTCCAAACCTTTATGCCAACTGTTACAGCATGATAACCCCTTTATATTTGATGAGCCATGCATATTAGCCTTTGATAAATTAAAGAAAGCTTTAATAACAGCACCAGTTATTATAGCTCCTGACTGGAGTAAGCCTTTTGAGCTTATGTGTGATGCTAGTGACTTTGCCATTGGAGCTGTTCTTGGGCAAAGGTATGATAAAATTTTTCACTCTATATATTATGCTAGCAAAACACTTGTAGAAGCTCAATTGAATTACACAGTCACTGAAAAAGAACTATTAGTTGTAGTCTTTGCATTTGATAAATTTAGATCATATTTGGTTGGCACCAAGGTAATTGTCTTCACAGACCATTCAGCCATTAAATATTTGATAACAAAAAAAGATGCAAAGCCTATGCTAATTAGGTGGGTTCTCCTACTCCAAGAATTTGATTTAGAAATAAGGGATAAAAAGGGAGTGGAGAACCAAGTTGCTGATCATCTTTCTAGATTGGAGAGAGAGACATTGCAGGTACAGCAGGTGGGGAGATCAAGGAATACTTTCCAGATGAGCAGCTGTTGGCAATGACTGCTGACTCATCAACCGCTGTAGCGGCCAGTGTAACAACACTTGACGCTGTAGAGGCTGAACCAGCAACACCTTGGTATGCTGACATAGTGAACTTTCTGGTTAGCAAGGTGGTACCTGCTGAGATGACTTATCAGCAAAGGAGAAGGTTCTTCCATACAATGAAACAATATTATTGGGATGAACCTTTTCTATACAAGAAGTGTCAAGACCAGTTAATGAGGAGATGCCTAGTAGAGGAAGAACAAATCCAAGTGCTACAGCACTGCCATTCTGCACCATGTGGTGGGCATTTTGGTGGTGTTAGAACTGCTGCAAAGGTATTGCAATCTGGCTACTTTTGGCCTTCACTTTTCAAAGATGCTCAGGACTTTGTAAAAAAAGTGTGATGGGTGCCAAAGAACAGGGAACATTTCAAACAAACATGAAATGCCTTTAACAAACATTCTAGAGGTTGAACTCTTTGATGTTTGGGGAATGGATTTCATGGGACCTTTTCCCCCTTCTCATGGAAACCTATACATTTTAGTAGCTGTAGACTATGTTTCAAAATGGGTAGAAGCAGTTGCTTTACCCAACAATGATGCAAGGTCTGTGTGCAAATTTTTATTGAAAAACATTTTCACTCGTTTTGGAACTCCTAGAGCCATCATAAGTGATGAGGGATCTCATTTTTGTAATAAATTAACTGAGACCCTATTGGCTAAATATGGAGTCAAACATAAAATAGCAACTGCTTATCATCCACAAACTAGTGGTCAAACTGAACTGTCAAACAGAGAAATAAAGAGAATGTTGGAAAAAATGGTAGGGCCTTCAAGGAAAGAATGGTCAATACATCTAGATGATGCTTTATGGGCCTACAGAACAGCTTATAAAACACCTTTGGGGATGTCTCCCTATAGGTTGGTTTATGGGAAGTCCTGTCACCTACCAATTGAACTTCAGCACAAGGCCCATTGGGCTTTAAAAAAACTCAATTTTGACTACAAGAAAGCAGGAAATGCTAGATTGCTGCAACTAAATGAATTGGAAGAACTTAGGCATTTTGCCTATGAGAATGCAGCAATCTATAAAGAAAAAACCAAAATATGGCATGATCAAAAACTGATAAAAAGAGATCTCACTGAAGGAGGACAGGTACTGCTTTACAACTCCAGGTTAAGATTGTTTCCTGGAAAATTAAAATCTAGGTGGTCAGGCCCTTTTCAATTGATAAAAATATATAGCCATGGGGCTGTGGACCTCTATGATACAGCAACCAATACCACCTTCAAAGTGAGTGGCCAAAGGGTTAAACAATATTTTGGTGAAAATGTGGTGAGAGATAAAACCACAATTCAACTTAAAGATCTCTAATTTGCAAGAGAAAGTCTGGCTGCAGACTTTAAAGCAAGCGCTCTTAGGAGGCACCCCAAGGATTCTAACAAAATTTTTATGTTTATTTTCTATGCAGAAAATTAGGATAAACGCTGTAGCGGCTGCTTATTACAAAAGCGTTGTAGCGCTTGTCTTAAATCAGGGCTGGATGTGGTCAAACGAAAAAAAAATAAAATAAAAAATAAAAAGATCTTCCTCAGGATGAGCTGGCACTGTACCCTCATCCCTAGCCTGACCAGCACGTGCACCTATTCACCTGCAATTGTCAAATCAACAGTTTCTTTTTCTCTCTCCCACTTCACTCACAAAACCGTAACTTTAATATCCACAACTCCCCACGCTACCATTTCCTCTCTCTTTCTCTTTCCTTGCTCTCTGAAACTCCTCTCAACCGTTACCACTAACCACTCATCACCTCCATTCCTTCTTCTTCCTTCGTCCCAACACACACCAACATTTCCCAAAACACCCAGAAACAAATACGCAAGCTCTTAACCAACCATGACCAAAAAGCAAGCTGCCCTCAAACGATCTGGTAAGGGAGCTACTAGGAAACCAGAACCCTCAAATACGATCAAAACCACCATGGCTAAGACAACTCCAGATCCTCAGAGGTTTTGGAAGATGGATTTCATAGCTGAAAGGGGATTCAAGACAGAAAGTTCTCCTGAAGCCTTCTCAACCGCTGTCACAGCGCTGGGATGGGAGACCTTCATTAAGCATCGAAAGGACTACATGACGTCTTTGGTACGGGAGTTCTACTCTGGCATTGAAGAGCCTAAAGAGGGAAAACCTCAAACCCATTCAATGGTAAGAGGAGAAACTGTAAACTTCAACTCCAGAACAATCAATGATATTTTCCTTCTGGGCTATCATGGAAAAGCGCTGGAAGTGAAGGTTCTGAACTGGGGAGACGAAGAAATGGAAGCTGTTAGGAGAAGGATTTGTGTGGAAGGAGCAACTTGGGATAAATTTGGGGCTGAATACAAAATTAAAAAAGCATATCTGTGTGAAGAAGCAAATCTGTGGTGTAGTTTCATCAAACACTCCCTGCTGCCTACATCTCACACAACATTTGTGGAAAAAGAAAGACTCATCGTCATTGATGCAATCATGGCCGGAGAAAAGATAGACGTGGGAAGATTGATAGCAAGGGAGATAGAGAAGTGCAGAGTTAAAAAGGGAGGTAATTTATATTTTTCTTGTTTAATTACTGAGTTGTGTTTGGAAGCTGATGTAGAGGTTGAAATGAAAGAAGAAAGAAGATCCCCTCTTGGGGCATTTCCTTGCATTTTCAAAGTTAACCAAAAACCTGCCGCTGTAGCGTCTACTGACTCTGCAGCGCTACAGCGCTTAGAGCTGAAGCAGCAGGTCCTCTGCAAATTTGTGAAAGAAAAATTTGACTGGGAAAAAGCAATGTATGCCCAGATATCCAAAGGAAAAACATTCATTCCCCCTCCTCAATTCCCTGATTGGCTACTGAAAGAAGAGCCAGTTGAAAAACAAGAGAAAAAGGGAGTTAGGGCAGAAAAGAAAAAGGTTGTGGCTAGTCCTACAAAGAAAGCAAAGCCTAGCCCAGCCAAGAAAGTGCAAAAAGCTGTGGTAGAGGAGGAAAGTCTGGATTCTGATGACATTGAAAACATAAGTGAGGAAGATGAAGAAGAAACAATTGCAGTTATGAAAGAGATGGAAAAGCAGGATGTTGAAGAATCATCAGGAGAGGAGAGTGATACTGAAGAAGAATCTGAGACTGAAGAAGATGAGCAAGAAGAAGAAATGCAGTGTGACCCAACCCCAAGCCCAAAGAAACCAAAAACCCCCCCTGCCAAAACAGCCAATCCACCATCAACCCCCACCTCCATCCCTGAACCAACCAAATTAACACCCAAGAAAACACCTGTCAAGCAAGCTACACCAAAGAAGCCCCAGCCAAAGCTTCCAATTACCAAAGAAAAACCCACTGAGCAGCTCAAGAAAATTTATCAGTCATACACAAAGGCTAGAAGAAACCCAGGTGTCAAACTGGCTGAGTACCCAGAAGAAGGTGTTCAGCCAGTAGGTGCTGCAGCAACTATGTCTGCAGTACCTAGTGACCCAATGCCTGAGGTAATTCTGCTAGAGGAGGAATCTGAGAAGAAGGCTGCTGAGGAGCTAGTGAATATGCAGGATGAAACAGAGCCAGAGCTGGAAGAAAAAGAGCCAGAACAGGAGCAAGAGCAAACAGCAGAGGAAGAAGAAGTGCAGGAATCAGACGCTGCAGCGGCAGCAGTACAGGAAGCAAGCGCTACAGCGCCACCAACCGCTGTAGCGGCTGAAAAGACTACTCCACCTCAGCCAAAGAAGAAGAAGCCAAAAAAAGGAGCCCCGGCCCCTTCAAGAGCCAGTAAGAGGCTCAAGAAGGCCTAATAAGGCAAGATTTGTTGGCTTCTTATGCCGGTTATGTACTTTGAACTTTGTTTTGTTGTTATTCTAAGGCCTCTCCCTTTTCTTGTCAAGCAAGCAGTGAGGACACTGCCAAATTTAATTTCTGGGGGAGGACCTTATGGTTAATAATGTTTTAAATTAAGTACAATGATGTTTTTAAATATTTAGTATAATTATGCCATGTTTTGCATGTGTTGCATGTTTTTGAATATTTTGTATGCTTGAATAGGAAGTATGATTAGCTGCATGTTTTAAATTTCTTAGTAAGCAAAAGCTGATTCATATAGCCAAATATAAATAAGAATTTTTGAGTAAGGCAGCATTGTGTAAACAATGAAATGATTTTATTGCTGCTTTTACACAAAATCCAAGCTTAGTGAAGAACCTAGTTAGCTAGGAGTAATCTAAGGATAAAGTAAGTTTTGGATAACCAAAGGGTTAGTCAAGTTTTCATTAAAAATTGAGAGTTGTTTTAAAAGCTAAGTTTGGGGGAGCATCGGTTATGTTAAGGCTAGGAACAAAAGATGATAAATTGGTCTTTG
Organism: Astragalus membranaceus; assembly: GCA_039519185.1. Taxonomy (NCBI): domain Eukaryota; kingdom Viridiplantae; phylum Streptophyta; class Magnoliopsida; order Fabales; family Fabaceae; genus Astragalus; species Astragalus membranaceus. Next base: position 49,024,912 of record CM076851.1, read on the forward strand.
CAAAATGAAAAATAAAAAATGAATGTGGTCTTGAAAAAAGTTGCAAAATATCTTAAATAAATTGCTGAGCTGTTCCAAAAAGCATAAAAAGAAAATGTAAATAAGGAGCTCAGTAATGAAGCGCTATAGGACTTTGAAGCGCTATAGCGTTTGATCACCAGACAAAAAGTTTATGCACTGACCAATATTCTGAAAAATGCCTAATTAAAGCCCTTTGCTGTGCTTTGAAGCCCCTCAGATCTTGTGTGAAATTGTTATTCCACTCTTCTTTTTGAAAACATTCTTTGCCTAACCCAAAAGAAATCCATTCTTCCCAAAAACTTGGAGAAATTCTGAAATTAACTAGGAACTAAGTTAAGCTTTGATAGCACACACTCACAACTGAGCAGTAATGATTCTATTCGAATTGTGGACCACTATGGTGTGTGAAAATGATAAAAATTAGCTTATGTATAAATCCTGTTTAATTTAAAAGCTGCAGCTAGTTATATAGCATTCTGTCTTGTTCAAGTGTCATTACTTGGGGACAAGCAATGGTTTAAGTTTGGGGGTGTGATAACCTTATTTTATATAGGTTATTTATGCTCCTAATACTTAAGTCAAAGCTCATTTCTCAAGTAATTTTAGTACCTAAATATGTGAATATATGAATATTAGAATAAATATAGGTTATAAGTTAATTCCCTGAACCTTAGGCATAATCAAATGCCTTTGTGAATATGTTTGATGCTTTGCTTTAGCGCTGCAGCGGTATGCTATCAAGGAAACGCTACAGCGTTATATGACGGCTGACCATTGAGATATTTGTGTGGCCACTTGAGGACATGATGAGTCACCACCCTTATCTCTTCCTCTCAACTGGATATTTTGACTTTCAAGTGGATGCTAAATTACACTTGGCGCCTCCTAAATGGAACCCATGTGATAGTTGTTGTATTCCATCATTAGCACTTTTTGTAAAGTACTTTAAGGATAATATCTAAGTCTTATGATCATCATGTAATATTATTATTCTATTAAGACTTAGTTAATAATTAGATTAATTAAGATTGCTTCTCTAAGAGGTAACATGCGTAGCCAAGTAGTTGTAACTTGGAAGGAGATATATACATGACACAGTAGCTTTTCTCCATTGATACACTACCTTTAAGCTTTTATTTTTAGCATAGTTTTTCTAATCTTCATTCAAGGTTTTGCTCACGCCTCAACTTCATCTCTTGTATGCTACTTGGGATCATTGGAGTGTATCTTTTGCAACCACTCTTCTCTTGTCTTCATACGGTAATACATACTCTTTAGTTGTATTATGTTGATGGAACTTGTGATGAGCTAACTTTGTTGTAGTTGGATTGTTCTTGGTATGTAATGAACCTTGAGTAACTTTTGTATAATATTATGATGTTTGTGTTTTATTCCTTGTGTCATAATAGTTTCAATCTTGGTTTGGGAATGATCAACTAAAACAAGGTAACTTTGTAGGTACAGACATGGTTCACAAAGAGAACTCAAGGAATGATATGAATGAAAACCCTTTAAAGACATTTAAAGGAAGCACTACTTAACTCTAGACATAGGGGAGTAGTAGTTCATAAGGCAAATGTTGTAAGAGCTTAATATACAGGGGTAAAACTTATTTAGAGCCTAGACATAGGAGTCTTGTAACATAGCCCTGACGAAAGTGACTGAAAGGCACGCCACCAAGGCGCTACAGCGTCTACGGATTCTGAAGCGCTACAGCGCTTAACGCTACAGCGTCTAATATTATCTGAACATTACTCTTGGGAATTTACACAACTATTGAGCTATCCAACTCATCTTTAATTACTTCAAACTTAATACTGTTTTAGCACAACTTATGATGTTTACAACTCTTTACCTTTACTTTTTACTTAATTCTTTTCACTAAGATTCTAATCACTTAAACTTCTTAGATTAATTCCAATCCCTGTGGGAACGAACTTTATTTATCATTGTATTACTTGTTGCGATTGTGTATACTTGTACATCATCTTTTCGCACAACACCTGACCACTGCACTGAGGGTGATAGGGGGTGGACACTTTATGCTTCACACTATATTTAGACAGTACATTGTTGAGTTGAGTGTTACAAAAGTGGCTACCCCCGTCACTGATCAAGACTCTTGGTACACCGAATCTTGCAAAGATATTCTGCTTGACAAATTTTACAACCGTTTGGGAGTCATTCTTAGGAGTTGCAATGGCTTCCACCCATTTCGAAACATAGTCCACTGCCACCAAAATGTACTGGCAAGAATGAGATGGCGGAAAGGGCCCCATGAAGTCAATTCCCCAACAATCAAAAACCTCTATTTCCAGTATAGGGTTCAATGGCATCTCCCCCTTACGAGAAATATTGCCAGTCCTTTGGCATCTATCGCAGCTCTTCACAAAATTATGTGCATCCTTAAATATGGATGGCCAATAAAAACCGGATTGGAGAACCTTTGTTGCTGTGCGTTCCCCGTTGTAATGGCCTCCACATGGGGAATCGTGACAATGCCACAAGATCTGCTGACTCTCACTCCCCCAGACACATCTTCTAAGAAGTCCATCGGCACCAACCTTAAAGAGAAATGGGTCGTCCCAAAGGTATTGTTTGACCTCACGGAGGAACTTCTGCTTTTGCTGCCAAGTGAAATCTTCTGGTACCATTCCCCCTGCTTTGTAGTTTGCTATGTCAGCGAACCATGGTATCTCTTCAATAGCTAACAATTTCTCATCGGGGAATTCTTCCAGAATTTCTGCTTCCCGAATAGTCACCTCCTTGTTTTCCAGTCGTGACAAGTGATCAGCCACCACGTTCTCGCTGCCTTTTTTATCCTTGATTTCCAAATCGAATTCCTGCAAAAGCAAAATCCATCTAAGGAGTCGAGGCTTAGACTCGCCCTTCGTTAGCAGGTATTTGATTGCTGCATGGTCAGTAAATACAATAACTTTAGACCCAACCAGATAGGAGCGAAATTTTTCTAGTGCAAATACTATGGCTAGCAATTCCTTTTCCGTTGTGGCATAGTTTACCTGATTTTCATTCAAAACCTTGCTAGCATAGTATATAGCTTGAAAAAAAATTCTGATCGTTGCCCCAGCACTGCGCCCACTGCATAATCACTAGCATCACACATTAATTCAAAGGGCATATCCCAGTTAGGGGCTAAAATGACTGGGGCAGAAGTCAGTTGTTTCTTTAAAAAATTGAAGGCATGCAGACATTCATTATCAAAAACAAAATCATCTTCTTTAACAAGCAGATTGCTTAAGGGTTTTGCAATCTTTGAGAAGTCTTTTATGAAACGCCGATAGAATCCGGCTTGTCCTAAGAAACTTCTCACTCCCTTTACATTTGTAGGGGGCAGCTTTTCTATAACTTCGATTTTTGCTGGGTCGACCTCGATACCTTTTGCTGAAATCTTATGGCCAAGAACAATTCCTTCTTGAACCATAAAGTGACACTTTTCCCAATTCAGAACTAAATTGGTTTCGGTGCATCTCTTCAAAACGGTATTCAGGTTAGCCAAACAAGAATCGTAACAAATGCCAAACACAGAAAAATCATCCATAAATACCTCGATTGCATTTTCCATATTGTCAGAGGAAATAGACAACATACACCTTTGAAAAGTTGCAGGGGCATTGCACAAGCCAAAGGGCATCCTCCGATAGGCGAATACACCAAACGGACATGTGAAGGCAGTAGTCTTCTCTTGATCTTCGGGATCCACAGCTATTTGATTGTATCCCGAATACCCATCCAGAAAGCAATAAAAAGCTTGTCCCGCCAGTCTTTCTAACATATGATCCATGAATGGCAGAGGGAAGTGATCCTTCCGAGTGGCTTGATTCGATCTCCGATAGTCAATACACATTCTCCATCCAGTGACTGTGCGAGTTGGGATAAGCTCATTTTTCTCATTTTTCACCACAGTCATACCACCCTTCTTGGGCACCACATGCACCGGGCTCACCCACGAACTGTCTGAAATGGGGTAGATCATTCCGGCATCTAAAAGCTTCAGTACTTCTTTCCTCACTACCTCTTTCATGGTCGGGTTCAACCTCCGCTGCGGTTGTATCACAGGTTTGAATTCTTCCTCGAGCTTAATTTTGTGCATGCAAAAAGCTGGGCTAATCCCCTTAAGATCTGAGATAACCCAACCTAAAGCAGTTTTGTTTGCTCTCAACACCGTTATCAATTTTTCTTCTTCCAGCTGAGTTAGGGAACTACTTATGATGGCTGGGTGTTGATCGTTGCCCCCGAGGAATACATACTTCAAATGAGGGGGAAGTTGTTTCAATTCAAGGTTTCCTTTTTCTGGATTTTCCCCCTACTCAACTCTTCTCTTTTCTTAAAAATCCTTTCTACCTGTGAAGCTTCAAACTGACGAATACAGTCATCGGTCTCGCTGTCCAATTCTTCCTCTACCCCCTCAATGGAGTTCACAATCACTTTCTCTGAGGGAAGAGAAGGTGTATTATGTCTAAAGGCTTCTTTTACCGAAGCTTCAACCACATCCACCCTAAAACATTTCTCTTGATCGTCCGGGTGACGCATAGCCTCGAAGACATTAAAAGTTACCTTCTCGTCTTGGAATCTCAACATTAGTTTCCCTTGTTGAACGTCTACAAGAGCTCACCCAGTAGCAAGGAATGGTCGACTGAGGAGAATTGGCACCTCTACATCTTCTTCCATATCAAGAATTACGAAATCAACCGGAAACAAAAATTTGTCAACCCTTACCACAACATCTTCCAAAATCCCATAAGGATGTTTGATTGATTTATCGGCGAGCTGCAGAGTGATCCTAGTGGGTTTCACTTCACCCCCACCAAGCTTCTTCAACATGGATAAGGGCATCAAGTTGATGCTCGCCCCCAAATCACAAAGGGCCTTCCCTATTTTCAAATTACCTATGGTGCAGGGTATTGTGAAACTTCCTGGATCTTTTAACTTTGGGGGAAGTTTCCTCTGAATGATGGCACTACATTCTTCGGTCAGCGCCACAGTCTCGTCGTCTTTGAACTTCCTCTTTTTAGTCAACAATTCTTTCATAAACTTTGCATAGACCGGCATCTGCTCTAAGGCTTCTGCAAACGGAATGTTGATTTGGAGGTTGGAGAAGATTTCCATAAACTTTGAGAACTGCTCATCCTGTTGATTCTTCTTCTTTCTTTAAGGGTATGGCAGCTTCATGTATGAGGGAATTCCTTTAGGCTTCTCCTGAACCTGCAAATTGTCAGAAAAAAACATTTTTTTTTTGGTTAGACTTCACTGCTTCCTCAGGTTTTCTCCCACGCTCATGTTCAACTCCTTCATTTTTATCTTGCAACTCTTCCTTGTTTGAGGTTGCAATCCATGATAGAAGGTTTGTAACAGCACAAAATCATCAATGCCATGCCCCGGACACTTTCTTAATGACAGCTTAAATCTCTCCCAAGAATCGTATAGGGGTTCTGAATCCTTTTGTGTAAAGTTGGAGATTTCGCCCCTTTTTTCAATGAACTTGGAGATAGGGAAGAACCTGGTTAGGAACTTATCTTCAAGGTCACTCCAAGTATTAATAGTTCCGGGTGGGAGAGTATTCAACCAATCATTTGCTCTGCCTGTCAAAGTGAAAGGAAAAAGACGCAACTGTTTGGATTTTTTATCCACTCCCTCCGGATACGTGGTTCCACAGATTTCATGGAAGTAGGATAAGTGCTGATTGGGGTCTTCAGTATCTGACCCAGAAAACGGCTTTGCCCTTAATGCGGATAGAACAAATGACTTGATGTCAAAGGTGGCAGCCCATACTGGTTGGAAGGTGCTACTATGTGTTCCTCGAGTTCTCCTCCCAAAATCATTGAGTGCGCCTGCCTGGTGGATTTTCAGCCATTACTTTCACCGAATGTACCTGTGCCCCCTGTATAAACAGTTCTTGGAAACACTAAGCAAACGTTAACCAGTTCAAGAAACCAACAAGTAGCAAAATTAAGTAACTATAAATAAAACAAAAACTAAAAATCTAGAATCAACTCGTTTGCCTTGTCGACAACAAAGTCAACAATCCCCGGCAACGGCACCAAAAACTTGTTAACAATTCAGCAAGTGTACCGAAACGTTGCAAGTAATAGTAAAAACGGTAAGAACCGGTCGATTCCACAGGGATTGCGTGTTGTAACAGTAGCAAATTTGATTAATTCTTGTGACAATTGATTCGAGTTGTAATTGCATAACGCGAAAAAAATAAAAACTGTTGTTGAAATAGCGAGAAAAAGCGATTAGGTGTCGAATCCTCTCCCTTCACCTATGTTACGAACCTTCAGCTAATTATAGATTAATTGTTTGAACTACCAGATTCAATTCACTATAGTAGGTTAAGGACAATTCCTTGCCTCAGAACCCCTTTTACCTAGTTGAGTTACCCTAATTCCTTAGGTGAATCATGCCAACCGGTAAAGCAATAAACTTAAGAAATAAAGAATTCATGCATCCAACCCCATATTCCTATGGTGATCACAAGTACATGATCTAATACCCTATATCCAGCATGCAACCCATATCCTTATGCGATCACGTAACCTAAATCATTATAATTATCATATGTAACTATAAAGCATTACGATCAGAGGCATAGACTTATGATAATTCAAACAACTAATTGTATTAACCATAACAAAGTATCTATAACATAGGTTCGGGGAGAATCATCTCTCCCTAATCTTAGAGAATTAGTTACACATGGTGAATAGAGACATAACTAGAGTAGAGAAAGCATCACAAGTAAAGATAGACATAGGAACCTTCAACCCTCATTCCCAAGTGGTGAAAAGCTCCCAGGATCTGGCTTTCCTCTGCTCCCACATACTGACTATAATACAATCAAAACCTCGCACAATTAGTCCTAAAATTGGACAACTTACATCATATGACAGAGAGTCGACAAAAAGTACATTGATGACATTATCAATGTGATTGGGGATGGAAACTTTGGCATCATATGCATTTCTGCCTCACTTGATTACTCGGAGCATAGCTGGCAAATAGTTCGCAATGATTTGATTGAGGAGATGGACTCAAATTGGTTTCAATACTCAGAGGTGATGGGTAACAACACTCAGACAGTTAGGGAATCATTAGTTTCTCTCCCACAAGACTTTCAACCTCCTGAGAAGTGGATGTCGATGCCTGACATGGGACATGTTATAGCGACTAGATATCAGATAGCCCTTATTATGTTGTCACTTCATGATGGTGGGTCATGGACATTCTTCCCTTTGAGAGGAGCCTATGTTCCTAGTCAGAGCCGCTTGTTCTGTGTTGGGTTTTTCCATGGGAATCATTGGGTTCGGGTTATATTGAACGCTACTAGTCCAGTACCTCCTATTCATCCTACTTGGGGTGCATATGCTTCAGCAGAACCTAGATCGTGGTTATATCCGTACCTTGGATGTGTACAGTTATGGTGTTCTTTTGTCCCATATCATGTTGCACCGACCCTCCCAGCTAATGTTGATTACATTTCCATTAAATGATTGTATTATATTATATTATATTTTATTCCACGAGTTTATATTATATTAAATTTTATTCCACGAATTTTTTATTTGACGGTCTAGATTTTGCCGACATTATTTAACGGTCTAGATTTTGCCGACACTTTAAACGGTCTAGATTTTGCCGACCACTTTTCATCCAATGGTGGAAATTCACTTTAGGGTTTCAGATTTTCCCTATAAATAGACCCATTGGGTTTCACTTCTTTCAAACACACAACACAAAATGATGATGGCTATGGCCAACGAAGAGGCTTCCCTCACTATCATTTTTACCAATCAGGACCGAATTTATCATCAGGGCATCATCATCAATGAACATGATGATGTCTGTTTCGAGGGGCGAGACACGTTCCAGTGTAGGCTAAAACACAGCATAACATTCGCTGCCCTGAAAGAGAGACTACTGCGTAAGGTGCAATCGGAGGGCGACGAGCATGAAATAATTAGTATAATTTATCGGAAACCGGCTTGGGTTAATGGACGTGTGCACTGGTCTGCAATGGATGTCAACAACGACGATGACGTCCAAGCCATGATGGCCATTCATGTTATCTTTAAATGGAAGGGTTATCTGCTATGAAGCCCGGATACGAGATACGATACGGGATACGACACGATACGGATACGAGGATACGGGAACATTCTAAAAATCAAGATACGACACGGCTGAGATACTTTAATAAAAAATTAAATTAAAATTTGAATTTATAAAAACATAACAGAAAAAATAAAATAGAATAGAAAAAAACAAATATGATAAACAGAAATATTGCATTTTATAAATATGAAAAAAAAAACTGCCCAAATAGATAAAAAAAAATCACACAAAATATATGGATGAAAGGTAAGGGTGGACAAGTAACTGAGACCACCCGAAATCGTATAATCCGAATAGTCAGTGGCGGAAATAGATGACTTTTTATAGACTAAGATATTCATATTAGTACGTAGTTGCTCAATAAAACATAAACATATCATTAGTCAATATATGATCATCACATTGTAGAAATAAATACTTGTGATCATATCAAGTAGAGATAATTATGCTTATCAACAAAAAAAGTAGAGATAGTTACGTATATTTATCTCACCTATATCACAATATATTATTTCTTCTATTATTGTGTTACAAAAAACATATAATTTTGTCTTTTAGTTATTGATGTATTAAAGTGTATCATATATGAAGGACAATCATGTACTTAATTGGTAAGAGGTATTGAAAATGTATCTAAGAAGTATGCTTAGTTGGTAAGAAGTATCAAAGATGTATCTGAAAAGTATCGAGTCAAATATTTTTAAAAAGAATTAAAACATTATTGGATACTCTTTGGGTACGTATCGGGAAGTATCGGGTGCGTGTCGGTATCGGATACGTATCCGACACGGGTACGTCTCTATTTTTGAAGTATCGGGGCTTCATAGGTTATCTGCATTTATACGTCGAAACCAGAAGGACCGTCGCTGAGATCCTTCGTCGTTTCACTCTGTTGTACGAAAAGTAGATGTGCAAGTATACACAATCGCAACAAGTAATATAATGATAAATAGAGATCGTTCCCACAGGGATTGGAATTAATTTAAGAGTTTAAGAGTCTTCACAACTTAGTGAAACATGTCAAGTGACAATAACAAATGTGAAGTTATAAACATAACAAGTTTGTTGTTAAAGCATTAGTGAATTTAAGAAGTAATAAAGAGAGTGGGATAGTTCTTTGTTATATAAATTCCCAAGAGTAAAGCGCTATATGTAACGCCCAAATATTTAATTAAATAATTTAATTAAATATTTAGGTATTCAATTATTTATTTATTTATTTAATTGGTATAATTAAAATTATAAGTTATATTAAGGTGTGGTATTTCATTAGGAAGTGGTGGCACTAATTAAATTGGGCTTAAGCTGAAGGAAAGCCCGCGATCCAGGCCCACTAGACTAGGCGCATATTTAAACCTAAAATTTAGGGTTTTGGCTCATTTGTGCAAAAGAAAAGAAAGAAATTGCGAAGAGGAGAGAAAGAGAGAAGGAGGGGCGGCGCGAATCCCAAGGGAGGAGAAGAAGAGGAGTTCGCATAGTCCAAAGGAGAAGAAGAGAAGCTGCGTTGCTGTGTTCTGTTGGTGACTTTCTCTCCAGGGTCTCCTAATCCAAATAATTAAGGTAAGGGTGAGATCTCTCTTTCATTAAAATGGTGGGTATGATGGGTATTAGGGTAGGGGCTTAGACCTATGATGCCTAGTATTTGATTTGATGTTGATTAGATGATAGAGATAACATGAATGTGCTAATTGGAGAAAAAAATGCCTTGTGATTGAAAATCCATGATTTGCATGCCAAGTGCTTGAATATTTGTTGATGGTGTCTTCAATTGATGTTAATTGGGTGGACTATGATAATTGATGTTCATGTTGGTGATTTAACCTTGGTGATTTGAATTGGTGTTTTAATTTGATGATGAACAAGAATTTGTGAAACCTAGGCGCCTTGGGCGCCATGTCTAAGTGTGCTGATTTTGGCGCCCTGTGCATGGGCGCCGTGGCCAAGGATGTTGCGTTTTGGTGTCTTGGCGTGGTGCTGTTTTTGGCGCCCGGTGCATGGGCGCCGTGGCCAATTGTGTTGCGTTGGATGTCTTGTGCATGTTCTGTTTTAGGCGCCCTGTGCATGGGCGCCGTGTTTAAGTGTGTTGCGTGTGGTCTTTGTGTCGTAGGAAATGGCGCCCTGTGCCTGGGCGCCGTGCCTGTCTGTGTTGGCCTGGTGTTCTGTTGCTGTTTTTGGCGCCCAGCACTGGGCGCCGTGTCTGGGTGTGTCTCTGTGTGCCAGTGTGCTGTGCGTGGGTTCCTGTGTTTGGCGCCCGGGGTGTGGGCGCCGTGTGCCAAGTTGTTGCCATTCTGTTTTTGGCGCCCAGTGCACGGGCGCCGTGTGCCAAGGTGTGTGAGTGTGTTGCCGTGTGTGGGTGCGTGTTTCTGTGTCTTGGCGCAGGGGCGCCTTGGCGCCCTGTGCCTGGGCGCCTGTGTCTGGGTGTTGCGTGCTGTCTTGGCGCAGGGGCGCCATGGGCGCCAGTTTTCCGTGTGTGTTGCGCGCTGTGTCTTGGCGCAGGGGCGCCATGGGCGCCTTGTGTCTGTGTTGCGTGTTGCCTGCTCGGCGCCCAGTGCCTGGGCGCCATTTTCAGGATGTTCCTCAATTTTTCCCGGTTTTGTTTTTGACATATCTTTTGACTCGGGTGTCCGTTTTAAGTGTTTCAAAGTGCGTTGTGAAGCTTATTCAGTTTCCTACTGGTATATTCTATTTTAAGGTAAAAATTATTATTTTTCTGATGGTTTCTGGGCGCCTCAAGTGGCTGTCCCCGGTGGTCGTTGTTGTTGGCGTTGTAAAATTATTTCGGTGTCTAAAACCCTTTTTGGTGTCCTTTTTGGTGTCGTGAGCTGGAGTAAAACCTTTTGGTGTAATCGGTAATATTAGTGTCCCGGTGTCAATAATGATGTGTTGATGTTTTTGACGACAATGCCCCTAGTGGCTATTATTTTGATTGACGATGGTATTGATGATGAATATAAGTTGCGGTTTTATCAGTGACGATGACGCCATAAAGGCTATTAGCGATGATGATATTAATGACGATGAATGTTAGTGGCAATGATATGTGTGATGATAACCTGACAGGTGATGTGCCTTTTATTGGCAAATTGGTAAGTGATGGATCACTAAGTTGATCGTGATTGTATGTGACTGTCCCTGGTGCATATCATGGTGCTTCATGCATCTCATGTGCATAAACAAGTGACGATGACGCCATAAAGGCTATTTAGTGAAGATGATGCCATAAAGGCTATTTAGTGACGATGATGACAGGTACCACATGCATACCCCCGTTGTGATGGGTTGCATTTCATACATGTTCATGACATTGTGATGACTTGCAGTGATGACTGATTTAATGTTGCGATGTGGTTTATATAGCGTTGTAGCTCTAGCATAATACTTATCATATGCACTATTATAATGTTAGATGAACTCACCCTTTCTGTTTGAATGTTACCCCTACGCGGTAACGTGCAGGTGATCTCAAGTGAAGGCTTAGGTACCTTCGCTAGCTGAGTCTGGTCGTCTGCTCTGATACGTAGCACTCAGTGGGGGGGAATGAACCTTTAGTTTTTATGATTATTGAACTGTTGTAGTTGATGTTTTATGACTTTCCGCTGCGTAGATGCTGAGTTTTTATTATGTTGATTGAATTGAGCGTTTTGAGCTCACCCCAGTCGTGATGTGCTATGTATCGCGTTACTATTGACGATGAAACTATTTTATATTGATGCATAATTTTGTGTGGATTTGTGTGTGACATCCCATGTGGTGAAATATGATTTTTAAAGAAAAAAAAAACTCTGATTTTTAGTAAATAAATTACCGGGTAGAAAAGGGGTGTTACACTATAGCGTTAGACGCTGTAGCGTTAAGCGCTGTAGCGATATGGAAGCGTGCCTTTCAGTCACTGTCGTCAGGGTTTTGTTACAAGACTCCTATGTCTAGGCTCGAAATAAGTTCACCCCTGTATAATAAAGAACTTACAGCTTTTACCTTATGAACTATTACTCCCCTATGTCTAGGGTTAAGTACAAGTTATCTAAATGTCTTTAAATAACCTTTCATTCATATTATTCCTTGAGTTCTTATTCATAGACCATGTCGGTACCTATGAATCTACTTATTTTAGTTGATCGTTCTCAAAACAAATTTGAAAGGATTATGACACGTCATAACATTACATATACTTTACTCAAGGTTCATTACAAACATGAGAACAATCCAACCACAAAAGTTTAGCTCATAACAAGCTTCATCAAAACAACATAAACTGAAAAGATTATGTTACAGTATGTGAGCAAGAGAAGGATGGTTACAAAAGATGCACTCCAACAATCCCAAGTCATACACGTTGAATGATGCTTCGTTGTGAGCAAACCGTAGGTGATATATGAAACTATACTAAAGTTTTTAAAGCTTGAAATTAGAGTAACAATGGAAGAAGTCTAAGATGTCAAGTTAGGTTTTTTCTCCAAAAATCTCTCTACTCTCTTCTATCTACGAATACTATCTATATTCTAGGCTAAAGTGCTTCCAAGGTCCCTTATCTTTATTTAAAATAACGATTTGGTCATTTTTCTTTGTTTTGTCTCAAATCAGTCCTTTATGTTTTAAGTTTTTGACACATAAATCCTTTTCTGTCCCAAATCAGTCCTTTATGTTTCAAATTTTTAACACATAAATCCTTTTTTTTGACACATAAATCAGCATTGTTAACGGAAAAGGATTTATGTGTCAAAAATTTAAAAGATAAAGGACTTATTTGGGACAAAAAAAAACATAAATGACTAATTCGTTACTTTAAATAAAGATAAGGGACCCCAGGAGCACTTTAGCCTATATTCTATTAGTGTCTATATATATTTATATTATGGAGAGGATAATACTTAGATACTATCTCCAATTTCATAAAGTGGCTTTACAAAAGGGCAATGATTGAAATCATCACCAACTATCACCTAAACATCAATTAGGAGACGCCAAGTGTTTTATTGAGTCCACTTGTATGCTTCAATGTCAGGCTGAGAAGAAGATCAGGATGATGACTCATCTGGCAGCAAGTGGCTGCGTAAATATTCAAGTGGCCAATTACCTCAAGGCGCTGTAGCGCTTACAGTTACATAACGCCCACCGCTGCAGTGCTCAAACAAACATCAAAATATTCACAAAGGCATCTATTATGCCCAATAATTATGAAATTAACTCTTAACCTCTAATTATACTCTTAATTACATATTCACATGTGAAAGTACTACAATTACTTGAGAACTCAGTTTGATTTACGTAATAAGGGCATAAATAACTCATACAAATATGAGTTATCACACTCCACCATCTCAGTAGTTTCTATTATGTTTTCGTTTTGTTTGTTGTTGCAATATGTTATTTTAAATCAATGTAGAAGGCGTTTTTAATTAATCAAATAAATGTTTCGTTTTTTATTTTTGCACTCCGGAAACACCATATTAGATGATAAATTCAGAAGGCAATTTTAAGGGATTTTCGGAAATACAGCAAATTGGGATAAATTCGGAAGGCAATATTGAGGGATTTCCAGAAATACCTCAAATCTAAATAAATCCGGAAGTATGTTTTTTTGATTTTCCGGAAATATCGCATTTTACGGTATTTCCGGAATGTAAAATGTGTCCCGAAAATACCGTAAAATGCGATATTTCCGAAAAATCAAAAAAACAGCCTTCCGGATTTATCTGGATTTGAGGTATTTCCAAAAATTTTGTGGATTTAAGGGTTAGTTTCGTCCGTTTGATCATTTTTGGGGTAGATGGTATAAGAGGGGGGGGGGGGTTAAAAAAAACGGCCTATGTTTTCCCATCAACACCTCATCGGTCCCACTAGGACACAATTTAGGAAACAAAATCTGGTCAATACTGGGTATCATTAATATGATTGGTAAGCTTATAGTAATACACTTATGTGTATCTTCTAATACACTTATAGTAATCGATTATAAGTTTACAGTAATACACCTATGTGTATTCTATTCTAATCAAGGAATGTAAGGCGACATGTTTCTACCTAAATGAAGAATATTTTTCTTCGTATCAAAATAGTCACTTCCTTAAATTTGGACCCATTGATGTTATTAGATTTTTTTTTAAAGACAATGATATGAAGGATTTTTTGAAATAGACATTCCTAAGTGAAATAATCTTCCTCGTGTTATAATCTGTTTGCCTAGGCCCGATAATGTAGATGGATTATTTTTTAAAAAAAAAGAAGCAATAAAGATTATTGTGTAACAACTAGCCCAAAATCAAGAATTGGGCCAATGAAGGCCCAACTCATCTCTATCCATTCGTGGATCTGCCAACCCTAACCCGCCCAAACCACTACTCTGTATGCTTGAAGTCAATGTTTCTTAAATTGGACCAGAGATCGAACCCGTGACACTCTATTCAATCATGGTTGGGAGTGGTTGAACGACAATTCAATCCAGTCCAACTTGGTTTTGGGCAGTTCAACAGGACAACAGTCCAATTGCGGTTGAACCAATTGTTGGACCGGTCCGATTCGGTTCTTACAACATGGGTTGAAATTGGGCCTATGTTTCCAACCCTTAGATTGGGCGAGATTGGTGGTGTTGGGTCCAAACCTCACTAGAACATTTTTGGTCTCTAACAACAATTGAAAATTGTTGCCAAAACTATAAAAAATGTTGCCTAAATGTTGCCTAAAGGTATAGGCAACATTTTTCAAGTGTAGACTAAGCCAGTGTTACCTATTGTCTAACGCAGCATTTTTTCATACTTTCAGGCAACAATTGCGAAAAATGTTGCCTATAGAATCCGAATAGGCAACATTCAACATGCAAATCTAAGGCAACATTTAGAGAATAGGCAACATTCAACATGCAAATCTAAGGCAACATTTAGAGAATGTTGCTCCATTTAAGTAATGTCATGACTGTTCCCTAAACTTAAAAAGACAATATTTTAAAAATGTTGCCTTTTGCATATAGGCAACATTTTTTGATATAAGAGACAGTTTAACATGTAATCAAAACTCAACATAATATAATCCATTAAATTACAAATAGAATCATAAAATTTGATTTTATGTTCAACAAGCGTTTAATTCAAATTATAATGACAAAAACTCATTAATTATACTAAATAGTTTTAGTGCCAAAGATATAATCTATAATGGTAATTAAACATTAAATGAGTTCAAACACCATTCCAAATACATAACTGAAAGACCAACTTGTTAGTTGATTTTGACCAAGTTCAAACACGAATTCAAATACATAATTGAAATGCCAAGTGCAATATCCATAGGCTGGTCTCGTTATTGTTACTAAATAATAGCATGGGTTATTGTTACTAAAACAATGGCATGGATCTTTAACAGCAATATTAGTTTAGCAAAAAATGGCGTTCATCCGGCAATTGACGATCTAGTTGTTCCTGCAGCATGAGAAGGTAAAATGATTTAGTAACATCCTAATACGCGCAAAAACTTACTTTTGCATACCATTCAAAGTCGGAAGTAATTAAGATTCATAGAAAAGAGCACCAGCGATGCTACTCGATGATCACTTCAGCATTAGCACAAGACTGAGTATGTGACAAGCAGAGATTGAAAATAAAATATGGAAAGAAAGAATAATCCAATAAGCAATAGATTAAGATATTTGAGGGTCTTCCAATGTTAATTGAGCCTCATTTAACGTTTGGCGCGGGCAGCTTGGCATTGAACTTAAATTATCCATGAAATAAAAAATGCCCAAATCGAGGGTATGCTATGTGCAAACTCAAAAAGCCAACAAGTTAGCTTACAATTTCTTCAACAAAGCAAGCAAAAAGTAAGAGGGTGTTTCGGTATCTCACAGTTCAATTAAGCACTTCTTCAACAAGTGTTTATCATATCACAGACTGAACAACGCCCCCCCTAGAAAAAGAAGAATAAAACATGCTTACTGAATACTGAGACATAACAAAACCATAGGGTGTTTCCTTAAAAAACAAAATACTCATATATCCTCACTTGTCAGAACAAGAATCTCCTAACACCCAATATCAAGCATCTAAATAATAGTAATATTAGATAAAGTTAAAAAGACCACAGCAATAAAAAGTATCATTACTGTGTGACCAACACAAAATACTTGCAGGCTTTCAAAGAAGTCAAGCATTTGAATAATATTTTCATGCTCCAACTTTCATAAGATCTGCAAAATTCATGAATATCAAATGCCACCAGTCAACACAAGCACTTATAAGTAATTTAGCAGAAACAACATCAAAAGCTTTATCCTACTAGGTGGAGTTAATAATATAGATGAACTGCACCAACAGCCAACAGCCTCTAGGAAAACCAGATCTTCAACAAACTCATCTAAAACCAAAGATAACAACATATTCTTTGAAACATAAAAATGAAGTGAAGCAATATAAATTGACAAATTAAACTATCAAGGTTCTTATTCACAGAAGAGCCTTCATACCTTGCACTTGCAGCAGTCATGGTTTCCATATAGGAATAGGAGGACCCTGCCTCTACGAATCCATGTTCTACAACATGTAAAGTTTTAGACCTAGGGTAACCATTTCCACCTTCAAGACGTTAAATTTTTAGCAACTGTAGCTAATGAAATCCATCGACTCACTTGATCTTGATTATTAGATTTGGGGACACCATTTGCTTTCTCGGTGTTTACCCCTAACTAGATTTTCAAATAGGTAACCAAGTTTCAGAGATGTCTTTATTAATTTGCATTAGACTTGTACCCCAACAATTAGAGTTTTGGAACCTTTTTCTTTTCATTGCTAAAGTTTCAGAATGTGGAGACAGAGTAGTCACCTCCAAGGCGTTGAGATTTGCTGTGTTATAAGAATTTGAAACCAATGAACCTTCTAGATGCATATATTTAAAATGATAAACTATGACCTGCGTATACAAATTCTGCAAGATGATTTTCATAAAATTCAAAAATTAATACTTAGCAAAGTATTGGACATCATCGAGGAATATCACATAAAACATTGTCACCGATATACACATTGCATTACGCGTAAAGAAAATAAACCGGATACATTCCAGAGACTTGGGTTACAAGGGGGACCGAAAACCCTAAATTGAAATTTCCCAAAATCCCCAAATCGAATACAGCCCACACTAAAATAAAAAACTAGACAATCATTTACAAGGGGACCAATTCTCCCCCAACTTCTATTCCTCTTCTTCACTGCCTAACCCTCAAATCCAATACAGCCCACAATAAAGTAAGAAACTTAAAATTGAAAGTTGCAAAGGAGAAGGGAAACATAAATTCAAAGCTAGAAACGCACCTTTTAGCAATCTTGTAGCGGAATCTCGTGAAACGGGCAAAATCCAAAACACGATGGAGTGAGGAGCAGCATGAGGAGCGAGCAATCAAGCGTGAGGGAAGAGTTTACGAGCGTGGTGAGGAGCGTGAGCGAACAATCGAGCGGCGATGATGGAATTTCTGAGCGAGGTTCAACGCTTGATTTTTCTCAGCGAGGGAGCGCATGTGAAGGAAACTACCGTGTTTTCTCTTTTCTTTTTTTTTTTGGTCATGTGTTTTCTCTTTTCTGAATAGGGTTTTTTTTTTTGGTACAATCTGAATAGGGTTTTTTAATTGGGATTGAAATAAATTTTTTTTTGACAAATGAAATAATATTTTAAAAGGAGGGAAAATTAGCACCCACTTTCAGAAAATGAAAAAAAGTACCGCCTAAGTTATTTTTTTTATGTCTTTCTACGAAGCACCAAATATTGTAATCAAGAAAATGGTAAAAATCCAAAGAGATTTCTTATGGAGGATCAAGGAAGGGGGAGCACGGAATGTATTGGGTGGCTTGGGACACTGTGTGCAAATCAAAAAAGGATGGCGGGTTAGGGATCAAAAATCTCGAAGCATTCAACATCGCACTTCTTTCCAAATGGAAATGGAGATCTTTGACGGAGAATAACGCTTGTTGGAGTCGCTTATTATCTCACGGGTATGGCGATTTTGCTAACTCATTTGTCTATGCCTCAATGGAGGGTCACTCAATGCGAAATATTAGATCAATCTGGTGGAGGGATTTGTTGTTATCAGATTCTAAGGTGGAGGAGCAAAGAAGATTCGCGTGGGGCATAAGAAGAGGGTTGGGGGATGGCAGTCTCATTAATTTTTGGAAGGACCAATGGTTAGGCACTGAGCCCTTCTTCAAGGAATTCCCTATACTCTTTGAAGCTTGTGGTCGGCAACTTGAAACTGTGGCTGAACTGGGTAGTTGGACTGGCGATTATTGGCGGTGGAATGATGATTGGCAGCATTTTAGAGATCCCGTGACTGCAGCTGAAGGAGAGATTTTGTACAGTATTGTGTTACCCATTGCGCCGAATAGAGGAAAGAAGGACTGGTGGATTTGGCCGCACGATTCCTCAAAATCTTTTTCGATTAAATCCTTCTATTTGGAGCTGAATTCCGCGCCCATTCAGCAGCAACCCCTTTCGGGTCAACAGGTAATTTCGGCATCATTGTGGAAAAGTATTGTCCCATCAATGTGTCCCATCAACAGGTAATTTCCGCGCCCACAACGCGTATTGTTTCTTCGTCAAGACCCGAAATATACTGAAACATTTCACAGATCAAAATATTCACTTATAAATTATAATGAAATTCGAGAAATTAATATGTGTGCAAAGACCATGAAACTATATAAAACCACGTAAATTTTTCCTCGTAGGGACTTAAAAGTAAAATAATTATTTATAATTATTAAAGAGGTTTAAAAAATTGCCATGTACTTATAAAAATAAAATAATATAATCTCAAAAAAAAATTAATAATACCTATACACACGCACGAGTAACATCCTATTCTTTGTATAATTAGACTCAGACAGAATTCAATTATAATAAATTTGTCAGGTTGATAAGAAATGAAGTTTCAAAACTTTAGACTATTTTTTCAATTGACATTTTTTATCGATATGAAACGCATTTTATCAGTTGTAACTTAAATGCAAAATATAAAATTTTTATTATGACAATGTGTGACGTTCCACCATAAAAAAAAAGTTTTTTTTGACAAAACCATAAAAAAAAGTTAATAGTGATGAATTTATAGCAATAACATGTAATATTTAGCCGTTGAAACTAAAAAATTAAATATAAAAAAATCCATTCATGACAATAATGTTTTGACAATATCTACTATTTTCTTGTCGCGACTCAAAAGAAAAAAGTCCATTTATAAGAAACAAATACATTCATGACAATAAATATAAAAAAAGATTATATCGGTAACTTGTTACGTTTTCCGTAAGAAATCAAAAATAATGAAATTATACCAACAACTTGTAATGTTTATGATCTGAGCCCCAATGTGGGCGATCAGTTCCTTTGATTCGTCTGGTCACGTTACCAGCTCGCTGAGGTCGCTCGTTGCTTGGGCGAAGGTGGTGGTGAAGTCGGGATGAGTCGTTGCTGGTCGCGTTCAGCGCTTC
Organism: Astragalus membranaceus; assembly: GCA_039519185.1. Classification (NCBI taxonomy): domain Eukaryota; kingdom Viridiplantae; phylum Streptophyta; class Magnoliopsida; order Fabales; family Fabaceae; genus Astragalus; species Astragalus membranaceus. Next base: position 49,044,531 of record CM076851.1, read on the forward strand.
GGCGGGGTGTACCTGCGATGACACTCTGACGCCCAAGTCAGTGGGGTAATATTCGAGTAGAGTAACGTTATGTGTAAAAAGCGTACCTGTCAGCTGAGGTCAGACCTCTATATATAGTGCCAGAGACTCTCCGTGCGACCGTCGGATCGCGTACGGCTAGATCTGAGCCGTTCGTCTGACCTCCTTGCCCTTTAATGACGTGGCATTCTGAGTTCGATGGACGTGACGTTTCACCTTTCGATGTGACAGTCGTGACATTTTGCGTTTCCCAACGGGGGGCGCGCAATGATGGTGGTTCAATTTCCGAGGGGCGTCATTAATGCTGGAAGCGAAGGGTCATGTCGCTTCGATTCCTGATCTGCTTCCTCTATATATGGGGCACCCTTCCTTCATTTCTCATTTTGCTTTTTCGCATTTTTGCTCTGAGAACGACTTATATTCTTCGGTGAGCGACCAGGTTTCCGGTGATATTCTAGCGAGGTGTTCTCCGGTGAGCGGCTTCTCACTCCGGCGTGATTCAACTCCAGACCCCATTCTTCTTGTAATTGCCAACGCTAACAACTTGTCTCCAACTCCAGGTACTTATCTTCTCATTAGTTTCCCGTCTTGATTTTTGATTTTTCCTTCTTATTCCGACGTTAGCGAGGAGAGGGTGTCAAGCCCGGGGTCGACCTTGTCGCCCCCTTCTGTAGGTCGTCTATAGGTGGTCTGAGTTTCTTGCCCCCTCCTTGCAGGATCACTTCACTTCCGGCTCTGGCGCGGACAAAGCAAACCGCCCGCATTCCCAGCAGTCCTCCTGTTCGGCTGGCCGAAACTTGTACTCGCCCTGCTACATGTGGAGCTATGAGCGAATCTCAATCTGAAGCTCGCCCGCCTACCCTTTCTACTAACTTGTCTGGCTAGAGCACGTCTTCCGACCGGACAATTTCTATGGGTAATCTCGCTCATACCCCCCTCATAGAGGAGTCGGAGCTCGCTCCCGCCGTGCATCAGTCGTCCCTTCAGCCGTCACCTTCTCGAGGATCAGAAGATACTGTTGAACCATCCGAGGCCAGGAATACCCATGCCCATCTTGCTACTACCTCAGCTCGTTCGGAGCGGGACTCACATCAAGTTGATGGAGTAGGGGATCCTGACTGGGGAGGCGTGATTGGCGAAGATCGCTCTTGGATTTCTTTGACCGTGCTCAACAACGTACCCTCGATCCTTCATATGGGCGGTGGAAGGTCCTTCTTCGGGCGAGCACGTGGTCACAGTCCCTTCCTCTCTCAAATTCACTATGTACGCGAACGTTCTTCGCGACATGAGGGTTCGTCCCCCGTTTACTTCTTTTCAACGTTCCATCCTTCGTTACCTTGGAGTCGCCCCGTCCCAACTGCACCCAAACTCGTGGGCCTTCATCAAGGTGTTCGAGAAGCTAATGAGAGCAATGGGGCGCGACTGCTCTCAGTCTCTATTCTTCAAGTTTTTCGAGATGAGCAGGGGGGCGGAACCTGGGAGTAATAGAAATCGGTGGGAGCATCTAAGTATCAAGGGCCAACCGGACTTCAAAATTTTCAAACCTTACTCCGATTCACTGAAGCCCTGGAAGCTTTCTTTCATGTGGGTTGTACCCTGTTTGCGAGGAATCTCGCAAGATGGTTGGGTCTCTGGACGCTCGGGGACGAGTAAGCAGCTACAAGTTTCCCATTGCGTGGACGTACGCACACTACAGTCGTCCCCTAGGCACTTATAGAACACGTTGCAAACTTAGCGAGGGCGATCTGGAAACCTTGAGACTGCTTGAGAACATGGCTTCCTAGATGGACGAGGAATTGATTAAGTGTTATCAGCTGATACGGGCACGGGACGATTCTGGTTTCCGCGTCGCTCTTGGTGCGACCACTACTTCTTCCTTTTTTTAGGGTCCTGACCATTCTTTCTTCCTTTTTAGGTGAAATGGCGGGCATGGGATATGAGGAGCTTATGAGGAAGGCTAGGAAAGGCAGAAGATCTCAACCCGCTCCCTCTGCCTCTGTTGAAGCTCCCCCCCGGTCTGTGGAGCTGCCATTGCTGCCAATGAAGGGGAAACAGGACACTTGTCAACCCTAGCTCTGGAAAGAAGAGGGATCGCTCTCTCCCCGCTGTTGATCTTACTGGGAACGACTACGGGGTTGACCCTCCATCGAAGAGGGCTAAGGCTGCACAAGAAGCTCAGAGGAGGCCGGTCTCTGGCCTTGACTTGGATGAGGTCTCTGAGGCGGACATCGACCGCTTCCGCCAAGACCCTCTTCTCTTCATGGCAGAAGTGGCCAAGGCCGGTTCTCGCCCAAAATTGTGGTTGGAAAGTGATAATTTAGACAAAACTGATAAGCTAAATCGTGCCTATGGATTTATCTCAGAGTTACGGGAGGAGCTAGAGGCCACCAAGAAGAAACTTCAAGAGTCTGAGGCCGCTCTCAAGTCTACTGCCGATGCTCTTGATGAAAACAAGGAAGACCCTCTCCACCACGACCAAAGAGCAGGAACGATACCCTGACCGCCAAAGCTGAAGCCGAGAGGAGGACGCAGCTGGAAGTATCCATGGTAAACGAGCTGTCCGACCGGGTCGAGGGGTTGGTTGAAGAGGTCGCTGAGCTTAAGAAGAACGTCGTCACCCTGGAAAAAGAGCGGGACGAGGCTCAGGAGGAATGCGACCGGGTGGTTGAGTCAACCCTTGCTATTTGCCAGGAGCGGTTTGAAGAGGCTCTGGCCCAGGTGCAATATGTCTATCCCACCTTGGAGATTGATCCCAACATCATCAACCCCTCCCACTCCCTCAAGAATGGTCGCATTGTCTATCCCGCGGAGAAGGACAAGCAGGGGGAACATCGTGAGAGAGGAAGTTGTTGTTTATGAGCGTCCTTTTAAATTTGTAACATTTTCTTTGTTCTTTTGTCTAGGGCGACCTGTTGGTCGCCCCTTTTTTTATGTAATATGTACTTCGTTGGGGCTCGCCCCTTTTTTATCTATGTACTTTATTTCGATCGTTTTTCTAATTTCATGCTCTATTGATGACTTTATCACTCAATTGATAATCGATAATTGTTCTTTCTTTCTTTCTTTTTATTCGAGTATTCGTCCTCGGACAGTTTACTAGACTTCTGTTCAGATTGAACTTGTCCTTGGAGGTGCGACCATCTCTTGAAGTCGCATCGCGTGTAACTTAGATCGACTAAGCACGTTCTGACTTAATCAGTAGTTTATCAAACTCGGTTTGAACTTAACTCGCATGGCATTCTTTTACTTGTTATTAACAAAATGTAAATGTACGAACGATCATAAGAAAATATTCCATCTTTATTGATGGTCGGGCGGGCCTCGATAAAAACCCAATGGGAAAAAAGAGTGTCCCGCCCGGTTAACTTGACTAATCATGTTACAAGAGCTCTTGTCAATTATACAGTTTGATCAAACAAAATAACGCCTAAGGTTTACAGCATTCCAGGTCATTGGCACTAGTCCCCCGCTCATGGTCTGGAGCAGGTAAGCACCCTTCCCCGTCTTCGAGACGACTCGATAGGGTCCTTCCCAATTGGCGAGCTTTCCTTGAGCTACGTTCTTCTGTCCTACTGTCGCCTTTCTTAGCACGAGTTGGCCAACTGAGAAATCTCTTGGAACAAGCTTGGCGTTGTATCTAGCTGCCATCCCCTGTTTCACAAGTGCTTCCCTTAATGAAGCCTTGCATGGTGCGCAGTTCTTCAATTAGGTCGAGCTCTTCTCTGAGTGCTTCGTCGTTCTGCTCAGATAATTTTGGGTTAGCCATCCTCCAACTAAGCTCTCCGATTTCCACCGGAATGAGTGCATCTACCCCGTAGACCATCTTGAATGGGGCCTCACCCGTTGTCGAGTGGGGGGTCGTTCTATATGCCCACCGAACGAAGGGGAGTTCTTCTGCCCATCTGCCTTTGGCTTCATCTAACCTTTTCTTCAACCCGTGCAAGATCACTCGGTTGGCGGCCTCAGCTTAGCCGTTCGTCTGCGGGTTTTCAACGGAGGTGAAGCGCTGCTTCACTCCTAGCTCTACCATGGACTCTTGGAAATTCTTATCTGTGAATTGAGTGCCATTGTCTGAGACCAATACCTCTAGAACTCCGAACCGGACCAATATACTCTTTTTAAAGAATTTCAAACAGTTTCTAGACGTGATGGTCGCCAAAGGCTCGGCTTCAATCCACTTAGTAAAGTAGTCTACTGCTACGATTAGGTACTTCAGTTGTCCCGGGGCGACCGTGAAGGGACCCAAGAGATCGATCCCCCCACCAGGTGAACGGCCAAGGTGCGGTTATGCTGTTTAATTCAACCGGGGGAGCGATGTGCACGTCAGCGTGCCTCTGGCACTTGTCACATTTTTTAACCAGCTTGCTTGCATCCTCGTCCATCATGGGCCAATAGTGACCTGCCCTCAGTGCCTTTTTTGCTAGAGCCCGTGCTCCCATGTGGTTCCCACATATTCCTTCATGGATGTCCCTCAAAACGTAGTCGGGCCTCATCTGGTGTTAGGCACTTGAGCAGAGGCATAGAGAATCCTCTTCGAAACAATCTTCCTTCGATGACCGAGTAAGACGATGCTCGTCTACGTGTCAGGGCCGCCTTCTTTGGATCGTCTGGCTCTTCCCTGTCCCTGATATACTTTAGGATGGGGTCGATCCATGTCCCGTCAAGGTCGATCATGCAAACATCTGAGTTTGGAGCTGTTTCAAGGTGGACGTTGGGTTGGGGGAGGATCTTTTGGATTACACTTTTGTGATTTCCTGGAGTTTTCGTGCTGGCCAGTTTTGAAAGCACATCGGCCCTTGCATTCTCTGATCTGGGAATGTGTTGAACTTCTGCGTGGTTGAACTGCTCGAGCAGTTCCCTTACTTTAGCAAGGTATCTCTGTAACACTTCATCCTTTGCATAGAACGTCTCCTTAATCTGTGATACTACCAAGAGAGAGTCTGAGTGGAGTTCGACTCTTGGCACCTTGCATTCACGGGCGAGCATGAGTCCAGCAATGCACGCTTCATATTCAGCTTGGTTGTTTGAGGTGGGAAACGAAAATGTCAAAGAGACCTCAACCGCCGTTCCTTCTGAGCTTTCTAGGATCAAGCCTGCCCCGCTCCCTTTGCTATTGGAGGAGCCATCCACATACAGTGTCCAGGTCAGTTCAGGCCCTTCTTCCTGGATCGGGGTCATCTCGGCAATGAAATCCGCCAGGATTTGTGCTTTAGTAGTCGTTTTGGTTTCATACTTGATGCCGAACTCAGAGAGTTCCACTTCATATTTAATCATTCTTCCAGCTAGGTCTGGTCGATGCAAGATCTATCGAATGGGCTGATCCGTTCTAAGGACGATCTGGTGGGCCACGAAATACGATCTCAGCTTTCGAGATGCCACAATCAGCGCCAGGGCTAGCTTCTCAATTCTTTGGTACCTGAGCTCTGGTCCCTGGAGCGCTTTACCCACGAAATATACGGGATTCTGCTTTGACTCATCCTCCCGTACTAGCACGGCCGCTAAAGCTTCATCACTGATGGATAGATAGAGATACAACATTTCTCTGGGTTCTGGTGTCGTCAAGATAGGCGGTTGCAACAAAGCCTCATTCAGCTGGTCTAGAGCTTGGTCACACTCGGGCGACCACTCAAACTGAGCCACCTTCTTTAGCAATTTGAAGAGCGGGAGGGACTTGCTGGCTGCTTTTGAAATGAATCGCGAGAGAGCGGCTATCATCCCGTTCAACTTCTGGATCTCCTTTTTACTAGTGGCCGGCCTCATCTCTGTCACCGCTCTGCATTTATCTGGATTCGCCTCAATTCCCCGCTCCATTAAATAGAACCCCAAAAACCTGCCCGCTCTGACTCCGAATGTGCACTTCTCAGGGTTTAGCTTCAGCGAGTTCTTGCGGGCTTCCATAAATACCTCTTTCAGGTCGGCCACATGATCAATGTCTTGTTTACTTTTAATGATCATGTCATCCAAGTAATCTTTGACCATTCTGCCGATTTGAGCTCGAAAAACTCTATTCATCATTCTCTGGTAGGTAGCTCCAGCATTTTTCAACCCAAAGGGCATGACTAAGTAACAGTAGTTCCCTCTTGCTGTCATGAAAACAGTCTTTTCCTGATCGGGTGGATGCATTGCGATCTGGTTGTAACCCGAGTAAGCATCCAAAAATGAGAGCAATCGAAACCCACTTGCGCTGTCAACCAACCGGTCCACACGAGGCACCGGGAAGGCGTCTTTAGGGCATGCCCGGTTAAGATCAGTGTAGTCGATGCACATGCGCCATTTCCCATTGGCCTTCTTGACCAGAACCACATTGGATAACCATGTTGTATAATTAATTTCTTTGATGAATCCAACTTCTAGCAAGTCGTTGACCGCTTTTATGGCTGCTTGTGCTTTCTCCTCGCTTTGCACCCGTCTTCTCTGGGCGACCCATTTGGCTGCGGGTTTAACGGCCAGGTGATGACAGGCTACCTCCGACGAAATGTGTGGCATATCGGCAGCACTCTAAGCAAATACATCAGCGTGTTCTCTTAAACACTAGATCAACTGATCTCGTACTTCCGGGGGAAGCTCGCTCCCCATTGTCACTGTATTCTCCGGGTCGTTCCCTAGCTGTATTTGGACGAGTTCACCGTCCGGCTCTGGCCTTTTAATTCTGTTCTTGAGCTCCTGGGTTAGATTATCATCTCCTTCTTCCACATCACTGTCTGGGTCCTACCTGGCGTCTAAATCGGCAACGTTGATTTGATTCTCGCCCTTGTTCACAGTGTCCGTCTTCTTCGCCTCATTTTCGCCTTGCTCTTTAAAGCTCATGTAATGACACCTTCTAGCGGATTGCAAGTCGGCCGGAACGATGACCACTTCATTACTGTCGGAGTGAAACTTCATCTTCAAGTGAACTGTGGAGGTCACTGCCCCAAGCTTTCCCAACGAAGGTCGACCAATGATGCACTGGTATACTGACTTGCATGGTAACACTAGGAAATCGGTTTTGGCGGTCCTGCACTTTAGTTTCTTTCCGCTGTCATCCCCAAAAGTTACCACAAGTTCAATCATTCCAAGGGGCGTAGTTGACGATCCGTTAAAACCTATTAGGTCGGACCCTCGGTAGGCCCTTAGCTCGCTCTTGGGTATCCTTAGGACGTCCAAAAGGTCCTCGAAGATAATGTCTACTGAGCTGCCTTGAACGACCTAGGATTCTCCTAACTTCGACATTCGCCATTACTGCAGTGATTATCAACGAGATATACTTGTTTGGTCTCCCATCAAGCAGGTCGTCATCGTCGAATGCCAAGGGCGGCCTGTTCGAGGGCGTTCTGGGAGTGGAGGTCGACGCAACACTCATAATCTCCTTCCATCGCCTCTTCATGGATTTGTTTGTTTCCCCTCCTTCCATGGGGCATCCTCCAGTGATCACCATTGCAACTGGGCGCCCTCTTGACTTTCTTTGGTCGTTCTCTTCATCTTCTTCCTCGTCGTCGTCTTCTTTTCCCCCCTTTGCTGACCTCGTTCACTACGGCCTTCCCCTTTCGAGGGGAACGGGCTTCACTTTTCTCCTCCTGTATACCTGCTTGCCCCTTTTAGACGTACTGGGTGAGCTTACCCTTCCTGATCAGCTCCTCCATGTCATCTTTGAGGGCCACGCAATTGTTGGTATCATGCCCGTTGCTGCTGTGGTATCGGCAGTAAGTGCGAGACGGACGATGTACTTCCTTGAGGACGAGGGGGGTCTGGTCGTTTAATATCTCTAAACTCCGCATTCGCACACTCAGACAAGATCTGGGCATAAGATGTGTTCAGCTTTGTCCATTCGGGATACTTCTTCTTCCCGTATTCCCTTGATGGTCCTTCCTGGTCTCTCCGGGATCTTTGATCCCGCTCAGTTCGGGGTTCCCTTGTCGTTCCGGCGTCCGCTTGGGTGGCCATCGCTCTTTCTTCATAATTCATAAACCTTGGGGATCGTCGAAGGAAAGTTTCGAGATCCGGTGGCTCGTTCACTCCAACTTCAATCTCAAACAGACTACTAATGCGAAGCCCGTCTCGAAGAAACCATAGACACATGTCGTCCTCCAGTCTGCGAACATTGGCGGCTTCTTTGTTAAACCGTTCAACGTAATCGCGAAGGGTCTCGTCTGGACCTTGCCTGATCGCCTTCAGAATGGCATGCGATTTGGGCTTTACCCTAGACGCGGTAAAGCGGGCACTGAAAACCCTCGCTAGCTGCTCCCATGACGAGATCGTGTTAGGTTTCAATTCGGTAAACCACTCCAAAGCGGGTCCTTCTAGGGTCAACAGAAAGATTTTGCACTTGACCGACCCATACGCTCCCATATACTGCATCATTAGGTCAAAATATCTCAAGTGAGCGTCGGGGTCCTTCACCCCACTGTACATCCTGAGGTCGGACGGAGGCTTCTCAAGAGCCCGCGGGATGGGGTACTCGTCTATTTCTCGAATGAAATGTCCTATCCGGGTGTCGCCCCTTCCCCTGCGAGGTGGTCGGTCCTCGAGTTGTCGGTCTCGATGACCACGTCGCTCGGGGGTACAATTCTAACGACGATGTTGGTTAGGTGAACGCTCTTTGGGGTGTAAACGAGCGTATTTATCAAACGATCTGCTCCTTAACCAGGCTAACGAATCAGTTGAGTTGTACGAGGACTCTTGGTAAAGCTCTTCACAGCTTTAGTGTACTTACCTGTCTCTACTTATACACTCATTTGCGCATCTCAATTGGCTTTCAATGCTTTATTCTCATACTTTCTATCTAATTTCACTTAAGTTCACACCTTGCATAATCAACTCTTTAGTCCTTCTAACAATTTCATCATCTCTCCTTGTTTTTCAAAGTGAAGAGTCACAAAATTCCACAAAAATTTCCAAGAAAATGTATGCCATTGGATTCGTATCCACTGTGACTGCATCAGCTGGATATGGATTAGTACTTTCCCTTACACAACTTGCATTCAATAAAGTTATGAAAAGTGAAAATTTCAAAGTTGTTATGGATATGATTATATATCAGTCCCTTGTAGCTACTTGTGCTACTCTAGTGGGATTTTTTGCAAGTGGAGAGTGGAGTGGTATAAAGAAAGAAATGGGGAAGGCTTCTTATGTGCTGACTTTGACTTTCACAGCTTTGACTTGGCAACTATTTGGTATTGGTTGTATTGGATTGATTTCTGAGGTTTCTTCACTTTTCTCTAATGCTATAAGTGTTTTGGGTTTGCCTATTGTTCCTATATTAGCTATTGTAGTTTTTCAAGACAAAATGCATGGAATCAAGGCTACTTCTATGGTGCTAGCTATTTGGGGATTTGTTTCGTATTTGTATCAACAATATCTAGATGAATATAACAACTGTAACACAAAACAAAAACACTTGTCGTGTTCATAAAGCTTCTTCACCTATAGAAGAGGATTATATAGATGAATTAGCCGAGGTTTGAGTTATCATTTTGTTGCTTGAAACATATATCGTTATGGGTGCTAAAACCTAAAATAGTCGAGGAAGCCCCAGTCAAGTTAAGTGCTTAGTCGAGTTTGAATGCAAGAGTTGGCGTCCCCCATGTTGCTGAAATTATCAATGTCAATAGTAGTGAGGACACAAAAGTTTAATTTATTCATTCCGACTAAATCTCTTTTTTGTTTTTGCATGGAAAATGTTTTGAATTTAGTATATCACGTTCTATTATAGCGCTTCACACAAAGAATATTAAAACAATAACTTTTGAATCTTCTACTGATACAGACAATTTACCTTTTTGTTACCAATCACTTTTTTAAAATAAAACTATTCTACAAATCTTAAAAAAACTAGACCATTGCACGTGCGATGAACGGGGAAAGAAGTTCTGTGGACAGTAAGATGATTTTTTTTTTTCAGAAAATTCTTTGGTACTTGCAAGAAAAGTTGTAGTATTGGTACTTTCAAAAAATTATAGACAATAATTATTCATCAGTAAATAACTGATATTCTGTAATCAAGGAATGTAATCTATCTATTCTGTAATTATTTATGAATTAATGTTACTATTACCGAAAAATAGTTGTGTTTTATAATGCAAGTCCAGAGGAATACTACTCTTAAACATTCAATTGGTCCACTCTGTTCAATCATGGTTGAGAGTGGTTGAACGACCACTACAAAAAAATTGCTCATTAGCGAGGGATTTTTCCCTCGCTAAATTACCCAAATCTGTCGCTGTCATACCCCAATTTTGTCCGGCTTAGGTCAAAACCCTAATTTTCCACAAAAAATAAATAAATTGAAGAGCGAAGAGCCTTATGCACTGCATTTCGGATCCTAGAAGGCATTCCAAGGTTCTTGAAATCATTTTTAGGGTTGGAACGCATTTTTCGGGCAAATTAGGGTTTTAGAGTCAAAAAGGGTATTTTGGTCAATTATAACGGTTTTTTTCAAAAAGGCTCAAAAAATATGTATAATTAAAAATAGAAATCTGAAGTCAAAATAAAAAAATGAATAACAAAATAATATTGGATGCTTATTGTATTTTTAGAATTAGGGCTAATTCCTTTTTAGGTGCTTTTTGCTTTTATCCATTTTTGGCTAAAGTAAGCACCAATTTTACAAGCAAACAACCTCCCTCACTCCATCCTCATGCTCCACACCATTCATCACATCAGCCCACATCAAGCCTTTCATCATTTCTTTGACAAGCACACCTTTGAGTCCAATAACATTCAATACACAACATATTTTTTACCTTCCTTCTCTCTACACCACTAAATACACACTAATTTCTTTACTTCCCTCTCACAACCTTAAAACCCATTAGATCTTTGGCCTCTCATTTTGGACACCCTAACACACCAAAAACCTCCCATTTTCTCTCCCAAAACCGTGGCCTCCCCACTCCCTTCCTTCATCCATTTTTGATTTCCTCTTCACCCAAACACCACCATCTCACTTCATTCTCATCCCTCTTTCACATATCTTCTCCATTTTCCATTCAAGATCAAACATCATCATCAAGGAAGGTTTTCATCAAGCTTTTTGGGTTGGAGCTGAAGTTCCTTGGAGGTTCTTATTGATTTGGTTTCTATTTTCTTCATCTCATTGCATTTTCTAGCTTGGATTTGAGGTAAAAACTTTCAAACCCTTGCATCATCTTCAACCTTTTTGCATTAAAACCCATTTTCCTCTTCACTTTGCATTTCACATATCATCATCATTTTGTTTAAAATGTAGCTTGTTGTTGTTGGTGAGAGGAGCCTTAAACACTATTGACAAGCACTTAGGGAGGCTTGGGTGTTTAAGGTGCCTCTCACTCTTGAATAAATTGAGTCATGTTGTTTTGTGTTGATTTTTTGCATTTGTTGTGAAATAAAATTGTTGTTTCATGTGTTGTTTGGTTCGCATATCCTATTAAAGTTAGCTTTAATTTGATTTTGTTGTTTCTCTTTGCTTGATGGGGTTTAATCATGTTGTAGATATTTGATTTTAGTGTTTTCATGCTTAGATACTTTGTTTAGGTTTGCAAATTTCTTTTCTCACATAGATTTCGCAAAAAGTAAAGAGTTTGAGAATAAATGTTGATTTGAGGTTTTAGTGTTTAAATTATGTGATTAATTGTTCCTAAATCTTGTTAGTATCTTTTGCTTGCTTGATTTTGGGAGTTTGATGAATAAATTTATGGTTTGACTATGTATTGGTTTCGCAAGTCATGAAGAATAAATAGAGTTTTTATATGTTTGCTTATTGTCTCAAGTTGATGATAGGCAATATGATTCTCAGTTGTGCCTAGTGCACCTTGCTTAAAGTGATGAGGCTTGTTCTATATGATTCAACCCTTTTAGTTTATATGTTGTTTTTGTTGATGATTGGCAAGGTGATTCACACTTGTGCACTTATGCACTTAATCTTAAGTGTGAGGATTGACCAAAGTGATTCAACATTCTTTGATACTTTGGTTGCTAAATAATTTGCTTGCTTATGCTTGCCTATGATCATGATTGAGGCAACTCCTTTCCTTAAGCTAACAATTTCATTGTCCACTCTCATATAAGAATAGCATCAACACTTAGATAGGCCCATTCCTCACATTGCATCTTCCACTAGATGTGCATTTAGATTCCCTTGCATTTTGTAGAAATATTTGAGTATGGTTCTCGCCTAGCATCTTCCACTAGATGTGCATTTAGGTTCAATCTTGCCCACTCTTGTATTTTTGCTTAATGTCCAATCCAAGTTTCTTCTTTGCCTATTTATGTGTTGTGGTCTAACATGTGTAGTCTAAGCTAATATTTGCTCAAGAATTCAAGTGAGGTTGTTGCTTGCCTAAGGATTCGATTTGCATTCATTACTTTCTTTCCTAAATAGTTTAGCATGAAAATGGCGACTAGTGATAATCACCCATAACCTTTGTTAGTTTGGTTGTCCTAAGAGCCTAAATTTCAAAAACAAAAAGATGTTTTCATATGCATAAGCTACTAGTGATAATCACCCATAACCCTTGTTAGTTTGATTATCATGAATGCTTTCAATTTCAAAAGATACTTTCCTAAGCATCAAAAGTCAAGGCAAGTTTTAGTAATGATCACCCATAACCTTTGTTAGTTTGATCATTATGAACGCCCTTCACTTTTCAAAACCAAAGCAAAAAGACTTTCATTTTCAAGGCTCCTTAGAACTACGTCGCTTTGATTCCCATTTGGGATACGTAGGAGCGAGTCACATTCTCGTCAAGCGCAACCATAAAAATTAGCATTTGCATAACAAAAAGAAAAGAGTTATTTTCATAACAGAAAAGAATCACTTTTGCAAACCAAGATCATTTTCAGAACGAACACCTTTTCCTTTCTAAAAACATTTTCAACCCATCGTCGCTAGTGGCTAATCAGAACCTTTGTTCGTTTAGCCATTGGTGGCGATGTCTTTTTCCCAAAAGAACAACAAGCGATGACCACTCATAACCTTTGTTAGTTTGATCATTCGTGCCAATCAATCTCTTTCGAAAACCCCTTTCTAAAGAACAAATAAAAACGAGTCGCTACTAATAGTCAATCAGAGCCTTTGTTCGTCTGACTAGCGGTAGTAACTCTCATTTTCAAGAGTACTTAGCGGTGATTACCCATAACCTTGGTTAGTTTAATCATTCACTAAATGCTCGTCCTATTTCGAAAACTCACTAAAAAGATAAAAGACAAAAACCTTTTCAGGACAAAGAAGAACTACGTAGTTTTGAGTTCTCCATCGCACCGGGAGATACGTAGGAGTGGGCCATGTCCCGTCAAGCACATTTTTTTCTAAAAAACCATTTTTCCCCCATTTTCATAATAAATAAGGATTTTCATTAAAAATTTTTCAATAAGAAATAGAGAGGCCAAATTAAGTATTTTCAAGTCAGCACACTAAAACCACACATTTAATTAAAGGTTCCCTCTCAGTAGAGAGGACGTGTGGGGTGCTAACACCTTCCCTGTGCGTAACCGACCCCCGAACCCTATTCTCTAGTTTCGCAAGACCAATCGCTTTCCAAAAAAGGTTTTCCTAATATTTTCCTTAATAAATATTGGTGGCGGCTTCATTGTCTTAGGAAAAGTTGTGAACGAGGAAGGTTCTCCCTCGGGGACTTTTTCGGGCGCAACAGCTGGCGACTTCACTGGGGACTAAAAAACATTTTTTCAAAAGAGGGTCAAGCCTAATTAATTAAGTGTGTGGTTTGTGTGATTGATTTGAACATCCTGTTTTGCCTCTATTCTTCTTCTTTTTCATAAGCATGTTGCATCCATATGCATTCTTCTTCTATGCTTGCTTTTGTTTAAAATAATAGATAGTTACTTCTTTGCTTATATGCCTAGTTCCCTCATGCATTTCCCCAATCATATCATGTCCCCTTTTTCTCAGCTCCCTTTCTGAGGTAAGTAATGTGTTTGTTGTTAGTACCCTAGGCTAGTTGTATTTGAATGATATTGAACCCTAGGATAGACGACATGCTATTGTCTGGACTGTCTGGATTTTCATTTGCAGGTGGGGTAGTTTTGAGGAAATGCCCTTCGTACACACACACTTGTACCTTGAGGCTATATGATTAGAGAAAGAGACCATAACCCAGGTCTATTAGGATACCATAAGATGAGTGGATTCGAGTAGTGGGAGCCCATCAGGACCTTTGTCCGTTTGGCTACTCGCGAAAGTTTCAATCAGAGTTGTGCTCTTTTATGATGCTTCGTATCTAGCAGTTTGCTGCATTTACGGGGATTTTCATGAGAGGGACTGTGGCTCTGATGGCCTTTGTGAGGGTGTGAATAGAGCTACATGAGAAGATTATCCCTAAAGTGCCTTAGATCATAGGTTCTACCCCTTTAGGTCACAAGGGCTTCCCAAATTGTGTGCTGCACTGTTGCATTTCGTCCAATTAATTTTTCCCTCAAAGATTTTCAAAAATAAAAAAAAAGATATAATTTTCCCTTAAACACCTATATGAGGTGGCATATAGTGTGAAAGTTTTCTAAATTCCGCCCGTGAATACCCCTCCTTATGCAGAAACCTCAAAAAAAAGTATCTTGCATCCTGCATCATTGCATCATTGCATCATTACATCATTGTATCATTACATCATTGCGTCATTTGCATTAAATAAAGTTCCAATTTTGAAAAAAATTATTCATCTTGCATTTCATTTCATTGCATAAAAATGAAAAAAAAACAATTATCATCTTCATAGCTTAAGCATCTCGTTTATAATCAAAGAAGAGGAAAAAGCTCCTCGCCGAGCTCATCCAAAACATGGCATTCATGCATAAACATTATTTCAAAAAAAAAGACCCAGTAGAACTACGCAAGCTTTGATTCCTCATTACAATGGGGATACGTAGGAGCGGGTCATACCCCGTCAAGCACATTTTTCTAAAACTTTTTTTTTCCAACAAATCATTTGCATCTCCAAATAATTTTCAAAATCATGTTCCAAAACTAGAAATAAAAAAAAATGAAAAGTTTCCAATGCATGCATCTTCTCTAAACAAAGAAAAATAGAAAAGCTCTTCATGTAAAAGCTCAATGAGTAAAAGTGCGCCTTCGGATGACGAAGGGTAATATCTCAAAATTTTTTGTGCACTACAAATTTGAGATGTTACTCTACGATATCAGGGCACTTTGACCCTATCAAGTGAGGTTTGTTTTCAAATAAGAATAAATTTGAGTTAACCAAATGTCGAAGCATTTCAGTATATTGCGTGAAGTATTGAGTCAGGATCCACTCAATGTTTCATGCAAGTTACTCAGAGTAACGACAATTGGTTGCCTCACGCCATCATTTTTACGAAAAAAAGAAGATTTTGAAAGAGGAAAAGAAGAAAGGGTTACCGTTGTAGCCTTTCTCTTACCGGTTCATACGAAATAACGTACGGCCCACATTTTCCAAAAAAAAAGAGCTTGAAGTATTGCTAATAAAAAACTCTTTCATTTATCCTGCATACACGTAGAGCATCATCATCATACATAAAACAAAATTTTCAAAAAAAAGGGAAAAAAGCAAAACTTTCAAAAAATCATCATAGTCTTTTCTTTTACCGGGCTGTATGAGGTGATGTTCCCGAAATTTCAGTCACCAAACTCGAAAAAATGTTTTCATCTTATTTTTCATATGCATGTCAAGTCGCATTATCGCCGTCATTTTCATATGAAGACATCATTTGCATTGCATAAAACAAAAACTTGATAAAATTCATACATGCATTCTTCTCTATCTCATTTAGGTTTGTCAGGAGTGCATTCTCCGCACGTGTGCGTTTCCATTCACTAAAGCTTTTTCCCCTATTTTTCTCGAAAGATCTAAAAAATCGTGTCTTATTAGGAGCGCGTCTCATGCATTATTGTGTTCCTTTTCACACATCATGAAAAAATAAAACATTAACCTCTCATCTTGGATGCATTTCCATTCAATAAAAATCATGTCTCCTCACGCATTTTAAAAAAAAATCATTGTGAGTATCATACATTTCATCGCACAAAAAAATAATGAAAACAAGAAAGCATCTCATTCATAATCATGAACAAAAGTCATCATCAAATTTATTCAAAATGTAGCATTCATGCACCATTTCATTAACCTCATCACTTTGGTTCAAATACATCATTCCTCCATACATGCGTCTTTCAAAAAAGGAAGGGGCATTGGCATTTCATACTTTGCCTTGCCTCTAAAAAAAAATCATCATTTAGAAAAAAGCATCATTCCTGTATCTTTCATCATTCAAAAGAAAAAGGGGGCATCGGCATTTCATGTCTTGTCTTGCCTCTATAAATATCATTTTGAAAAGAAGCAGCATTCTTGCATCATTCATCATCCAAGGATGCATTGGCATTTCATATTTCGTCTTGCATAAAAAGAAAGCATAAAAAAAAAAACTTTTAGAATAATCACACTTTTCAAGTGAATATGCTTCCATGCATTTCATTTTCATCATGTATACATCATAATGTTTTCATCCATGCATTGCGTACAACAAAAATGTTGTGATGAGAGATGAGATGTTCTTGCAAAGTAATCTTTCCTTTTTGGAAAAGTTTACCCTCACTCATCTGCAAACTCAAGGTGTTCCAAGGCACTCCGTTTTTTCACATCAATAGCTCATTTGTATTTCCTTCAAAAAAAGACATTACATCTCATTCATTCCATGATAAAAGACTGAAATAGTTCATCAAAAAAGTTTTTATATTATGTTTTAACCAATGTTAACTCTCTGTGAAGCGTTCTTCTAGTAAGCACGCATGCCAGGTGCAATTTCTCTTGTTCGAGTCAGTCAATTTCCTTCATTTATCATCATTCCCCATCCAAGTCTAGCCCCACCCAGTCCACCCATAAAGCGCATATTCTCTCCTATCAGTGCATACTTGACTTTTTGGTTCATTCTCACTAACACTTTAAGTCCTCCATGCGGGGGCAATTCTGTGATCACTAATTTTCCTTATCAGTATCATATTCCTTTAGTGCAAGTCTTTCTAAAAAATATATAATAAATAAAAAAAGATAAAATACGCTCGCTAGGTTGAAAACCCGCAAAGGGCGGCCTAGGCAAAAAAGAGCGCCCGGTGGATTGAAAACTCGCAAAGAGCGGTCCAGGCAAAAATTAGGGCACAAAAAGGGGGAAAATAAAAGAGCAAACACATGAAGATAGATAAATTATTGTCCTAAAGTTAAGTCTTACAGAAATAAGCAATCAGGATTTGAAATGAAATTTGGCCATCTCTCCATACCCTCAAGAACCTAAAATCCCAGAAGGTCCGTTCCCTACCTCTCTTAAGCCAAAGATTCAAAATCACAAAAACACCTTTTGTTACCCATCTTAAGCCGAGAAAGGCCCAAGATATCCCCATCACTCTGGGCGAGGGTTAATTCCACGTCAAAAATGGTATATCATTTCCAAGTCAAAAGGAAAGGAAATTCACAAAAGGAGGGAAATAACAAAGTTTCAAAAAGGAGGATCCCAAAACAAAGAAAGGAAGGCAAAGGGAGTATAAATTGAGAGTCAATACATTTCGTCATGAAGCATAAGAGCTCCCCTTCAAAGAGGCCCTCAGACTCAATGGGTTCAATCACTTCCCCTTCCAAAAAGGCCATCAATTCATTGGGTTCAGTCATTCCTCCTTTCAAAAAAGCCCTCAATTCATTGGGTTTAGTCATCTCTTCTTTCTCAAAACCTTCAAACACCACATCAAACTTAATTTCCCTCACAAATCATTGACCATCGGCCAACACCGAATAAGACCCATCCTCCCCATCAACCCCAAACACTTCATTAAGCTCAATCATCCCCTTCTCCACATCACAGCCCTAAAAAGTCCATTCCGATCAATGACTAATTGCCTTCGTTTTCTCAAGTTTTAATTTTAGGACAAATAAGTTTATCTATTTGCGACGTGTTTGCTCAAAAGGAAAAAAACAAACAAGCAGAAAAAAGAAAGCTGCTCAAAAAAAAAACAATCAAAAAAGGAAAGTTGGTAAAAAAGAAGAAGGACTTGCACTCCAAGATGCATTCGTGTTGCATTAAAACAAGGTCTAGTGGTCACCAGGTGGAGCCTCTCCTCGTACTAAAAAGTCAAACCTTTCATTGCATTTGAGTTGTTCTTAAAGAGAACCAAAAGTGTGCATTAGGGGGCATTTCCTTCACCTCTCACTCCACTCAACTTCGGGGAGGTTTGTTCATTGCCCACCATCACCATAACTCTGTCGCCTTTCACAACCTATCCCAAAGAAACCATTTGAAATGTCATTCGAAAGTGGGGCAAGTGCGTTCCCATTCCTTCACCTCATTCATTCCTACAAAACCTCAACGGGGCAATCTCTCAATTCACTATCCTAAACCAGGCCTGGTCATTCTAATTGGGGCAGCTTTGTCCTTGTTATGACTGGGGCAACATCGAACTTTATGGGTTGAGACAGAATCTCTTTTGCTCCACCTTTCATTTCAAAAGCTGAAGCATTACCAATTCATCATCTTCTACACCCCTAGTTGTTGTCACCACTAGACAGGGGCAAGCTATTCACTCATTAAAGACCTGAATTGGGGCAATCTGGTATCTCTTGATCCCTCATGAGCTTCGGCAATAACCATGTCTGTCATTCTTTCACTTGCCATGCCCTAAACCAATTCCAAGTTAACTGACTCATTCATTCACAATTGCACTCCTATGCATGCTTACTAGACAATGCTTCAAAAAGAGAGAACACAAGTTGTTTACGTGATATCTAAAATTCAGTCATCATGGAAAGAAAGAGAAAACGAGTGTGGCTGTTTGTAAATAAAAACCTTGAGAACACCAGGGTTTGAATCAAATTCAATTTTTCAACAGAATGGTCAATAATCATCTCAAGTCCTTGTATTCAAAGTCTCGCATCTCATCATCACGAAAATGTTTGCCTCATGCATCTAGGCATTTCAATCTATTCATTATAGCATATGCATCAAAGCATTACATTTGCATCTTCACATTTTGTGCATTCATCACATAAGCAAAAAGACAAAAACGTTCCACGTCAGTTGCACCATATTAGTACTTGCATTTCATAGAGGAAAACAGTAAAGAAGAAAAAGCAGAAATCTTTTCATTGCATCATATTAATGTTCGCACTTCATAAAAAGGAAAAGGACAAAATCATTGCATGTCATTCATCATTAGAGCATTATATTTTGCATCAGATATTTCATAGAAAAAGCAAAGAAAGCAAAAAGAAAACAAAACAAAAGAAACCACAAAAGCAACGCAAAAGCATTCCATGTCATTCACCATTCCACAAGATACTAATCATTGCATGCACCATTGCATCATAAAAATTCTTCAGACCATTAGATCAATACAGACATATGTTGACCCATAAACCAGACCTTTGCGTCCATAATTCAAAGCTACTCCCTTGATCCCAAGCGATCCTCATTTCATGTCTTCTCATTCATTGCTTTTTCATTAACACATCCAGTGTTGGCTCTCACTTGCAAACTTCAAACAAACAACAAAAAGAACAGGAACATTCCTTGTCATCCAGAATTCCATATCATTCAGCATTCCTTTGTCATCCAATCATCAAACATTAAAGCGGTGCATTTGCATCCTATTAACGTTAGCATTTCCATAAAAGAAAAAGAACAAAAATCATTGCATCAAACATCAGAGCATTGCATCATATTAATGTTTGCATTTCATAGAAGAAGCAAAAAGAAACAAACAGAAGTTAGAACAGGAGCATTCCATCCATCAAAGCATCAATCACCGCATACACTTGCATTCAAACATCAAAGCATTATGTTGATATTTGCATTTCATAAACTATAAAGAAGGAGCAAATACAAAAGAACAAAAGCATTCCATAATATTCAAGACATCAATCATGGCATATGTTTGCATTACATGTCTCATTCATTGCATTGCTAAGCAAAATGCAGACGAACACAAGATGTTAATCCTCATGCCTAGTTCTAAGAATCAGCACTTCAAGTGTCAATCTTCAATCTAATTCTCAAGTCAGTCATCCTGGACTTGTCAGTCTCAAAATCTCATTCTCAGTCGCTCCTTCAGTTCGGAGTTCAAATGCTCTTTCAGTTTAGAGTTCAGTCGCTCCTTCAGTTCGGAGTTCGAATGCCCTCGGGTCCCAAGTGGTTCATTAAAAGCACGCTAAGTGTTCATCCTCATTTACTGCTTTCTCACCAGCATGCCAAGTGTTCATTTACGGCTTCCTTATCAACACGCCAAGTGTTCATTTACTGCTTCCTTTCTAGCAAACCAAGCATTCATCATCATTGCATCAGACATCGAATCAAGTCTCAAAATACAAAATCATTTTCAATAAATAGGAGACTAAGTCGAATGTACATTCGAAATAGTCATCACGATAGGACACTTGAATTGATCATTCAAGAATCCTAAGGTCCCTATGCAAAAAAAAAAACATTCCATGTCGTCTACATCATAGTAATGTTTGCATTCCATAAAACAAAAAGAACCAAAAACTCATCATCCCATCAAACATCGCATCACATCAATACTTACATCTCATAGAAGAAAAGAAAGCTAAAACATCCCATGTCATTCATCATTTCATGATATTCATCATTCTATAGCAATATTCCCATTTCATAGAAAAAGGAAAAAAAGGAAAAGTTTTCCATTGCATGCCATCTGCCATTTCATTACATATCATCAAGCACCGAAATTTTGCATCCGCATACCTACACTTCATAAAAAGAGCAAAAGAAAAGAAGAGAAGAAAAGCAAAAGAGCAATAAGACAAATAAAGTCATGCATTACATTCACCAAGCATAAAACCATGCACTCATCAGACATAGAAAATAATAATAATAATAATAAAGTACAGAAAAAGAAATTCAGACGTTTGCAGTACATTCATCATAAGAAAAGGAAAACAGCAATCATGGCATTCGCATTGCATGCATTTGTTCATTTTCAGCTGCAGATACAAAGAGAGGATGAGCACTTCGGTGTTAGCCCTCGCCCCCATATTCCAGAAAATGCTCCCCCAAGTTGGGAGAGTTCATAAGAAAAAAGGGAAAAGAAAAAAAGAAAAAAGGGAAAAGAAAAGAAAAGAAAAAAGAGAAAAGAAAAAAGAAAAGAGAGAAAAGAAAAGAGAGCGCTCAGGCGCGCATTGCGGATTGGAGCCCAGAGAGATCGTCGCTCCCTTCTGCCCAGGTCTCACATCGTGTACGAGCAACGCGATGGACCGCAGCCCCATGTGAGGTTCAACGGAATAGTTGTATTAGCCTAAGATACAGTGGACGCCGTGCATTGATCTGTATATCAGTTCCGGAGCTGATAACGATCCCCCCGGTCGCTCGAAAGGCCAACAGGAAGAGCGTGCTCCTCAAAGCCACGTGCAAACTCGGATTCGTCAAGAGTTCGTTTAAGGATTACAGGTTTTAGGCAGCCTGAGCAATTTACCGCTTTCTGCACGCCAAGTGCCCATTTTACTTTTCTGTCTGCACGCCAAGTGCCCATTTTACTTTTCTGTTTGCACGCCAAGTGCCCATTTTACTTTTCTGTCTGCACGCAAGTGCCCATTTTACTTTTCGGTCTGCACGCCAAGTGCCCATTTTACTTTTCTGTTTGCACGCCAAGTGCCCATTTTACTTTTCTGTCTGCACGCAAGTGCCCATTTTACTTTTCGGTCTGCACGCAAGTACCCATTTTACCTTTTCGGTCTGCACGTCAGTGTTAATTTACTGTTTTCGCATCGACACGAAAATATCTATCTTTCGAAAAAAAAACAACAATAAAAAAAAAACAAAAACACAAAAAGGAAGAAAAAAGAAAAGAAAAAGAAAAGAAAATTCGGGTTTCTTCAAATGGACAAAATTGGTGTAATTTCTGAATTCTTTATTTCTATTTTACCTTCGAAATATGTCTCGCGCAATTCATATTTCTTGGTAAAATTTAAATAAAGAGGGGCAGCTGTCATACCCCAATTTTGTCCGGCTTAGGTCAAAACCCTAATTTTCCACAAAAAATAAATAAATTGAAGAGCGAAGAGCCTTATGCACTGCATTTCAGATCCTAGAAGGCATTCCAAGGTTCTTGAAATCATTTTTAGGGTTGGAACGCATTTTTCGGGCAAATTAGGGTTTTAGAGTCAAAAAGGGTATTTTGGTCAATTATAACGGTTTTTTTTCAAAAAGCTCAAAAAATATGTATAATTAAAAATAGAAATCTGAAGTCAAAATAAAAAAATGAATAACAAAATAATATTGGATGCTTATTGTATTTTTAGAATTAGGGCTAATTCCTTTTTAGGTGCTTTTTGCTTTTATCCATTTTTGGCTAAAGTAAGCACCAATTTTACAAGCAAACAACCTCCCTCACTCCATCCTCATGCTCCACACCATTCATCACATCAGCCCACATCAAGCCTTTCATCATTTCTTTGACAAGCACACCTTTGAGTCCAATAACATTCAATACACAACATATTTTTTACCTTCCTTCTCTCTACACCACTAAATACACACTAATTTCTTTACTTCCCTCTCACAACCTTAAAACCCATTAGATCTTTGGCCTCTCATTTCGGACACCCTAACACACCAAAAACCTCCCCTTTTCTCTCCCAAAACCGTGGCCTCCCCACTCCCTTCCTTCATCCATTTTTGATTTCCTCTTCACCCAAACACCACCATCTCACTTCATTCTCATCCCTCTTTCACATATCTTCTCCATTTTCCATTCAAGATCAAACATCATCATCAAGGAAGGTTTTCATCAAGCTTTTTGGGTTGGAGCTGAAGTTCCTTGGAGGTTCTTGTTGATTTGGTTTCTATTTTCTTCATCTCATTGCATTTTCTAGCTTGGATTTGAGGTAAAAACTTTCAAACCCTTGCATCATCTTCAACCTTTTTGCATTAAAACCCATTTTCCTCTTCACTTTGCATTTCACATATCATCATCATTTTGTTTAAAATGTAGCTTGTTGTTGTTGGTGAGAGGAGCCTTAAACACTATTGACAAGCACTTAGGGAGGCTTGGGTGTTTAAGGTGCCTCTCACTCTTGAATAAATTGAGTCATGTTGTTTTGTGTTGATTTTTTGCATTTGTTGTGAAATAAAATTGTTGTTTCATGTGTTGTTTGGTTCGCATATCCTATTAAAGTTAGCTTTAATTTGATTTTGTTGTTTCTCTTTGCTTGATGGGGCTTAATCATGTTGTAGATATTTGATTTTAGTGTTTTCATGCTTAGATACTTTGTTTAGGTTTGCAAATTTCTTTTCTCACATAGATTTCGCAAAAAGTAAAGAGTTTGAGAATAAATGTTGATTTGAGGTTTTAGTGTTTAAATTATGTGATTAATTGTTCCTAAATCTTGTTAGTATCTTTTGCTTGCTTGATTTTGGGAGTTTGATGAATAAATTTATGGTTTGACTATGTATTGGTTTCGCAAGTCATGAAGAATAAATAGAGTTTTTATATGTTTGCTTATTGTCTCAAGTTGATGATAGGCAATATGATTCTCACTTGTGCCTAGTGCACCTTGCTTAAAGTGATGAGGCTTGTTCTATATGATTCAACCCTTTTAGTTTATATGTTGTTTTTGTTGATGATTGGCAAGGTGATTCACACTTGTGCACTTATGCACTTAATCTTAAGTGTGAGGATTGACCAAAGTGATTCAACATTCTTTGATACTTTGGTTGCTAAATAATTTGCTTGCTTATGCTTGCCTATGATCATGATTGAGGCAACTCCTTTCCTTAAGATAACAATTTCATTGTCCACTCTCATATAAGAATATCATCAACACTTAGATAGGCCCATTCCTCACATTGCATCTTCCACTAGATGTACATTTAGATTCCCTTGCATTTTGTAGAAATATTTGAGTATGGTTCTCGCCTAGCATCTTCCACTAGATGTGCATTTAGGTTCAATCTTGCCCACTCTTGTATTTTTGCTTAATGTCCAATCCAAGTTTCTTCTTTGCCTATTTATGTGTTGTGGTCTAACATGTGTAGTCTAAGCTAATATTTGCTCAAGAATTCAAGTGAGGTTGTTGCTTGCCTAAGGATTCGATTTGCATTCATTACTTTCTTTCCTAAATAGTTTAGCATGAAAATGGCGACTAGTGATAATCACCCATAACCTTTGTTAGTTTGGTTGTCCTAAGAGCCTAAATTTCAAAAACAAAAAGATGTTTTCATATGCATAAGCTACTAGTGATAATCACCCATAAACCTTGTTAGTTTGATTATCATGAATGCTTTCAATTTCAAAAGATACTTTCCTAAGCATCAAAAGTCAAGGCAAGTTTTAGTAATGATCACCCATAACCTTTGTTAGTTTGATCATTATGAACGCCCTTCACTTTTCAAAACCAAAGCAAAAAGACTTTCATTTTCAAGGCTCCTTAGAACTACGTCGCTTTGATTCCCATTTGGGATACGTAGGAGCGAGTCACATTCTCGTCAAGCGCTACCATAAAAATTAGCATTTGCATAACAAAAAGAAAAGAGTTATTTTCATAACAGAAAAGAATCATTTTTGCAAACCAAGATCATTTTCAGAACAAAAACCTTTTCCTTTCTAAAAACATTTTCAACCCATCGTCGCTAGTGGCTAATCAGAACCTTTGTTCGTCTAGCCATTGGTGGCGATGTCTTTTTCCCAAAAGAACAACAAGCGATGACCACTCATAACCTTTGTTAGTTTGATCATTCGTGCCAATCAATCTCTTTCAAAAACCCCTTTCTAAAGAACAAATAAAAACGAGTCGCTACTAATAGTCAATCAGAGCCTTTGTTCGTCTGACTAGCGGTAGTAACTCTCATTTTCAATAGTACTTAGCGGTGATTACCCATAACCTTGGTTAGTTTAATCATTCACTAAATGCTCGTCCTATTTCAAAAACTCACTAAAAAGATAAAAGACAAAAACTTTTTCAGGACAAAGAAGAACTACGTAGCTTTGAGTTCTCCATCGCACCGGGAGATACGTAGGAGCGGGCCATGTCCCGTCAAGCACGTTTTTTTCTAAAAAAACCATTTTTCCCCCCTTTTCATAATAAATAAGGATTTTCATTAAAAATTTTTCAATAAGAAATAGAGAGGCAAAATTAAGTATTTTCAAGTCAGCACACTAAAACCACACATTTAACTAAAGGTTCCCTCTCAGTAGAGAGGACGTGTGGGGTGCTAACACCTTCCCTGCGCGTAACCGACCCCCGAACCCTATTCTCTAGTTTCGCAAGACCAATCGCTTTCCAAAAAAGGTTTTCCTAATATTTTCCTTAATAAATATTGGTGGCGGCTTCATTGTCTTAGGAAAAGTTGTGAACGAGGAAGGTTCTCCCTCGGGGACTTTTTCGGGCGCAACAGTCGCTAATGCCAATTAGCGAGGGAATCAGTCCCTCGTTAAATTGCTCCTTGCTAATTAGCAAGAGATTCAAATTCCTTCGCTAAGTCTGACAGCCACGTGTCCCAATCGGAATGGCTTGTATTAAGTACTCTTTTAATTTTTTTTAAATCTGTTTTTTTATAGTTATTATTATTATTATTATTATTATTATTATTATGTGGTGGTGGTGGTGGTGGTGGTAGTGGTGGTGGTGGTGTGGGGGTGGTGGTGGTGGTGGTGGTGGTGAAGGGTATTAGGGTAGAGAGAAGGAGAAGAGTAAGGGAGAAAGAGAGAGAGAGAGAGAGAGAGAGAGAGAGAGAGAGAGAGAGAGAGAGAGAGAGAGAGAGAGAGAGAGAGAAACGAGCTATGTGGTGGTGTGGTGGTCGTGGTCGTGGTGGTGTGGGGGTGGTGGTGGTGAAGGGTATTAGGGTAGGGAGAGAAGGAGAAGAGTAAGGGAGAAAGAGAGAGTGAGTGAGAGAGGGTGAGGATGAGAGGAGGTGGCGGTGGTGGTGGTGTGATGGTGGCATGGTGGTGGAAGTTATGGGAAGGTGGGAGAGAAGAAGAGAGAAGAGTGAAGAGTGTGAGGAGAGTAGGAGAGAAGAGTGTGTGTGATAGGATAAATAAGCTGAAAAGTCAAAAAATTAACGAGGGACTGAAAGTTCCGTTGCTAATCACCTGCACGGAGCCCCATGATATGAAAACTGTCAGAAATTAGCGAGGGCATTAGCGAGGGACTGAAAATTCCGTCGCTAATTAGCGAGGGACTAAAAATTCCGTCGCTAATCACCTGCACGGAGCCCTATGATCTGAAAACTGTCAGAAATTAGCGAGGGACTGAAAATTCTGTCGCTAATCACCTGCACGGAGCCCTATGATCTGAAAATTGTTAGAAATTAGCGAGGGAATTAGCGATGGACTGAAAATTCCGTCGCTAATTAGCCAGAGACTAAAAATTCCGTCGCAAATGACAGAATTAGCAAGGGACTAAAAATTTCCTCGCTAATCAGCTTTTTTTTGTAGTGGACAATTCAATCCAATCCAACTTGGTTTTGGGTGGTTCAACAGGACAACGGTCCAATTGCGGTTGAACCAATTGTTGGACTGGTCGTTTGAACCGTCCAGTCCGATTCAGTTCTTACAACATGGGTCGAAATTGGGCCTATGTTTCCAACCCTTAGACCGGGCGATATTGGTGGTGTTGGGTCCAAACCCGCTTAAAATCGACTGATGTTCGACCGTAACAAGATGAAAGATCATTAAAGATGTAGTTAGGGGTTTGGTTCAGATATTTTTCATGTTCAGGTTAAACTTAAACAAATCCAAACCAACCCATACTTGTTTGGTTCAGTAAACGGATTTTAAAAAACAAACCCGTGAACTCGAACCAACCCATAAAAGGTCATAGTAGTTTTGTAATTTTAGAAGTACAAGATTTTATTTACTTGGATTTTATACCTTAATAATTTATAGGCTTAAATATATGTTTGACCCCTGCAAATATGGCCATAATCCATTTAGGCCCCTCTAAAAAATGCTTTAAAATGGCCCTTGCAAATATTACGCGTTTACAGTTAAGCCCCCCTGTTAACTTTTCATCCAAAAAAACTGACGTGGCTAACGGAGATGACATCATCAATGATTAACAGAGAAAGATTAACAAAGAAAGATTATCGTTTTTGAATCGTGTCAATCTTTCTCTGTTAATTATTCCTTTTCTTTGGAACAGTCTGAAGCGGAACAGAATCGTTTAAATCTTTCTCTGTTAATATTTCTCTACTAATCATTGATGATGTCATTCTGACGTCATCTCCGTTAGCCACATCCATTTTTTGGATGGAAAGTTAATAGAGGGGTTTAACTGTAAACACTTAATATTTGCAAAGGCCATTTTAAATTAATCTTTTTACAGGGGCCTAAATGGATTATGACCATATTTGTAGGGCCAAACATATATTTAAGCTTAATTTATAATCAAGTTGTAAAATTTTAATACTATGAATTGGAATACTATTAATAGATTTTAGTTTGATTCAGTGTTATTGTGGACTAGGCCACGAGGCCCAATTCCAACTGTGGGCCCTGGATCAGCCCAATAACTAGGATCCCTGAAGGATTAATATTCAAATACATACTTTTCTAGTTCTCACTTAAATTGAATCAATCCCTCCATGAGATAATATAATTTGAACACATATGGTATAATTGTCTAAATTTATATTCTAAAGGAGGGATACAAAAATGACATCACCTATCCATATAATTTTATAAAAATATTTGGAAAAGAATTTGCTTTAACCGATGTCTATGTTGATGACATAAATATTATTAGAGCTCCTGAAGAGCTTCCAAAAAAAACTATAGACTGTTCAAAGAAAGAGCTCTAGATGAATGATATCAAATTATATCTGATGGATTTTTGAGGTTGAACATGTAGGTGACCTCTACATGGAAAATCCTAGAAGGATTCAAGATAAAAGGGAATATCTTTAAATAAATTCTTTTGAAAAAGAAAGCCTCATATTGCTCTGCAGAAATTATTTATATTGAGTACATGAGTTGTGTTGTAAGAATATATGAAATATCTCAATTCCGAAGACTATGAAAGTATGCATGCATATTACCAAATGTTATGTGATAATTAGTAGTAATATAGTTTATCACAAACCAAAATTCATCAGAAAAAAAAGGGGGTAAGATGCATATTTATGTTTGGCTATTGTAATAAATAAATCATTTTATGTATGTTACACAAATTAACCATGCAGATATAAGGTATTTTTTTGATCTAGATCAAGTCAGATTATAAGACAGTTATTATCTACATGTGGTGACATTGAAATATCTTTATAATCTATAAAACAATCACTGGTTCTTGCTTCTTCATTTCATGCCCACATGCCAACAATTCAAGGAAGATGTTTTGAAGATAATACTGATCACAAAGCTCCATTAAAAGATGATACATCACAAGTGACAGCGGAGTAGATTGCCCCATATGCACTCAGGGTGAAACTCCAGATGTTGAAATTCATATTTTGAAGTGACGCTTCATTCAGGGGGAGAAAAGCTGCACTCTTTTTTCCTTTGCCATGGTTTTATCCCACTGGGTTTTCCTGGAAAGGTTTTTAACGAGGCAGTTCCCACCGGCAGGATATTGTACTATTTTTCCTTCATTAGATTTTTATCCCACTGTGTTTTTTCTAGTAAGGCTTTAATGAGGCATATCCTCGGTGGACATCCAAGAGGGAGTGTTATGAATATTTATATTAGTGGATGTCCACTACCCTTCTCCCTCCTTCTCATTACTCTCTAGTGTAATGGCCTCTTAATGTAAACCACTCACTTACCAATCCCCTACCCTATAAATAGGACTATCTCCTATGTGTATTGGTGTACTTGAAGTGAATAGAAAATCTCTCATCTTCCACCTTTCTTCTTGGTCTTTTATCTCTTATTTCACAACAGCTAGCATGTGATTCTCTACAGCCATAAATTAAAAATCTCAGGTATACAAAAATTAAATTTTATTCAATTAGTGTCACGGTTGTGTTTAACAAATTATTAAATATTTATAGAATTTATGTCGCATTTAATTTAATTATAGTCATTTATGTAATATTTATTAATTCTCCCGAGAAATAATAATAATAATAATAATAATAATAATAATAATAATAATAATTTCTTCATTACTAAACAAAGAAAGTACAAAATGTATGTATTTTTTATTTAAGTAGTTCCGACGGAAAAACAATATATTTTGTTGTTATATTTACTTTTTATATTTTGTCTTTATAAATGTCATTATCTATAAATGAAGTTTTACTTTTTAGTCCCTTTAGAAAAATATTACATGTTATTAGTATAATTATATTTTGTATTTTTTCCTTAAAAAGTTCTTGATTTTGTCTTTATAAATATGTTTACCTTTTTTAAAATGAAAATTTTTATTTTATAAATAATTATTTTGCTTTGAGTCCAAGCGTGAAAATATTACCTACTCCGGATATAATTATTTTTTATAATGTCTATATTTTTTTTATAAATACTAATGTTAGTTTTGAGTTTCCGCAAGAAAAAATTTGCATGTTATTAGTATATTTTTTATATTTTCTATTTATAAAATATATTTATTTTTTATCAAATGAATATTTAATTGAGTCAAGATGAAGATATATTATATGTTGTAGATATAACTTCAACGACATTTATAAAATTATATTTAGTGATAGAATACTCATACTCTCTTTGCATTTTTAGAGAACTAAAATATTTAACTATATTGTATATAAAATTTTATTTTATAAACTTGATATTTCAAAAATGCATGAAGTTAGCGTGACCTGTAAAAATTAACGGGGCTTCCTTCCTTCTATTTGCTTAAAAAAAATATAGTTGATCCGTGAAAATTCACGGGCGCCAGACACCCTCATCTTTTTTTTTGTTTTTGACAAAACCAAACACCTTCTTGATAAAATCAGCTATTATAAACATCATGGTGCATATGTCATTCTACCTTCATACTCCGATATAAAAAAAAATCAGCTCTTATAAACAAACATATAACTGTTTACCGGTGGTGTTATGTTTTATCGTTAATTTTGAACTCAATTGGAGAATAACGATTATATTGCTCAACTTTAAACTAAAATATATATTTAATATATAAGTATAAAGATGACTTAGTCAAAGGAACTATCATGAATTGCCATAGTGGTTATATAAATTGATGTTAATTTAATAATTGTAAATACGTGTTATTTTTTAGTTATTCATCTACTACTATTAACGAATTTTGTATAAATGACTCAAAGAGAAACATTTGAATATTATGTCGATGAAAATCAATTGCAATTGCAATGAAATGTATTTTTAGCTACATAAAACTGACAATATTAAGACAATTCTTTTATATTTCATTATAGTCAAATTATAATTGATGCAATAACATTATACTTTTATCAAACAAATATGTTGTTTCCAAATATTACATCCTCAAATAAAATTCATTCAATGGTAATATAATATCAGGCGGGAAGATAAGAAACTATTGTTCATAAATTGTAGCTCAGTTGGGAAATAGTTAAATAAAAAACTGAAGGCATAGATCTTGAGTTGTAGCAAAAAATTGAACAGTCTTCAACCTCCATCACACAGTCAAGTCAATCTCCTACAGAATGGAACAACTATTAGTAAATAATATTAACATAATTGCAATTATTTCAACTAAAATGATATATAGATTTAGAGAGGAATAAACCATCTACATTATACTTATAATCATGACTTTGTCAACATCAGCCACATTGTTTCCACGCTTCAAAGCACTCTAAATAATCCCCTCTAAAGTTTAGATTTCTCAAATATTCAAAGGGGCCAAAGAGGTGTTAACAATCACACATATTTATGCATAAAACTCATCTCATTTAAAACTCAAGAACAAACATATAAAATAGAAGATACAGTCCTGAAACTCTCTTTTCACTACAAACTAAATTCAACAGTCTTTGATGTACTTAGCTCATGTGAATGCTTAAGGCAAACTTTTAAACACATCTTAACACCATGTTATTGATTCCCAGCCTCCACCACAAAATACTCCAACCTCATGCCACCTGCTTCAATGCCCTCACTAAACTACAACACATTTCCCTATACATTGTTAAACGGTTATGGTTTGATATTGACCATTGTTATAGTGCAACAAATACTATTGTAGATGCTTTTGGGTTAACTCAAAAAAGAGGATTCATCTCATCCGCAAGACAACATTTGAGAGAAAGCAACTTAAAAAATACTAACAAAGTGACCAAATATATAATATTCATTGCAAAATTGTATACCTAGTGACAAAATGTAATTGAATAAAATACCAATTTCTGATTCATAAAATAACAAAAGCTATAAATAAAGAATAACAGATAAAGTGTGCTATTAAAAAATAAGAAAACCGATAAAACATAAACACTGGAACTTAAAAAAATAAGAAAGACATCATGGTAACTTAAAACTAGAAATATAAAAAATACCTTATCTCCTACCACAAATATGGTGTCTCGTGCAACTACAATCATAAATGTGTGCCTTGCAAGCAAAATGAATACAACTTTTAATCTTTCAAGTGGTTATGACAAATTTGGAAGAAAGGAAATAGAAATAGAAATGCAACAAAACTAAAAGAGAGGAAAAATTAGAAATTTTAATAAGAAATTTGAAATTTCAATAAGAAATGGAAGTTCCAATCATAAAAATGAAAGTTGTATTAAGGCTTTTAATCATGACCACCAAAAACTTCCCAATTTGCAAGATATATGTTTAATGGTCTGCATTTAATGGTTTCAATAATTTGAATTTTAAATTTTAAATTTTAAATTTTAAAAATTCAATTTATTAATACTAATTTGAATTTCAAAACTGAATTTTTGCATTATAATAGAAAGTTAATTTTCTGAAGCATTAGAAAAACATATTCAATGGCATAAAAAAATTTTCCAACTTCGTTCTAGATATGTTTAATACTAATATTCATTTTTTTATTAAATGCATATTCAACTGTCTAAATAATGATATATGTGTATTTTTTTCCCATAATTTTTTAAATATAAATCTATACACACAATATGTTAAATCTCTCTTTTTTGTCATAATTTTATATGTGAATTTGACATTGAATATTGTTTTATGAAATTTTTATTTGGTGGTGAAAAAAATTGAATAATTTTTATTTATTTATTTTTTCTAAATTCTACTATCCGAATAATTATAAATAAATTGAAATTTTACCAATAGAACTAAAAAAGTAGCAAAGTTGTGGCTAATGAGTAATAAACCAAATGTTACATATTGATGGAGAGTGGGAAAAATTTGAATACATGATTTTTTTTTTGACACAATTATATACATGATTAAAATTTACAGTTTAGTTTAATGGCTAGTGTAACAATATTGACTTATTAATATTTTTGAGGTGAGAAGTTAACGAAAATTTTATCAATTTATGTTTTTTAGGTGATTTATCAATTTTTGTTTGCATCCAGGTAAAGTTTTATTTTTGTTTTTATTCTGTATTGATTTTGGCATACTTTCATTCTATACTAATAGGGCATTATATTAAATATTAAATATGCAATATAATATCTATTTTTGTCATATGTTTGCATTTCAGATTCAATAGCTATGGCTCGAATCATTTCGATAATTGTCTATTATCAAAGAGCCAAGTGATTCATCTATATGTTGAACTTTGTTAAAAGCCTAAAGAACCTATGAAAATCAAATTTTTGAGATGAAAATTGTGGTACCTTATGTCAAACTTATAAGGTCACGTGAACTTTTTTATTCTCCTTTTGCATTCGGATTAATTTTGAGTTACTATATAATACAAAAAATTTGCTCTCCGACAAAAAAAATGTATCAAAATTTAATTCTGAAAAATAATAAGCCATATAATAATCTCTGACAATTATAAACAGACACATTAATTGAACTGTTAAGGAGATAATATATAGGTTTTTTTTCCCCATAATTCACCAAACGGACGATTTTACCCCTGATTTCTCAAAAAAATTCCGGAAACACATAATTCTGGAACACATTTTTTGACTTTCGGAGTTAAACACATAAATCCAGAACACATTTTTTGACTTCCGAAATTATGTTGTTTAGGGTAATTCCGAAAATCTTTAAAAAAAATGTGTTCTGTAATTACCTCAAAAGAGGATAATTCAGGAAAACTTTAGTTTAGAACTTTTCGGAATCACCTCAAAAGAGGTATTTCCGGAAGTCAAATTGACTTCCGGAAAGACCTCTTTTGAGGTGATTCCGAAAAATTCTGAAAATTGGTTTCCGGAATTATCCTCTTTTGAGGTAATTCCGGAATGTTTTAAATTTTTGAGGGGTATTTTGGGGATTAAATAAATTATGGGGGTATAAGGGAGAAGAGGGGGGGGTAAAAAATAAGCCTAATATATATCGTTAAGAATTTTTTTGTTAAAAACTAAAATAGGTATCCACTCATTTAATTTTGAGTCTGGATCCTCGGCAGCAACGTTCTCAGCAGCAGTTCCTACAGCAAAAGTTGAACCATCCGATCAAATCAATGGATCAGATGTTATATAGAAATAAAAACACAAAAAAACTGTCCACGCACTTTCTTTCTCAATTGTCCAGACACTTGCTTTCACACACACCGCCGTCTTTGCACTCTTCGTCGTCGTAACTTGCAATTCTGAATCAACATCGTTTTCTCATCCTATATGATATTCAATTTTAAACAATTTTACAATCGTAGAAATCAATTGTACAAGTCATAAAAGTGTCAAATTAATAAATTTTCTAAACAGTAAATACTAATGAAACAAAGATCTAATGTGAAAAAAAAAAAATGTATGGAAAACTATGAAGACAAATAGGTTACAACGGGAATGCCAATAAAATACATAATTTAACCTTATATATTGTCATGATAGGATCAAACAAGACTACAATTTCAACAGAATGTATGGAACTATTACCCTTCGGGTGCTCTGCTCAGGTTGCTTTATCAGCACGGTTTCTTACCATTTAGTCAAGTTTAAAACAAGACAGCAAAAAATTCAAGGGTATGATTTAAGATGAAAAACTTGACATGCTGGTTTGTATGACTTCTTGATTGAAGCCTGTTCAAACTTTTTTCCAGCAGTTTCATTTTCTTCTAATCCAGTCTGAATGAAAAACCTTATCCACCAAGATGAGCTCCGCAATTTCGCCTTCATAAAAACAATACAAATCCCATAAGGAGAGAAGCAAATTTAAGAAAAGCTTTATTGGAATTAATTTGGATAATAGTTCCCAAGTTTAAGCTCCACACATTATTATATAAAAATGATTTTGATCAAATGTAAAGGATATAATCCATCAAGTAACTTGGTATTGCCCATATATGAATTCATGGTGTTTCTAATAACCAAAGCTGTTGCATGAAGCCTACATGCCTATGTTGTCAAAAAGATATAAAACTCATTAAATAATAGTCACTTACTGGACGACCAAATTTGGCCACTTCTCCACCTCTAGCTTTCTGTTGACCAGGATAACCTGCACGAAAATGAAAAATCATGACAACAAAAGAACAAGTGAATTAATACGTAATTTCCTACCACATCCAACAAGATTTATGGAGAATAGAAATAAAAAGAGCATAATCTGTAAAAAATCCAGTTCTAGATTAAGTTCCAAGGTACAAAAGCATAAACTGGTAAAACAGAACCGTTACAAGGGAATGTACCTGAAAAGATAACAACATTATCAGCAGATACCCTCACCAACTCTGGTAGGGTTTTGTTCAGGTATTTTGGAGATAAGTAATCCAATGCATCTGAGACAATGACAAGAGAAAATGACTTTGCACGGTAAGGTAGAGGAAACTTCAAATCAGCGACACGGATGATGCCCTTGCGTACAAGACTTTTACACTTTGCACCTACATCATCTAATTCATATGGTTCGATTCCCCAAGCCTCGGTATCCTCTTCTTCTAACAAACTAGATACCACAGAACAAGAGTCAGGACCAACATGTAAAACCTTGTGCATGCTGTCTCCATATGCTTTCTTCAAAATGGGCAATGCTTGTAGCACTTCTAATGTGCATGATGAACCACCTGCATACACATACTAGAGCTGTTTGAATTGATACAGAATTTTCAATATTTTAGATTTGAAATTAACAGTTTTGTAATTAACGCCAACAAATTTGTACCAGCCAATCATTGCCAAAATAATCATTATTTGTTTCATAGGGCATCTAGCTGTGCCAGTGGTATACAGATACCTCGGGCATGGTCAATATAAATTTGAGTCAATGAGATGTGGAAACAAAAATTGAAAAACAACAATCACAAATATCAAAAACACTCAATAATTTCACAACAGAAACTTCGAACTGTTAAAACCCGTAAATGGATACAAATTTAAGGAAATAATAATTGAACATATTTCCTAAAACCAAATACACTATAAAGTTACCACCAGAAGTTGTTAATATATCGAAGATGAGATTTTAAGGTGAACTAAGATGCATAATCCTACCTACCTATATATGTATGCTAATAACAGTACCAATACAAAAATAACCACTAACTTTCCAGTTCTATAGCTATCTACCCTCAAAAACAAGTACTGGGGTGATATCACAAGTTCCCAAAGTAAAACCTCATTATGTGCATGCTTGTTAGAGATATACTAACGAATTAAAATTTTTGAAGGAGACATCCAAAACATTACCAAAACTAAGAGGAAATAAGGCACTTAAATGATTCAATACCACAGTTTCACATAAACACTCGCCTAAGCTTCCTTATAAGCATAAGATTTTAAATAACATGATAACTCTATTTACCTTCAAGTTTACTTACATCCTTGATACCATTGCTAGCTCCACCTGCCATGTGACCAAACAAATCAGTGTCAGCATCAAAATTATTAAAACTTTGAAGCAAATGCCAATTCATGAAACAGTCATGTTTATTGTTAGTTTATGCAGCAATGCCTGCCACGTTTTTCTTTTCATTTAAAAAATGGATCCAAGCTTATTAAACCCGAGGAAGTTGTAAACTATTCAGTTCTAAAAGATCATATCCAAAGTCAACAGTTTACTGAATGAAGTTACTTGGAGAATTGAAGTTACTTGGAGAGTAAGCAATTCAAAGTTCTTATTTTATTCATTGATAAGAGATCCTTTTCTTTAGGAGGGCTGCAGAGTGCAGACTTCAAGAATTGAAGTTAACAGATTAATTACAAACCTGAACTGCTGTAACAATAACCAATCAGAAGGATTGCACCCTGAAATTTTGCAAATATTCAGTTCATTAAACATGATCCAAGTTAATAGCAAACAGTACCAAAAAAAGTAAACTGAGAAAACTATATACTGAATTAGGAGCCATGGAGAGAACAACTGCAAAAATAACCATAAATGCAGGAAGTACATAAAACTGGCACTTAGAAAATTTCAAGTCAAATCTAATCATGCCAAACTATTTCTAAATTGAGATCCATTTTTCAAAGAAAATGTACCACGATAACAAGTCCAATAGATAGTAGGGGAGAGTTTTGAGATTTAGACTGGATAGAGGCAACAAATGGTATACTTCCACCATCACCTAACCGACGTGAAGGATTTACCGGCCTCCTCGACATGATAAACAGCAATCAGCCTTCAAACCTAGCACAAGTTTTAGCAACAAATTCAGTTATGGTGTTTCAAATAAATAAAAACTGCTTCTCCTTTTATACTTCATCTCACATTTTCCACTCTTTACTTTGACTTGTAGTTGTGTCACTATAAATGTAACACTTGCCATCAAAACAATTACTTGTCAAGTTGTTCAAACTATTTGCAGTTAAATTAAAACAGTACAATTATCAATTACAACAAACTTATCACTCATTATTGCAAATTTGCAACAAGCTCCATATTACAAAAACTAAGCGCCTAAGCTTAAGCACAAAAAGCACTGCATATGTTTCAGAACTTTAAACATAAAAAATCAAGAAGAATTAAGCAAATCGATCCCAGTGAACTAAACTGAAAAAGAGATTTAAGTAATGATCAACTAGAGAGTTGAAATAGATCCAATTGTGAAAGAAGCAAAAGAACATAAAAGATCCAAAGAAAATGCAATCAATGAAAATGAGTAACTAAGAGTGAAACGGTTACCTGATATGCCGATGAGAAATCAATGAAATCAGGTAGATCTGTGTGCAATGAATGCTCTTTACTCTGAAAGCGGTGTATTTGGATACACGAATTGATATTTTTTATTCTTTTTTTATTTTCTGAAATTTCGTGATATTTTTATCTCCCTGTTGTGTTGGGTTCTTTCTTTTGCACTCTTTCACTTTTCGTGATGCTGAATTTTTTTTTATATTCTAGTTGTTCTGGTGACTGGTCACACAAGATTATGGTGCAACTTGAGTGAGTGAACGAGTTCGTTGAGTTTCCTCACTGACTGACTACTTGGACCTAATCGAGTTGACACGCACCTTCAGCGTATGTTAGTCAAAGATAAGTATACTCCGGCTATTATGCACCGGTAAGATTTTTCTTGAATAAATGAAAATGAATTAGTTATTTATCCATACTCGATCTTCTTTTATTAGTTATTATCCATTTTCTATCTTGGATTCATGTTATCGGCTTGATTTAGATTTTAATTGAACTTTTTCGAAAATAAATAACGTTAAAAAATTATTATATACTAGCGCAAAGACGAGCACTAGTGCACTACTATGTCTTTCTTTTCGTTTAATTATATATTTTAAGGTGTTTTTTTTCTTTATTGTTCAATGTTAATTAGTAAGTAAAACACCAAAAAAAATGTTAGTTGTCAAGGGCAAAGTGGTACTAAAGAAGGTAATACACCAAAAACTAGTTACTAAACTCAATTTCTATTATATAAATAGTTACTAAACTCAATTTTAATTGTGAAGAAACAAAAAGTATGGGTGATGACACTTTGGAGTATAGAGGAGTAGAAATTTGAAGGTAGAAGAGGCGACCTTCCCATGGTATTTAGGAGCGGCAGGAGGTCGGGAAATGTGGCTCACAAATTTGCTCGTCAAGTTTCGGTTCATGGGCTCAACTGCCAAGAGGCTTTATAAAGTGTAATACTGTTGCCACTTTTTTCCAAAGAGCACAACAATGTGGGGATTGGTGTATGCCTTAGAGAAGAGTTTTGCCTATTCATG
The DNA here is from genome assembly GCA_039519185.1 of Astragalus membranaceus. Classification (NCBI taxonomy): domain Eukaryota; kingdom Viridiplantae; phylum Streptophyta; class Magnoliopsida; order Fabales; family Fabaceae; genus Astragalus; species Astragalus membranaceus. The sequence continues at coordinate 49,082,625 of CM076851.1, forward strand.
CATGAGGCCAAAATGTTTTAGTTTCAATTAAAATTCGTATTGGGTAGGGTTGTTCATAGTTCAGTTCATCAGTAGAACTGCACCGAACTGAACTGAACTGTTTAAACAGTTCAACCGAACTAAACTGAACTGTGTTAACAGTTCTCCGAACTGGACTGAACTGTCATAATAATTCAGTTCGGAAGTTCGAGTTCGAACTGAACTGTTTAAATTCTAAACTTTTTTTTTGAACTGTTAAGCCCAAACTGCCCGAACTGTTAAGCCCGAACTGCCCGAACTGTTAACCCAAACTACCCAAACTGTTTTTTTTTTAAATAATAATAGTCTTTTGCACTTTTTATAATTGTGCCTAGAAACAGAACCAAAAATTATTCTTAGCCTCTGTGATCTGATACAGCAAAGCAGTCGGTAGTGCTGTGAGGAAATGCATCGAGCTTTCTTAGCCTCTGTGATCTAGGATACTGAATGATTACCAGAACTTCATTTTTTGAGCTTTCATCATGATGAGTAGTAGAAGTTGGCTACACAGGTAGAAAATTTAGATGAAACAATTTGAATTTGAACTGTGTAAAAGTAAAACTTACATATACACGCAATAACTGCTGAATTAGTAAACTATCCAACCAAAGAACGTGAGCAAATGTTTGTAACACTTACCACCCCAATGTGCACCAAAGTTACTGGTGTACTCAGAAAACAGAATAATATTCTATAAACTAAAAGGTGACTGAAAATTCAGATATTGGTTTCCAAAAAGTAAGAGTTGATAGAAGAGGAATTATTTTGATCAGTTCGATTCATGTGATACTGTAATGCACAAGTGAAAAATTATTCTATTCTTAATATAAGTCAAAAGCAGGATGTCCAGACTTCAAGGTGGTATAAAGACAGTTCGGGCAGTTCGGGGAGTTCGTAACTGAACTGACTTTAATAGTTCAGTTAGCGAACTATTTTTAACAGACAGTTCAGTTTCAGAACTGTTACTAAAAGTTCAGTTTGTAACAGTTCGGTTCAGTTCAGTTCGGCAGTTCAGTTCAGTTCGGCAGTTCATTTGAACAGCCCTAGTATTGGGGAAGCCCTTTGTTTATTGAAGGCTCTAGAGTGGGCTAACGAACTCTATTTAGAAGATGGCATTTTTGATATGGACCGCAAGATAGTGATGTATAGCTACCACACTAGCTAATAAGGACTATGCTACTAAGCTGAAAAATATTATAAATACCTATAGGCGTTTATGATCCTTTTTCACTCAAAACATTAGTATAAAGTTCTTTTTTAGTCTATTTAAATGAAATGATAAATAAACACTACGCACACTATAACATCCCTAAATTTTTAAAGATTCGAGTTATGGAAAATAAGAACGATTAAATTTTTTTTGGAGTGAAATAATTTGTCACAACTCGAAAGAGGGGTAGTCGAGAAATTATGCCGAAAAAATAACCGTAGAACTATTGGGGTCTTAGCCTCAAAACCTTGGATTAATGGGCCAAGGGCAGTTTGGTCATTTCACCACCACTTAAGCCCTCAACCCATACCTTTCCATCCAGGTGACCCATCCACTTCACTTCTCATTCAGTCACATAAAATCAGAAAAGGGAAACAGAAGAGAAGAAAGAAAGGAGGTCGCGAGAGAGAGAGAGTGGAAGCCAAGGGAGGAGAAGGAGGAAGAAAGGGAAGGAGCAGCAAGGACACTCAGTGCATCTCCAAGTGGAGGAATTAGAGCTTTAAACCATTGATTTGCTTTGCATGTTCACTAGAAGCTAAGGAGAGGGAGATTCAGGACCTACATTGTGGATCGGAAGCTGTTTTTGAGCTGGAACTGCTGCTGGTTCGAAGTTAGGCCCGGTTTGGATTTCGTTGGAAGCGGTTTGGACGTTTACGGGGATTGTTCGAGCGGTTTTCGATTTGGTCGTTTCGTGCTCCGTCGGGACTTCTCGGGGAATCGTCAAACCGATGAGTTCTACTCACGATTAGGGGTATTTCGATATTCTGAACATATTTCGTTTTGGTCACTATGCGAAAATCTGACTTTCGAAATGATTATTGAGTCGGTTAACCGTTTTACTTAAAATCACGTTTTCACGGTTTTATGAAATTGTTTATAAATGTGATGTTGAATTGTTTCTGGAATATAGTCTGGAATGTGGTATATTAAATCTGTTTTTAGGTGGGATTGCGATCGAAATTCGATTTGGGCAAGAAACGGGAAAGCGGAATGAGAATCAGATTGGAATTTGGAAACTGATACAGGTCGCACGGATCGTGCGCCCCTGGGCACTAACCGTGCGCCCACTTCGCAAAAAGGAAAGGAAATTAAAATGCATCAAGCACGGGTCGTTCGCCCCTGGGCACGAACCGTGCGGTCCCTTCGCAAAATTGTCTGAAAAATTGATGCACCACGCACGGGTCGTGCGCCCCTAGGGCACGAACCATGCGTGTGGTTCTGTTTCCGGGTTCCAAATTCTCGTTTCACCGTTCCTTTCGATTCCAAACCTTTTCTAATCTTCTTCCCAACCCATTTTAACGATATTACCCTACTCAAATAAATGTTTTGATTATGTTCAACATTATTTTTGAAAGAGGGTTGTGAAGGTTTCAAACTGTTGAAAAACCGAACTTAGTTTTTGTGTGAGACAATGTTTTATATAATAACCGGATCATTGATCCCACTCGACGCTATGACTATAACGCCGGATGTCTAACATAGGATTCATCAAAACGGGTTATAGGTCAACAATAGATATAGAATATCTAGAACTTAAGTGATGGCCCAATGCGAGTACGATATATATATATATATATATATATATATATATATATATATATATATATTATATCAAGTTGGGTGACGACCCGACGAAATATCATACTAGGAAGGGAAGTCATGAGCCCTCACCCTAGGCCCTGAAACGTTATGGTATGGTCTAACGTGGGTTATCGGGATTGTGGGCTTTGCACAGTCGATGTTGTTGATCCAAGGACAAACACTCTTTGTTTTGTATGATAACATATTACAATCTGTCTACTAATGGTTCAAGTTGAATAAAGTACAGGACATGAATCAAAGAGCAGGAAATATTAAAGTGGAGCAACTTGGAGAAGAAGCCACCTTAGAAGTCAATACCTAATTGTTTATCCGCTTTCATTAGGACACAGTGTAAGGTCCTATCACTTAAGGTCTATGACATTTAGTAGCTGAGAGATGATTTTTCAAAACATGCATGTTGCATCAAAACAAGCTTTGAAATTATTTTTTATAAAATTGCATGCATGCATAGGGTGGCACCTAAACCTAAAAACAATTTTGTGAAAAGCTTGAAATCGATTCCTATCATTTTCTAAAGCATGAAATCGATTTCCTAATCTATTATGAAGCTTGAAATCGATTTCCTAATCTATTGTTGAAGCAAAGAATCGATTTCCTAATCCATTGTTAAGCATGAAATCGATTTCATAATCTATTGAGAAGCACATAATCGATTTGCTCCTATACTTAAGCCTAAGCAAAGAATCGATTATGAGCTTCATTCAACTAAGCATGAAATCGATTTCCATTATTTTCTAAAGGCCAAGAATCGATTACTCACTTCATTTAACTAAGCATGAAATCGATTCCTTTGATTTCTAAAGGCAAAGAATCGATTATCCCATGGTTTCCCTTCACACATAATCGATTCTGATCTTTAATTATTGTAGGCCAACGGTCATTTTTTTACGATCTCTATAAATAGAGACCTTGGCTTGGCAAACAAACACACCACACGATTTACATATCTCAGATCTGAAAAATAGAAGAAAAAGAACTTTCATTGTCATATCATTTTCAAAGTTCTTCTAGATCCAAATCACTCATCTCTCTCAGCTATTATATTGTTATACTGCTTAAGTGATTGGATCATAGTTTCTCTATTGTAATCATCTATTGTTTGGTTATTGCGAAATCTTGGGAAGTGTTCTTGGGTCGTTCAATCGGGGAGATTGAAGTGGTTGCGAAATCCTGGGAAGTTTTCTTGGGTCGTTCAATCAGGAAGATTGAAGTGGTTGCGAAATCCTTAGCGGGGAGCTCGGGTTCTAAATTTGGGTAAATTGAGATATAGGGAAGTTGCTTGCTTGTAAAACGTTGAAGAAGTTCTTCTCATATAGTGGTTGTTATCAAGTCCAAAGGTTGCAAAGCCGGAGGCCGAGGACGTAGGGTTTTTATCCCGAACCTCGTAAAATTCACGGTGTATCTCTTTCCCTACTCTCTTACTTTACCGTTTATATTTGCCTATAGTTATTTCTGATATCATTATAGTGTGGTTAGCGTAATATATCAGTGTAACTAGATCTGTCATAGGTATAGCTTGTGTAGGTACTGCATATAGTTTAAATATTATTTTCCGCATTTGATTTAAACCGGCATTGTTAATAGTTTAAAAATCGAAAAAGAATTCAAGTTTAGCGTATAACCTTATTCACCCCCTCTAAGGTTATCATATAGTCCAACAGATGTTTCGTTTGAAAAGCTTGTAATTAAATATTAATTGACAAGGCCTAAAAATATATAATAGCACTTCATTTACCGGGATTGTGGGCTTTGCACAGTCGGTAATGGGCTAGGTATATATTGAGGCAAATAGCTTATAAATATAACTATGTTGCAACGGTTTTATAAATTAAACTGAGTGATAGTGAGGGGGGCACAGTAGAACTCACTGAGACAAGTTGTATCACCCAATCATTGTTGTTTTACAGAGAAGCAGGGAAAGAGAAAGGGTAACCGGCACGGATAGGTGACCAGCTCGTGGAGATGTCAAGGAGTTGCAATCTTGATGTTTTTAGATCCTGTTTTACTTGTCTCTGTTATGGTTATATGACTTGTATTGTTTATGAGTTGTATAAACCGCTTTAATCTCTGTTTATGATATTGAACACCTAAGTTGTATTCCTAAGGATGTTGTAACATTTTGGAACTAACATGGATGAATCTGAATTATTTTGTGTTATTCTCGGAAAAAGTTTGTACGTTCAATATCTAAGCAGGGTTTGTGTCCTCTGATTATTACTATAGTTGTGCATTACGGTATATCTACATGTTAGAAATACATGGGTGTTACATTTGGTATCAGAGCGGTTCAACCTAGTCGGACTTAGATGTTAAGAATCTTTTACGTCTTCTAAGTCTGATTCTTCTTAGTATGTTATTAGACATTGAGCATGATCAACTTAATACATTGTGCATATTTCGCAGAATCATGGCTGGAAGAGGTAGGAGAAACCCACATATTGATCCTCATCAGGAATGGATGCAGAATGTCATTGAAACTCAGCAGAAGATGATGAATGACATGATGCTAATGCAACAGCAACAGATGACTCAAATGGCTCAAATGCAGCAGATGCATCAAGTGCCTCAACCACAACCAAATGAGCCAGTCAATGTACCACAACCTGAGGATCCCAACAGGATGTATTTTCGGTTTCTGAAGATGAAACCTCCAACCTTCAAAGGAGGATCCGACCCAATGAAAGCTCATTTCTGGGTGGATGCCAAGGAAGTAATTTTTGTGACCTTACAATGCAACGAAGAAGAGAAAGTGATTTGTGCTGCCAACGCTCTAGATGAAGATGCACATACCTGGTGGACTAATGCCAGAAGAATTCTCCAAACCCAAGGAACACCTCTTAATTGGGTTAACTTTAAGGAGTTGTTTCTTGGCCACTATTTCCCTGATGCCCAGAGACTTGCTAAGTAGATGGAGTTTGTCAGTTTGAAGCAGGGAGATATGTTTGTTGGGGAGTATGCGGCTAAGTTTGAGATATTGTCTCAATTCTATGAACTGGGAACGACTGCTCCAAATGACCGCTGGAAAATGACTATGTTTAGACAAGGTCTTCGGGGTGATGTGAACCAATGTCTTAGTTCCTACACTATGACCACTTATCCCACTTTAGTACAACAAGCACACAATGCTGAAGATGACCTGAAGAGGATGTATGCTGAGAAGAGGGATTTTTGGAAGGAAAAACGAAGGGGTAATGAATCGACTTCTTCCAACCCTAAAGGGGTAATTCCGATAAAGGAAAGCAAGTGCAGACAATTGACTCTACAAGGTCTAATAAGTGTTCTATCTGCAAGAAGATTCACAGAGGTAGATGTCAAGCTGGACCAAATCAGTGCTACTTTTGCAAGGAGGCAGGCCATTATGCTAATAATTGCCCGGCAAGGAAAGCTTCCTTGCAGTCTCCTGATGCTCCGAGACAGGCTCGAGTCAACACCTTAGATGCTCATACCATCAGACCAGAGGATAATCTCATCAGGGGTACAGGTTCTATTTTCCATCAATCTGTTAATATATTGTATGATTCTGGCACTACTCACTGTTTTATCTCCAAAGCGTGTGCCGAACGGTTAGGATTGAAAGTGTCTCCTATATCCGAACCGATAACCTTTCATACTGTTGCAAAGGGTCGCGTTCGAACCCAATCATTATGCCTTAATTTTCTTCTCACCATAGGGGACAGGGAATTCGTTGTTGATTTCATCTGTTTGCCTATGAGGGGGATGGAGATCGTTTTGGTAATGAATTGGATGACTTCCAATCACGTTACTATTGACTGCTTCAATCGTGCAATTGAATTTCCTTTTGAAGTAGTGGAACATGCACCGCCTGCAACTGGTGGTGTTATTTCTTTCACTTTAGCCAGTCAGTCTCTTTTCCAAGGTGCGAAAGCTTTTGTTGTTAATTTATCTGAATCAACTGAAGCTGGTTTGGATTTATCATCTGTTCAAGTTGTTAATGAATTCTTAGATGTTTTTCCCGAGGAAGTTTCCTCTTTACCTCCGGAACGAGAGGTAGAATTCTCTATAGATTTGGCGCCTGGTGCAGGGCCAATATCCATAGCACCTTATAGGATGTCTCCTCTCGAACTGAAGGAATTGAAGTCCCAACTTGAGGAATTAATTTCCAAGAAGTTTATTCGACCGAGTGCTTCTCCATGGGGTGCTCCGGTACTGCTAGTCAAGAAGAAGGACGGAAGTATGAGATTATGTATCGACTATCGTCAATTGAACAAGATTACCATCAAGAACAAATATCCTTTGCCAAGGATAGATGACCTACTGAATCAACTTCGAGGTGCTAGAATATTCTCCAAAATTGATCTAAGATCGGGATACCATCAAATCAGAGTGAGGACCTTAGATATTCCGAAGACCGCTTTCCGTACGAGGTATGGACACTACGAGTTTGTGGTGATGCCTTTCGGACTAACTAATTCCCCGGCTGTTTTTATGGATTACATGAACCGAGTTTTTCATTCCTACTTGACTGAGTTTGTGGTTGTCTTCATAGACGATATCTTGGTGTATTCAAAGATGATTGAGGAGCATGCTCAACATCTCCGCTTCGTTTTGAATGTACTCCGAGAAAAGAAGTTATATGCAAAGCTGTCGAAGTGTGATTTCTGGATGTCAGAAGTAAAGTTTTTGGGTCATGTGATTTTCCAAGAGGGAGTAGCAGTGGATCCTAGTAAAGTGGAAGCTGTGTTGAATTGGGAACGACTGACGTCAGTAACAGAAGTAAGAAGCTTTTTGGGATTAGCAGGTTATTACAGAAGATTTCTCCAAGGATTCTCACAGTTGGTTCTCCCACTCACCCGGTGAACTCGCAAGGGTCAACCGTTTGCATGGAATACCGATTGTGAGGAATGTTTCCTCGAATTGAAGGAACGGTTGACTTCTGCTCCGATCCTGATTCTTCCAGATCCGTCCCTGGGGTTTCAAATCTACAGTGACGCCTCTGGGAAGGGTTTAGGATGTGTCCTTATGCAGAATCAACATGTGGTGGCCTATGCATCCAGGCAATTGAAGACTCACGAACGGAATTACCCAACTCATAACTTAGAGTTGGCGGCTATTGTGTTTGCACTAAAAATTTGGAGACATTACCTTTATGGTTCTCGTTTTGAAGTTTTTAGTGATCACAAGAGCTTGAAATATCTGTTCGATCAGAAAGAGCTGAATAACAGACAGAGACGGTGGATTGAATTCCTGAAGGATTATGACTTCGAGTTGAAGTATCATTGATAAGTCATGTTTTAGTATGTTTTTAGTACTTATTTTAAGTAGTTTATTTGATGTTTTGATTCTAGTTTAGAGCTATTTTACTACAAATTATTGGTTTCTATTCTCAGGTTATTATTGAAGCAATTGAGGAATTTTAGTGCTTAAAGAGCAAAGGATCAAAAGGCATAAGGATGGGGAGAAGAATAAGAAATAGAAGGTGCAAAAATCAGGTTTTGGAGGGAAGCTGAAAAAATGGAAGGAAGCTGAAAAAACCCTGAGCACGACCAGTGCGCCTGGGAGGCACGATCCGTGCGCCCTGGCACGACCAGTGCGCCTGGGAGGCACGATCCGTGCGTCCCTTCTGATGGCCAAAAATGTTACAACTCTTCCCATTCTGTCTTTATGGATTGTAATTGATATTTAGTGCTTTGTCTCTGATCTTGGCCTATAAAAAGGACCCCAATATAGCTTCACATTCATCTTGGATCGTTGTAATTGTTACTCCAAGTTTACGTTAAAGTTCTCGCAAGTTTTATATTAAGGTTATTGTTATTCTGCCCATTTTTAATTCAGTCTTTTATATGCTTTCCTTTACTTCTCGCCATTTACATTTCGCAATTTAAATTATGTCCTTCTCTTCTACTCCATTGTCTACAATGAGCAATTGTGAGTAGACTTCTTATAGTCTTGGGATTATGGGATACAATCCAATGATGGTCCCTAATTAATCCCAAAGCTAAGCCCTATCTTATGATTGCTTTGACTTTTAATCTAATTCCATTGTGCAAATTTGTATAACCCAAATGTCAAGTGAAGTACCGAAAGGTGAAGCCTGACATTAGAACAAATGGAACTAGACAAAGTAACCAAAGCATGAGAATAGCCGAGGTAACTTTGGGACAATAAGGTTGTGCTTAATGGGTTTCGGCGATGATCAACCGTGAGAATAGGCTTGATCATCGTTTCGAGACACGTTCTTGTATTCCGAAAGGAAACTTGAATTAAACCGCAAGAATACCTTGTCCTTAAAACAAACTCAATTATAAGATAGAGAATAGCTAAAGGGTTTCTCTATTACCATCATTGTGATCTAACCATGATCCCAAGACGCCTTTTATATTCAAAGTTAAAACCAACATTTCCTACTTAATCATTCCTTTTCAGCTAATCACCCTGACACTAGATTGGTAGTCACGTATAACTCCATGTGGATCGATAATTCTTATTACGCGATATAACCGTACACTTGTGGTGTATCAATCATCCTGGAAAGGCCAATGTCGTGGCAGATGCTCTAAGCAAGAAGTCTCTCCACACCGCAGAATTAATGATCTATGAGATGGAATTGTTGGAGTCTTTTAGAGACTTGAATCTCAAGGTAACAAGGAAAAGGAACCGATTAGTGTTACGGCATATTCGGGTCACCAGTGTGTTGAGAGATCAGATTCGTGTGGCTCAGGAGGTTGATGTGAAACTACAATCTCAGAAAGGATTACCAAACTTCACTGAAGACAGTGATGGTATTATCTGTTTCAATGGTAGGATTTGTGTACCATATGATGAAGACATCAAGAGACAGGTATTAGAAGAAGCTCATCGGAGTCAATATTCCGTACACCCTTGGATCCACCAAGATGTACCGGGATTTAAAGCTGATGTATTGGTGGCCTGGGATGAAAGCCGATGTTGCTGAGTTTGTATCTCGATGCCTAACCTGTCAGAAGGTTAAGGCAGAGCACCAACGACCTGCTGGTCAACTGTAACCACTTGATGTGCCAGTTTGGAAATGGGAAGATATCTCGATGGATTTTGTTATGGGTTTGCCGAGGTCGCAAGCCAGTAATGACTCCATTTGGGTAGTGGTGGATCGATTAACTAAATCCGCTCACTTCATTCCCGGTCACTCAAATTATAAAGTATCCAAGCTAGCAGAGGAGTATGTGAGAAACATTACAAGACTACACGGAGTCCCTACTACTATCGTATCGGACCGAGATCCTAAGTTCACCTCCAGATTTTGGAAAGCATTGAATGAAGCTCTAGGGACAAGAGCGCTTGTTAGCACTGCTTATCATCCTCAGACTGATGGTCAGACGGAGAGGACTATTCAGACCAATGTTTTAAGACTCGGACCGGTGACCGACTCGGTGAAGGTTCCGGGTCACTGGGTCAAGGGTCGGACCGAAGGGTCGACAGTTGAACCGCATGACCAAAACCGGGACCGGGTGACTCGGACCCGGTCTCTATTTCGCGAATTTCATACCCAATAAATATATCTATATATAATATAAATATATTTTAGGTGATACAGGATCATAAAAGTGATGAGTCAAAATAAATAAAAAATCATGAAAGTACAAAGATGAGGCTTTTGTACTGAAATATGATAAAATTAAGTGATATGTACACAATATATGCGCTAAACTAACAAGTATTCACAATAGTGTAGTGGTTAGCGCTTGTATTTCTCAGTAATAGAGCACGGGTTCGAAACCCAGCTTGATCTTTTGTAAAAAAATATTATATCTTATATATTAACACTTACCATTACTAACTCGCCCGGTTCACTCCGAGTCACGTCCTGCAGGCCCGTTACTAACTCGCCCGGTTCGCTCCGAGTCATGCCCGGTTTGATGACGTCACAACCGATTCGCAGCATTTCCGATCCAACACCCTGCTCGAACCGGATATGGGTCCGGTTCCCGGTTAGCCCGGTTGAACCGGCCGGTCCGAGCCGGGTTTTAAAACACTGATTCAGACTCTTGAGGATATGCTTCGGGCATGTGTGCCAGATAGTGGAAGGAAATGGGAGGATCATCTTCCATTAGTAGAGTTCGCCTACAACAACAGTTACCACTCCAGTATTGGAATGACACCGTTTGAAGCACTTTATGGGAGAAAGTGTAGAACTCCTTTGTGTTGGTGGGAAATTGGAGAAGATAAATTCTTGGGACCCGATATGGTTCGTGAAACTACCGAGAAGATTAGACTGATTCAAGAAAGAATGAAGGTTGCTCAGAATCGGCAAAAGAGCTATGCTGACAATCGGAGGAGACCGTTGGAATTTGAAGTCGGTGATGATATATTCTTGAGGGTTTCCCCAACCATAGGTACCGGTAGAGCCTTGCGAGCAAAGAAGCCCAGTCCTCGATATGTTGGACCGTTCCAAATCATTGAGCGTATTGGGCCAGTTGCCTATCGCCTTGCCTTGTCTCCGGCCTTATCAAATCTTCAAGATGTATTTCATGTATCTCAATTGAGGAAGTATGTCTCCGATCCACATCAGCCATTGAGTTTTGACACGATCGATCTTCGACCGGATCTATCATTTCAACCATATCCTAGCTATATCTTGGAGCGTGGCGAAAAAACGCTGCAGTCAAGGACTATTCCCATTGTCAAGGTGGTCTGGGATGGCTTCTCGACCGAAGAAGCTACCTGGGAGTTGGAAGATGACATGCGGACTCGATATCCATATCTTTTCCATTGAGGTACGTGTTTCAATTTTGAGGACAAAATTTTAAAAGTTGGGGTGATTGTAACATCCCTAAATTTTTAAAGATTCGAGTTATGAAAAATAAGAACGATTAAATTTTTTTTAGAGTGAAATAATTTGTCACAACTCCAAAGAGGGGTAGTCGAGGAATTATGCCGAAAGAATAACCATAGAACTATTGGGGTCTTAGCCTCAAAACCTTGGATTAATGGGCCAAGGGCAGTTTGGTTATTTCACCACCACTTAAGCCCTCAGCACATACCTTTCCATCCAGGTGACCCATCCACTTCACTTCTCATTCAGTCGCATAAAATCAGAAAAGGAAAACAGAAGAGAAGAAAGAAAGGAGGTCGAGAGAGAGAGAGAGAGTGGAGGCCAAGGGAGGAGAAGGAGGAAGAAAGGGAAGGAGCAGCAAGGACACTCAGTGCATCTCCAAGTGGAGGAAATAGAGCTTTAAACCATTGATTTACTTTGCATGTTCAGTAGAAGCTAAGGAGAGGGGGATTCAGGACCTACATTGTGGATCGGAAGCTGTTTTTGAGCTGGAACTGCTGTTGGTTCGAAGTTAGGCCCGGTTTGGATTTCGTTGGAAACGGTTTGGACGTTTACGGGGATTGTTCGAGCGGTTTTCGATTTGGTCGTTTCGTGCTCCGTCGGGACTTCTCGGGGAATCGTCAAACCGATGAGTTCTACTCACGATTAGGGGTATTTCGATATTCTGAACATATTTCGTTTTGGTCACTATGCGAAAATCTGACTTTCGAAACGATTATTGAGTCGGTTAACCGTTTTACTTAAAACTAGTACTATACCCGTGCATCCGCACGGGCCGATCGCGTTACGTCATATGATCACCTCAAATAGAAACGTTAGTTTGAAATCTCATTAATCTAAAATCAATTGTAAAATATAGATGATGACTTGCATACGGACAGGTGCTGTCGTGTTCTTTTTAAGAATGAATTTAGACAGTATTTAAATAGTCCAAACATTACCCCGTGAAAATAAAGAAAAATTTAAAGTAGATAAAAAAGGAGTTTCAAATAAAAAATTGATAAATATTAAAACTAAAAATGTAAAAGTATCATTTAAAAACAATATGTGCATTTATCCCGTGTGTTTTTATATATCAGTGCAGTGTTTTTTTATATATCAGTGTTGTTATCCCATGTTTTTTTATATATCAGTGCAACTATCCCGTGTTTTTATATATATCATTGCAATTATCACTAGTGCAAAAAAGACATTTAGCGTCGGTTAAATTGGACATTTAGCGTCGGTTATCGCCTGACGCTAAATCGCCCGATGCTAAATGTCAGACATTTAGCATCGGTTATTTAACCGACGCTAAATGTGACATTTAGCATCGGGTATTCAGATAACTGGTGCTAAATGTCTATTTCATCACTGTTTTTGCTGTCTGAAAATGACATTTAGCATCGGTTATTTGAAACAACCGATGCTAAATGTCCTGAAAAATGACATTTAGCATCGGGTGTTTGAAACAACCGATGCTAAATGTCCTGAAAGTGAGATTTAGCATCGGTTATTTGAAACAACCGATGCTAAATGTCCTGAAAGTGACATTTAGCATCGGTTATTGGAAACAACCGATGCTAAATGTCCTGAAAGTGACATTTAGCATCGGTTGTTCCAAATAACCGATGCTAAAAGTCATTTTTGATAAAAAAAAAATGACATTTAGCATCGGTTGTTTGAAACAACCGATGCTAAATGTCTAATTTTAAAAAAAAAAATAGACATTTAGCATCGGTTGTTTAAAACAACTGATGCTAAATGTCTACTTTTTTAATTGGAAGCTGACAGTTCAGTCTTTGTAGCGGTACATTTACAACATCAACATACAATTTATTTAATTTCAAACATGCCTCACAAACATCACTTACAACATCAATTCATACAAGCTTCAAGCCCTTCATTCAATATGAGATAATTTCTCAAATATTCACATAACAACCACCACTTCAACAACTCATAAACATTCAATTTCTAGAATACAACAACTGTTAAAAATTGAAATTAAACTTAGAGGGAACACAAGCAAGTTGGACAGTTTTCATCCATGTGAGAGATGCATGCACCATGTGAGATTGTTCTTTGCTTCAAGTTCATCAAAAGACCTATAGAGGAAAGAAACACAGAAATCAAATAGAACAACATTGACTGCAGTTACATTTATTCAATAAAGAACTATGGAGAAGAAGTATTAAAGCAAACCTCTTCCCCTCATTTTTTGCATAAGCCTCAGCAACTTTCCTATTTCTTCCACCCACTGCCAAGTCAAGTAGTGTATTTACTGGAAACAAAATATTGTATAATGCAAAGCAGTAGATATAAATAATATCCCACGGGTAAGAATACAATGATATCATGAATACACAAGTAGGTAGAAAAATACAAATTAACAATATCAATCACATGCATCTCCAGCCAATCTGCATTAACAATCATCACTAGTTTAGTAAGCATCACACCCCTTAGAATATTAGACAGCGGTAGAAGTGAAAACAAATGACCATGGTAGCTTCACACCTAAGCCTTATTCAAGCAAAGAGTAAGCATAACAGCAGTACACAATATGCACCTTAACCACCTTCACACCTACTGTGCTACTACACCTTAGTTCAAAAGATCATTCACCTCCATAAACGCAAAATGCAACCAGCATCCATAAGACAAACTCCATGATACATTCTAAAGAGGTCCTAATACTATCCTAGAGTTTAGAATTACGCACAAAATAAAGGCATGATTTACAACCTGATCCCTTATACTCCTCATTGCAAAGTGATAGCGACAGCTGAGGCAAGTTGAACAGCTAAAAGGGAAATCCTTCACATTAAGAGGCAAACATATATGAACAGTCCCACTCCTGAATACCATATATAAATGAACCAATGAGAGAGGCAAACATGTCAAAGCTGATTAATCAGAAGGACCATATCCTAAAACCAGGCTCCCCCTTGACATCTATCAGTAGCACAATCAACAAGAAGCAGTTTAAATAGATAAGTAAAAATTAAAATAATCGAAGTTATAGATATTCATATACTTACAAGGTCTACATCTGAGTTTAATGCTAAGGATACTGCAGAAAACCATGGCGGTATATCAACTGGTACATGAGAAAACATCAAGAGACAAAGTAAGATCATCCATAAGCATGACACTGATCATATATTCATTTGTTCAAAATAAAAGAAACTGTATTGTTAATAGAGCAATTTACCTATCTCTATAATTTCATTTCACAATGATTACCAGAAAAGCCACAAAAAACACCACTATGCCTTCAGTAACAAGTTGTTCATATATAATCACGAATAAATGACTTAACCTAATATTTCAAAACTTCATATTTTTAAAGACAAATGTAAAATATTCAAATTTACCTTGAATACTAGCCCAAAGCCTCCTTCACCTATCTTATTTGCTGGGTCAAAGTTACTAGTAGCAGTTTTAATTTGTCTCAAACTGAAATAGCCTGTTTTCAATTCTAGGAGTTCTGCAATAAGATGGGTGTAAAGTTGCTCAGAAACAAGAAATGAAAATATAAAGAAAGCGAGAGAGATAGAAAGAGAGAATAGCATTGTAAGAAACAAGTCGGCATTTATTATTGATTTCAAATTATCAATGTTTTGAATCATCTTTACAGTAAACTTTATTAATAAAATGTACAAAACCTCAAAAAGTTTTGTCTATTACTTCTATTATTAATAACAGCTGTTATATGAAATAAATGCCACAGAACATTTAGTTTATTCATCAAGCAGAAACTGGCAAGCAAACTAGTATCATCATGGGGAAAAAGAAACAACGAAATATAATATGGTGGCCATCAGTAGACACCTCTGTTTCCTCATAAAAGAATTCCATAGATGCATCAGCTGCGTTTCATCTTTGGAAACATCCACAAAATCATCAAGCATCTGCATCATTACAGTTCAACATTAAACTATGATGATTTATGTAAATTTGTTGCACTTCAAAATGGTAAACTGCACAAAATCCTAAGGAGCAACTAGTACAAGGAAGGACTAAAAGTAAAACGAACTGGGAACTTTAAGTAGTCTGAAAAGGAATAGCATAATTTCAGAAAACTATAAATTTGGCTGTTAAGAGAGCATACCCTTCTATCTTCCAGTTCCAGGTCAGCAACTCCATCATCAACTTCACCTTCACTGTCCCGATCTGATAGCACTTGTTCTAGTGCCATGGGCTTCAATTAACACAACAATATAAGAGGTGGACTTAGAAACAATACAAACATATTATCTTATTAATCCATTTGAAGTTTTAAAGCCAGAAAATATATATATATTATGGATTCAAAAGGGGTTTAAGACTATTTTGGCTAAGGAGTTAGCTTTTACTCATTCATTTATAGGATATTCAAGTTTACTCATTCATTTATTTCATAAAAAAGACTAGGTGCAATAGAGCAGGAAATATAACAGCTGTTTATCAGAAAAATATGTTAGGTAAGCGTTGATTATCAAAAACATAGATAAGCATACATTTATTTCATATTAAAGACATTCAATTTTCAACTTACAATAAAATTGCCTAATGCCTGCTTTCCTTTCATATATTGAAATAGTAGTCTTTCCATTTCCATATGTCTGCATAAATGTGGAAGAATTATTTTGGAATTATCCAAAACCAGATAATGACAATTTAAATACAAAAATTAAAAATTTTGGAAGGGACAAATTTTATGAAGAAAATAAAATTCTGACATACACAATACATGACTGTATGATAACCTCATCTGATAGCATCCTCCATCTTTATCCCTTGGATGCCCTAATGCCCTGAAAATTAGATAAAACACATTAAAATAAAATAAAATCTAACATGAAAAAAGTGCTTAACAGTATCTGTTCTTACACATTAAATCAGAAAATCATAAAAAAGGAAGAGCAAAAGAGAACACTGCAAAAAAAAACAACATACTTAATTTGTTGACTTCAAGTATGGCCAGTAGCTACCTCAAGCTCTTTGGCAGGTTTGTTGACCTCAAGCTCATCTCATCAAAATTTCCTTTGAGCCTACAAAGAGAATAGCAAAAAATTATGTCACAAAATAATAGGATTAATGAGGAACTTGAATTTTGCAGGAACTTTTATTGTAGCCTAGTAACTTTGCATGCACCTTTCCATGCAGCTAGAAAGGACTGATTAAAGAAAATTCTCCACAATGTTAATAAACTCGTTTTCATGAACATTATAACAATTGAAATCAGAAAACCCTAATCTAACCATAAAGCAATTTGCAGTATGTGACATCAACGGGTTTCCTTCTCTTGAAATCAGAAAATCAAGAAACAACTAATCAATCATGAAATCAATAAAACCAACACTAAGAGGGAAAACTTTTAGTCGAACAAATTTAAGCCAAAACGGAACCTGTTACAGTGCTACTGAGCTGATCAATCACCGATAGTTATTATTGGAGAGAACCTATGAGAGAGCGATGAATATGAGAGAACATTCACAAGCAGCAACGGAAAGCACAAATCTGGCCAGATTCACCACACACAGTGCTTCGCTTCAACCACAGGCTCACGAACTCCAATATATACCTCTGCTGCAACGGCAATATCCTAGCCTGGAATGTACACCCAAGATAACAAAGCACCAAACCTGAGACGAAATCACCGACCCACTACTTCGCAAAAGGTCCCAACTTTAACCCCCGTAACACCAATCAGGCCAGATCCGCAACACACAGTGCTACTCCTCAACCACCAGCTCACGAAACACCACAACAAGAGAAGGGGGAAGCGAATGGTGGTGAACTGGAGGGTATGGGTCGGAAAAATGAAAGGGATCAAGAGAGGAATCAGGTGAAGGTATGTTGGGGGATGGCCAAGGAAGCGGCGGCGGCGATGACGGGTAAAACGCCCACCAAACGAGAGAAAATGAAATGGAGGAGAGCACCGTAGGTGAGAGGGGAAGAGGGAGGTGAGAGCGAGAGTTGAGGGTGAGGAGGGTTCAGAGGAGAGTTGAGAACGCGTGATGGAATAGATAAAAAAATAAAAGGGGAACTTTAGCATCGGGTGTTTTAAGAACCGATGCTAAATGTGTTTGCTCTGCACATTTAGCATCGGTTGTTTCAAACACCCGATGCTAAAAGTATGACGCAGATACTTTTAACATCGGTTGTTTAAACAACCGATGCTAAATGTAGGCGCGAAAACTAAAAACTTCATTTTAATTGCAAAATTGCCACCGCCTATACATTTAGCATCGGTTGTTCAAACACCCGATGCTAAATGGTGCTGTTTAATGTCATTTTTCCACTAGTGTATCCCCGTATTTTTTTATATATCAGTGCAGTTGTCCAGTATTTTTTTATGTATCAGTGCAGTTATCTCATAGTTTCAATTGATTATTTGAGTTGATTAGTAGATTATTGTAGATAGGGAAAGATAGATAGTAGATTATCAATAACAAATATTTATCCCGTGTTTTTTTTATATATCAGTAACAATTATTTGTCCTTTTTTAGGTATTAGTGACAAATATTTGTCGCGTGTGTTTTAAATATTAATCAGTTTAAATAGTCATTAAGCCTTCTTGTTTTTTTAGATAGTAGTTTTCAAAAACTATAATTATCAATGGCAAATATTAATCCCGTGTTTTTTTATATATCACTGCAGTTATCCCCGTGTTTTTTATATATCTGTGCAATTATCTAGTAGTTTCAATTGATTATTTTAGTTGAGAGTAGATTATAGTAGATAGTAAATTTGTTAGATGGTAGATTATCAATAAGAAATAATTGTTTTAAATATTATTTAGTAATTTAAATAGTCATTAAGCCTGCTTATTTTTTAGATAGTAGGTTTGTAGTAGTAGGTTTCAAAAAATTTAATTATCAATGACAAATATTAATCTCGTGTTTTTTTATATATCAGTGCAGTTATCTCGTAGTTTCAATTAATTATTTTAGTTGATTAATAGATTATAGTAAATAGTAAAAGAGAGTAGTAAATTATCAATAAGAAATATTTATTTTAAATATTAATCAGTAGTTTAAATAGTCATTAAATATTATTGTTTTTTAGATAGTAGGTTTATAGTAGTCTTCCAAAAATTTAATTATCAATGACAAATATTAATCCTTTGTCTTTTTATATATTTGTGTAGTTATCCCGTGTGTTTTTATATATCATTGCAGTTATCTCATAGTTTCAATTGATTATTTGAGTTGATTAGTAGATTATTGCAGTTATCCCGTATTTTTATATTAGATTATTTGAGTTGATTAGTAGATTATAGTAGATTATAGTAGATTATTGCAGTTATCACGTGTTTTTTTAGATAGTAGTTTTCCAAAATTATAATTATCAATGGTAAATATTAATTATAAATTGTCAAAAAAAATTATAAATATCAATGGTAAATATTAATCCCGTGTTTTTTTATATATCACTACAGTTATCCCGTGTTTTTTATTTATCAGTGCAGTTATCTCGTAGTTTCAATTGATTATTTTAGTTGATTAGTAGATTATAGTAGATAATAAAAGTTAGATATTAGATTATCAATAAGAGATATTTGTTTTAAATATTAATTACTAATTTAAATAGTCATTAAGTCTTCTTATTTTTTAGATAGTAGGTTTACTGTAGTAGTCTTCAAATTTTTTAATTAAAGTAGTGTTTGTATAAATTTAGAAATTTAGTTTTTTAATTAAAGTAGTGTTTGTATAAATTTAGAAATTTAGTTAAAAGAATTAAAGTGAAGTGATAAGAGAAAAAGAATAATTATTTATGGGAAAAGTAAAGTAAAAAGAAGAAAAAAAAGAGTGTAAAAGAAAAGTGAAAATGAGGAAAGAGAGTGTAAGAAGAAAGAGAAAAAAGGAAGGAAGAGAGTGTAAGAGAAAAGTGAAAAGTAAATATGTGAAAGGACATTAATATCCTTTGTTGTTGTATTAGAAATGATAGGTGGCAATTAGTGAAGGAGGCTAATAATGGTAGTTCATAGGTATTGTATTAGTATAAATAGATATTAGATCACGTTTTCACGGTTTTATGAAATTGTTTATAAATGTGATGTTGAATTGTTTCTGGAATATAGTCTGGAATGTGGTATATTAAATCTGTTTTTAGGTGGGATTGCGATCGGAATTCGATTTGGGCAAGAAACGGGAAAGCGGAATGAGAATCGGATTGAAATTTGGAAACTGATACAGGTCGCACGGATCGTGCGCCCCTGGGCACTAACCGTGCACCCACTTCGCAAAAAGGAAAGGAAATTAAAATGCATCAAGCACGGGTCGTTCGCCCCTGGGCACGAACCGTGCGGTCCCTTCGCAAAATTGTCTGAAAAATTGATGCACCACGCACGGGTCGTGCGCCCCTAGGGCACGAACCGTGCGTGTGGTTCTGTTTCCAGGTTCCAAATTCTCGTTTCGCCGTTCCTTTTGATTCCAAACCTTTTCTAATCTTCTTCCCAACCAATTTTAACGATATTACCCTACTCAAATAAATGCTTTGATTATGTTCAACATTATTTTTGAAAGAGGGTTGTGAAGGTTTCAAACTGTTGAAAAACCGAACTTAGTTTTCGTGTGAGACAATGTTTTATATAATAACCGGATCATAGATCCCACTCGACGCTATGACTATAACGTCGGATGTCTAACATAGGATTCATCAAAACGGGTTATAGGTCAACAATAGATATAGAATATCTAGAACTTAAGTGATGGCCCAATGCGAGTACGGTATATCTACATGTTAGAAATACCTGGGTGTTACACACACTATTACCGCTCACAACCAAGTTCGAACCCGCAACTGTAAGTCATTAACAAGATTTGGTCTTAGACTTTCTTTACCGTTTCTAATTGTATTGAACACTTGATTTTTGTAGTAAATTTTTTCCAAAACAAAAAGTGGTGTTCCCAGGAGTTTTCTCGAGAATACATTAATTTATTTATTCAACCAAAAGAGAATAGAATCGGAATCAAGAAAAAAGACCTTGAGAAGGACACAAACAAATAAAAAGAGATGGTAGTAGAGTTGCTTCATGAAAGTGGCAATTTCGTTCATGCAGTAGTGGTGGGTCCTATGGAGGCTACACTATCAATGACAGGCATGATCCCACGCCGACTTTCTCAGCAACACAGTACAAAACAACAAAACAGACACACATTGCAAAGTCAGCAGCAATCTTAAACAAACCGAACACTCTTCCTACTTCTATCTCATTCCATACCACTTAATAATAATAATTAAACAAACCTAATCAATGGATTGGCGCCTATGTTTTCTCTAACACCTTAAGGGAGAGAAAGAAAGATATTATTGTCTCTATTGTTTCATTTCAATTCAAATGGCAGTAGATTATGAGTGCTGTGAAACAGGATTTTTCATACGAATAGTAATAATTGTGTTGCTTGTGTTGTTTGCTGGAATGATGTCAGGTCTTACCTTAGGCCTCATGTCTTTAAGTCTCGTTGATCTTGAGGTTCTTGCCAAATCTGGTACTAGTCCTCAGGATCGCAAGCATGCTGGTATATAAAATTCATGATCAGAGATACCTTTCCTTTATTGATTAAATTATATATCTAACTAACAGGTCAAATATATTTATAAAATTAATCTGAGAGAGTTGTTTGAATTTGTGTTTTGTACTTATTAATTTGTCATTACAGAGAAAATATTGCCTGTTGTTAGAAATCAACATCTATTGCTTTGCACCCTTCTTATTTGCAATGCTGCAGCCATGGAGGTATATTTACATTTTAACTTAATCATTTTTTAGTTAGTGTGTATTTAAATTTAGTCATACTTAATATCATATCATCTATATAATTAAGCTAATATTTGATAGGGGTTTTGATTTTGTTAGGCACTTCCAATCTTTCTTGATGGACTTGTTGTTGCTTGGGGTGCTATCCTCATTTCAGTCACATTAATTCTTCTCTTTGGTGAGGTAGGTTAGAAATCTAATCTTTTTTCCTTAATTTCATATATATATATAGTGTCATGAATTGATTATATGATACTAATATATTGGCATCAATTTTACTTGTTTGAAGATTATTCCCCAATCAGTTTGTTCTCGATATGGTTTAGCAATTGGTGCAAAAGTGGCTCCAGTTGTTCGTCTTCTTGTATGGATATGTTTTCCTGTTGCTTATCCAATTAGCAAGGTACTATACATATATTGAACACAAATTTCATCGATAAATTTTTCAACTTGTTTCTTAATTTCAATATGTTGTATTTCAGTTGTTGGATATTTTGCTGGGGCATCGACGCCAAGCCGTTTTTCGCAGAGCCGAGCTGAAAACACTTGTAAATTTGCATGGTAATGAGGTCTGTATCAGAGCTACATTTTGTTTTAGATTGAATAAAAGGTGTTCATATATGATATATATGTGTGTATATATATATATATATATATATATATATATATATATATATATATATATATATATATGTTCCTTCATTTAGTTTTGAAGTTGAACAATATTCATTTTATTAGGCTGGAAAAGGTGGTGAACTGACGCATGATGAAACAACTATAATTGCTGGGGCACTTGAACTCACTGAGAAAACAACAGCTAATGCCATGACTCCTATTACTCAAACTTTTTCTATTGATATTAACTCAAAACTTGATAGGTAACTAAGTAAGGTTCTCAAAATAACTATATAATATAATACAAGCTAGCATGTTGTATTTCATACAATTTTCTGTCATCAAATTAACTTCCTATTATTAATTAAGCAGGGATTTGATGAATCTAATATTGGAGAAAGGGCATAGCAGAGTCCCTGTCTATTATGAGGAGCCAACAAATATTATTGGACTCATTCTGGTACACAATCTGTTATTTATTTTCTTTAAACCTTTAATATTCGATCCTCATTTTCCCTCAGATGAAAAACCTGTTGTAAAAACCATAAATATATAGTTTTATACTATGAAGCACAGACACAGACACCTGACACGACACAGACACGAACATGGAAACATCGGTTTTAATTTGAAAAATATTGAAAATTATGAGTAGTTGAAGTGTCAGTGTCAGTATCTGACACGATACGTGTCGAACACCAGACATGTATTCAACCGGAAGTGTCGGTGCTACAAAGGTTTTATATCATTTTTGTATACTTGTATTTCTATTTGTACAATACCTTTGTTTTAAGCATGCATACTTCTGAATTTTAGGTGAATAATTTATTGACAATTGATCCAGAAGAGGAAGTCCCAGTGAAAAGTGTGACCATACGCAAAATACCAAGGTATATTTTGTAAATATGTCTGAACTCTGCAGGTTTGGCAAAGTATGTTACTAGTAAAATCAATAGCTATATTATTATGGTATATTACCAAAAATCCATATTTAAAAAAAAACAAATATCCATATTTAAAAAAACAAATATCTTGGCAGGGTTCCAGAAACGATGCCGCTGTATGATATTTTGAATGAGTTCCAAAAGGGTCATAGCCACATGGCTGTTGTTGTCAGACATTGTGACAGGACATGGCAACAGTCTTCCAACAATAGTGCTAGTAGTGGTAATCACATGCTACAATCAGTAATAAAGTTAATTAATTATAGAGTTAAATTATTTTTTAGTCTCTATATTTGAACTAAAGATTTCTTTCATATTGTGTGTATGTGAAATAGATGCAATTACAGATGTGAAGGTGAATATTGAGGGAGAGAAGTCTCCTCCCCAAGAGAAAATGTTGAAAAACAAGATAAAAATCCATAAGAAAAAAAGCTTGCCAAATGCAAATAATTCATTAAGGAGTGGTTCTCGGAGCAAAAAATGGTCACAAAATATATACTCAGATATTTTGGAGATAGATGAAGATTCAATTACAAAGCTCCCTGAAAAAGAAGAAGCTGTTGGAATAATTACAATGGAAGATGTAATTGAAGAGCTTTTGCAGGTAATAAAAGTCACATATTATGAACAATTTCAATTGACACCAATGAATGAAATCTTGTATTAGAAACTAATTAATTGGCATCATTATTGTTTGTATATATGTAGGAGGAGATCTTTGATGAGACAGATCATCATTTTGAAGACTCATGACAATTATCTTTCACTAAACCAGCTTCAGCTCAACTAAATTTCTTTGTGAATTACTACATTGATAGATAATTGGATCAGAATGCAATTATCTATCAGTTGCAAAACCTAGCTTAATGGAAGAGCAGAATGCAAAATCAGTTGCAAAATAAATAACAAAAGCAGTAGCACTAAACTGCTACTTATTTGATCAATTATCAAATTCTTGATAGCTTGCTATTTTTAAGCACTTGAGTTGATTTCTTGTGGATGGCCCCGAAGATATCCCAACAAAAAAGTAGGTAAAAGAAATGAACAAGTCCAAGTCTCTATCCCATTAATTAAACCTAGCTATCACAGAACTCATGCACGTTATGCTACCGATTAATTCATGCAACAAAACAAGCTTGAGAGGTGGTTCCTTAATTTTGAAGAATGCCAAACATGCCACATTTGGTTGGTAATTGCAGTTCACAATCTCAATGTTGGAGTTAAAAAATTAGAGACAATTAAAATAAGGAAAGGAATTTATAGGTACCCTCACCGCCCAATGTAAATAAACCAAGCTGTAATGCAGCATCTAACAGGTCCAAAAAGATGCAGACACCATCTAAATCTGGTAATGTATAATTTTGTGCAAACCTATGGCTTGAGATTTCAAATAGGAATTAGTACATCTTAAGCAACTACACTACAGGACAGCCATTTCACTGCCATTAAAATATTCTCTCAATAATACAAGTTAATTAATTAATAATAACTGTCTGCATACTATAGCCAAGAGAATTAACATGTCTAGCAAGAGTTGCATTTGATGTTACAAATAAAACATCTACACAAACTACAAAGTACAGAACATAAGTTAATCCGAATTGACTGTTTCAGCAAGTTGTAACCATTGTGAGAATATCAAATTACAGAATAGCCTCAGCGATGATGTTTGCTTCTTTTCTCATCCCTTTTCTTTTTTCTGTGCATAGATTGCTCTTTGGACTTGCGCTTCTTAGAATGCTCTCCTTGTCCGAGTGGGTTTTGTGTGACTTTTTATTCTTTTTCCGCTTTTCTTCATGAAGCTCCTCCTCAGAAGATTCATATGACTGCAAAGATTGTGGCCGCTGTGGACCATAAATAACGCGACGTTCCCTTACATCATGACTAGAACTAGCCTCTTCATCAGGATGAGGAGGAAGGTAAGGCCCAGTCTCATCCATCCTCGGACCAACAGCACCTCTGCCTCGTTTGGTCCTGCACCAAAATGGAGTTTCATCAGTTCTAAAATAATTGAACAGAGGCACCGGTCACACCACAGACATCATATTATGAAGGCGTGCCCGCACATGAAACATCAGACAGCATTAGAGTG
This sequence comes from Astragalus membranaceus, assembly GCA_039519185.1. Classification (NCBI taxonomy): domain Eukaryota; kingdom Viridiplantae; phylum Streptophyta; class Magnoliopsida; order Fabales; family Fabaceae; genus Astragalus; species Astragalus membranaceus. The sequence continues at coordinate 49,107,610 of CM076851.1, forward strand.
CAATAATACCTTGAGTGTAGAAACTCCTCAAGCTCTTCATCCTTTAAACCTTCCGTTATATGCTCATATTCTTTTTTAGTTGAGCATGAAGCAAAGGCACTAGTGCTTTTATCAGCCCCAGCATCTCTTCGTGTGCTTCGTAATGGGTTATGGTCTTCGTGGATTCTGTTACCACTGTTTTTATCTTTTGATGTGCCTGTAACCCGTTTATCCAACTCCAGCTCTTTCTCCCGCGCTCGCCACATTTCATTTACTTCCACAGCACGATTTGCTGGAGGAATCACCAAAAGAAATTTATTTTATTAATATGAATAAACTACCAGCTTAACATATAGACAACGGTGGTTATTTACACGTCTCAAATATTCAAGAAATAAAGTGTCAATATTAGAAGATGAAGTAGTTGGGGTTTTCATTTGGGGGAGGGGTCCAAATACCCCTTTCTCTCAATTTTGACACACCTCTGATAGTGGGGGGTATCGAGGGGACCGGAAAATTGGTTTGAAGTATTTTAAATATATTTGACTAAAATGTTTTAGTTTATTATAAATATTAATTATTATGAGAGTATAATAATAAATTAGTTTTTATTTCTCTCCCCACTCCTCCATTAATAGTGTAAATTCTTTAGTGATGGGGAGAAAAGTTATCCCCCTAACCCCCCTCCCCAACCCTTTCGTAGTTTATTTTTTGAGCTCCTCCAAAATCTTCCAAATCTGGAGGGTTTTGAAGGGGCTCCAAAAATAAACTAGGAGAGGGGTTTGGTGGATAATTTTTCTCCCAATCACTAAAGAATTTAAACTATTAGTCTCATGCCCTCCCTTCCAAACTCCCAAACACACCCTAAAGACTCCCCCCTCCCCTCGTTCATAAAGGGGGCTTTACTTTATAGGAAGAGTCTGGAGTTAAAACCATTAGTTGAAAATTTGGGGAGTGGATTAACAACTCCATGTTTATGATGCATATGCACATGTATCTTATCATAATCTCAACCATTGATTTCCTAATGACTGGTTTTAACCCCACTCACTCATCTAAATTACACCCTTCATTTTAGAGGACCCAAATCTCATAAACCCTCGTAAGATAAGAAAGTACCCCCAGAGTGTAACGAGTATGGTTTTTTTATGAGTAAAAGAAATGTATTCAAAAGAGAAATAGTTGCTGAACCTTAGCACAAGAAATCAATGTATTTAAAAAATGAACGACGCCAATAAGTCATATAAAGCTCTCAGATAAGTCTGTATATATCTGATTCCCTAGAGTAAGCCCTGGGTGCACTATAATAGACTAATAGTAAATGATTTCCTCCTTCCAAGTTCCCCCCTCCCCACCCACCACCCCCCAAAAAAAAAACTGAAATACTGAATAAAGAACTGTTTGAAATTTAAAGGGCATACCCAGCATCCACCAAACAGATCAATTAAAGGACGGTTCTATAAATATAATTTCCAATTTCATAGTCCTTTCAACGCTGAAACTTTTAACTTTCTCAAAAGCATATGCATAAAACACAAGACAATATAGAGCAATAATAACCAAGATTTATCTAATATTACTGACTAAGAAATAACCTTGTTGTACCCCAAGTACGGTAGCAGTGAGGAAACGCGAATTTGGCCGACTCCGTACATTAGGCTTTTGAAGATAAGCCAGAACACCTTCCCTTTCAGACTGCCGCCTCAATTCAGCTGCTTCCCTCATAAGCATAGCAGCTAGCCTGTTTTCAGTCTCCAGATCCATCTGATCATATTACCCAAAAAACAAAAATAATGAACACTCAAAATAAGATTTTGATTGAATGAATGCAATGGACAAAACTTATGAAACACCTTCAGGGTGTTAAGATGCTTTGTGTTGGGAAGGAAAAGGGCGCCAAATAAACAGCAAAAAAATTATTATTTCACATATTACTGACCTTCTCAAGTTATCGAAGTCCTCTCGAATGCGAAAAATCAATCAAAGAACCTACAATCTTCTGTTAATACAACAAATACCATTCAATGTTACCTTATCTTATTTAGCAAGAGAAAATTTATTTGTCAACCAACAATGGATAGGTCCGAGCGATAACTGGGTTTGAATCCCACTTCAAGGTCTCAAGTTCGAGTCTTGGATCGTGGCCAAACTCAATCAACAGTGATCCTTTTTTATTGGCAGGATCTAGCAGTCGGGCCTGCCAGGGATTATGAGTTTCATCAGTTGGAATTGCCAGGACCTAGGTCACCCTCGGGCAGTTCCTGCGTTACGTGACCTCGTCCGAACGTACCAACTGGATGTGCTTTAATTTTCCTTTGTGAGACATCGGTACATGTTAACAAGATTGATGAGCTCCGTTCTAGACTTGGGTTTGATGCTTCTTTTGCAGTGGATAGGGTGGGTCGTAGTGTAGGGCTTGCCCTTTTCTGGAAACATTGTCACCGATATACACATTGCATTACGCGTAAAGAAAATAAACCGGATACATTCCAGAGATTTGGGTTACAAGGGGGACCGAAAACCCTAAATTGAAATTTCCCAAAATCCCCAAATCGAATACAGCCCACACTAAAATAAAAAACTAGACAATCATTTACAAGGGGACCAATTCTCCCCCAACTTCTATCCTCTTCTTCACTGCCTAACCCTCAAATCCAATACAGCCCATAATAAAGTAAGAAACTTAAAATTGAAAGTTGCAAAGGAGAAGGGAAACAAAAATTCAAAGCTAGAAACGCACCTTTTAGCAATCTTGTAGCGGAATCTCGTGAAACGGGCAAAAATCCAAAACACGATGGAGTGAGGAGCAGCATGAGGAGCGAGTAATCAAGCGTGAGGGAAGAGTTTACGAGCGTGGTGAGGAGCGTGAGCGAACAATCGAGCGGCGATGATGGAATTTCTGAGCGAGGTTCAACGTTTGATTTTTCTCAGCGAGGGAGCGCGTGTGAAGGAAACTATCGTGTTTTCTCTTTTCTGAATAGGGTTTTTTTTGGTACAATCTGAATAGGGTTTTTTAATTGTGATTGAAATAAAAAAAATTTTGACAAATGAAATAATATTTTAAAAGGAGGGAAAATTAGCACCCACTTTCTGAAAATGAAAAAAAGTACCGCTAAAGTTATTTTTTTAATGTAAATAGAAGTACACCCGTGCATACCAAAAAAAGTACCGCACGAGTTGTATCCTGTTTCTTGTTATGAATGATTCAGAAATTGAATTTGCATACCAAAAGTAAAGATTTATGTAAAATGTTTTTTTCATTTTACGTGAAAGCAAAATATTTATTTACATAAGATATTTATTTATAAAGGGGTTTACAAAGGAGAAATACAAAGTTAGATATAGGAATAACATGTAAAATAGTTATTTACAAAATTTAAATACACTCATGAAAGAAAAATGAAAAATTAATTATACCAAAAATAGGTAATACAAAAATTAAATAATTATACTGACAACATAAAATATTTTCCGGTCAGGACTCTTAAAATAATGAAATTATATTCAAAACGTGCAATATTTGAAATTATTTCACAACGCGTATTGTTTCTTCGTCAAGACCCGAAATATACTGAAACATTTCACAGATCAAAATATTCACTTATAAATTATAATGAAATTCGAGAAATTAATATGTGTGCAAAGACCATGAAACTATATAAAACCATGTAATTTTTCCTCGTAGGGACTTAAAAGTAAAATAATTATTTATAATTATTAAAGAGGTTTAAAAAATTGCCATGTACTTATAAAATAATATCTATACATACGCACGGGTAACATCTTATTCTTTGTATAATTAGACTCAGACAGAATTCAATTATAATAAATCTGTCAGGTTGATAAGAAATGAAATTTCAAAACTTTAGACTATTTTTTCAATTGACATTTTTTATCGATATGAAACGCATTTTATCAGTTGTAACTTAAATGCAAAATATAAAATTTTTATTATGACAATGTGTGACGTTCCACCATAAAAAAAGTTAATAGTGATGAATTTATAGCAATAACATGTAATATTTAGCCGTTGAAACTAAAAAATTAAATATAAAAAAATCCATTCATGACAATAATGTTTTGACAATATCTACTATTTTCTTGTCGCGACTCAAAAGAAAAAAGTCAATTTATAAGAAACAAATACTTCCATGACAATAAATATAAAAAATGATTATATCGGTAACTTGTTACGTTTCCCGTAAGAAATCAAAAATAATGAAATTATACCAACAACTTGTAATGTTTATGATCTGAGCCCCAATGTGGTCGATCAGTTCCTTTGATTCGCCTGGTCACGTTATCGGCTCGCTGAGGTCGCTCGTTGCTTGGGCGAAGGTGGTGGTGAAGTCGGGATGAGTCGTTGCTGGTCGCGCTCAGCGCTTCGGGGGGGTGTACCTGCGATGACACTCTGACGCCCAAGTCAGTGGGGTAATATTCGAGCAGAGTAACGTTATGTGTAAAAAGTGTACCTGTCAGCTGAGGTCAGACCTCTATATAGCCAGAGACTCTGTGTGCGACCGTCGGATCGCATGCGGCTTGATCTGAGCCGTTCGTCAGACCTCCTTGCCCTTTAATGACGTGGCATTCTGAGTTCGATGGACGTGACGTTTCGCCTTTCGATGTGACAGTCGTGACATTTTGCGTTTCCCAACGGGGGCGCGCAATGATGGTGGTTCAATTTCCGAGGGGCTTCATTAATGCTGGAAGTGAAGGGTCATATCGCTTCGATTCCTGATCTTCTTCCTCTATATATGGGGCACCCTTCCTTCATTTCTCATTTTGCTTTTTCGCATTTTTGCTCTGAGAACGACTTATATTCTCCGGTGAGCAACCAGGTTTCTGGTGATATTCTGGCGAGGTGTTCTCCGGTGAGCGGCTTCTCACTCCGGCGTGATTCAACTCCAGACCGCCTTCTTCTTGTAATTGCCAACGCGAACAACTTGTCTCCAACTCCAGGTACTTATCTTCTCATTAGTTTCCCGCCTTGATTTTTGATTTTTCCTTCTTATTCCGACGTTAGCTAGGAGAGGGTGTCAAGCCCGGGGTCGACCTTGTCGCCCCCTTCTGAAGGTCGTCTATAGGTGGTCTGAGTTTCTTGCCCCCTCCTTGCAGGATCACTTCACTTTTGGCTCTGGTGCGGACAAAGCAAACCGCCCGCATTCCCGGCAGTCCTCCTGTTCGGCTGGCCGAAACTTGTACTCGCCCTGCTTCGTGTGGAGCTATGAGCGAATCTCAATCTGAAGCTCTCCCGCCTACCTCTTCTACTAACTTGTCTGGCTGGAGCACGTCTTCCGACCGGACAATTTCTATGGGTAATCTCGCTCATACCCCCCTCATAGAGGAGTCGGAGCTCGCTCCCGCCGTGCATCAGTCGTCCCTTCAGCCGTCACCTTCTCGAGGATCAGGAGATACTGTTGAACCATCCGAGGCCGGGAATACCCCTGCCCATCTTGCTACTACCTCAGCTCGTTCGGAGCGGGACTCGCATCAAGTTGATGGACTGGGGATCCTGACTGGGGAGGCGTGAGTGGAGTTCGACTCTTTGCACCTTGAATTCACGGGCAAGCATGAGTCCAGCAATGCACGCTTCATATTCAGCTTGGTTGTTTGAGGTGGAAAACAAAAATGTCAAAGAGACCACAACCGTCGTTCCTTCTCGGCTTTCTAGGATCAAGCCTGCCCCACTCCCTTTGCTATTGGAGGATCCATCCACATACAGTGTCCAGGTCAGTTCAGGCCATTCTTTCTGGATCGGGGTCATCTCGGCAATGAAATCCGCCTAGATTTGTGCTTTAGTAGCCGTTCTGGTTTCATACTTGATGCCGAACTCAGAGAGTTCCACTTCCCATTTAATCATTCTCCCAGCTAGGCCTGGTCGATGCAAGATCTGTCGAATGGGCTGATCCGTTCTGAGGACGATCTGGTGGGCCACGAAATACGATCTCAACCTTCGAGATGCCACAATCAGCGCCAGGACTAGCTTCTCAATTCTTTGGTACCCGAGCTCTGGTCCCTGGAGCGCTTTACTCACGAAATATACGGGATTCTGCTTTGACTCATCCTCCCGTACTAGCACGGCCGCTAAAGCTTCATCACTGATGGATAGATAGAGATACAACATTTCTCAGGGTTCTGGTGTCGTCAAGATAGGCGGTTGCAACAAAGCCTCATTCAGCTTGTCTAGAGCTTGGTCACACTCAGGCGACCACTCAAACTGAGCCTCCTTCTTTAGCAATTTGAAGAGCGGGAGGGACTTGCTGGCTGCTTTTGAAATGAATCGCGAGAGAGCGGCTATCATCCCGTTCAACTTCTGGATCTCCTTTTTACTAGTTGTCGGCCTCATCTCTGTCACCGCTCTGCATTTATCTGGATTCGCCTCAATTCCCCGCTCCGTTAAATAGAACCCCAAAAATTTGCCCGCTCTGACTTCGAATGTGCACTTCTCAGGGTTTAGCTTCAGCGAGTTCTTGTGGGCTTCCATAAATACCTCTTTCAGGTCGGCCACATGATCAATGTCTTGTTTACTTTTAATGATCATGTCATCCAAGTATACTTCGACCATTCTGCCGATTTGAGCTCGAAAAACTCTATTCATCATTCTCTGGTAGGTAGCTCCAGCATTTTTCAACCCAAAGGGCATGACTAAGTAACAGTAGTTCCCTCTTGCTGTCATGAAAACAGTCTTTTCCTGATCGGGTGGATGCATTGCGATCTGGTTGTAACCCGAGTAAGCATCCAAAAATGAGAGCAATCGAAACCCGCTTGCGCTGTCAACCAACCGGTCCACACTAGGCACCGGGAAGGCGTCTTTAGGGCATGCCCGGTTAAGATCAGTGTAGTCGACGCACATGCGCCATTTCCCATTGGCCTTCTTGACCAGAACCACATTGGATAACCATGTTGTATACTTAATTTCTTTGATGAATCCAGCTTCTAGCAAGTCGTTGACCGCTTTTATGGCTGCTTGTGCTTTCTCCTCACTTTGCACCTGTCTTCTCTGGGCGACCCATTTGGCTGAGGGGTTAACGGCCAGGTGATGACAGGCTACCTCCGGCGAAATGCGTGGCATATCGACAGCACTCTAAGCAAATACATCAGCGTGTTCTCTTAAACACTGGATCAGCTGATATCGTACTTCCGGGGGAAGCTCGCTCCCCATTGTCACTGTCTTCTCCGGGTCGTTCCCTAGCTGTATTTGGATGAGTTCATCGTCCGGCTCTGGCCTTTTAATTGTGTTCTTGAGCTCCAGGGTTAGATTATCATCTCCTTCTTCCACATCACTGTCTGGGTCGTACCTGGCGTCTAAATCGGCAACGTTGATTTGATTCTCGCCCTTGTTCACAGTGTCCGTCTTCTTCGCCTCATTTTCGCCTTGCTCTTTAAGGCTCATGTAATGACACCTTCTAGCGGATTGCAAGTCGGCCGGAACGGTGACCACTTCATTACTGTCAGAGTGAAACTTCATCTTCAAGTGAACAGTGGAGGTCACTGCCCCAAGCTTTCCCAACGTAGGTCGACCAATGATGCACTGGTATACTGACTTGCATGGTAACACTAGGAAATCAGTTTTAGCGGTCCTGCACTTTAGTTTCTTTCCGCTGTCATCCCCAAAAGTTACCATGAGTTCAATCATTCCAAGGGGCGTAGTTGACGATCCGTTGAAACCTATTAGGTCGGACCCTCGGTAGGCCCTTAGCTCGCTCTTGGGTATCCTTAGGACGTCCAGAAGGTCCTCGAAGATAATGTCTACTGGGCTTCCTTGATCGACCAGGATTCTCCTAACTTCGACATTCGCCCTTACTGCAGTGATTATCAACGGGATATACTTGTTTGGTCTCCCATCAAGCAGGTCGTCATCGTCGAATGCCAAGGGCGGCCTGTTCGAAGGCGTTCTGGGAGTGGAGGTCGACGCAACACTCATAATCTCCTTTCATCGCCTCTTCATGGATTTGTTTGTTTCCCCTCCTTCCATGGGGCATCCTCTAGTGATCACCATTGCAACTGGGCTCCCTCTTGACTTTCTTTGGTCGTTCTCTTCATCTTCTTCCTCGTCATTGTCTTCTTTTCCCCCTTTGCTGACCTCGTTCACTACGGCCTTCCCCTTTCGAGGGGAACGGGTGCAACACCCCATTTCTGAAGTGTCACCTCTCTAACTTAAACTCCTCTTTCTTTGTATTTATTTAGAAAAATGGACCAAATTTTTTTTTTTAAAATCGAATTTGAAAATGTTTTCTTGATAAGAACTTAAAAATAAGCTAGGGTATGACTCACTATAAAGAATGACTCCAAATAGGTCCAACATAAAGGTTACTCATATATTAAACATATGCATCATAATTACAACAAACTACAAGGCACACTCACAAGCGGCATGGTCAACGCTAATACAAAAGACACGCACTCAGGCGGCATCATATCTACATGAAGAGGTATACTCCATCCCTAAATACATATGGGGGGTAAGATGCAAAAGAACTATGTACAAGGATACCTATCCTCAAAAAGACTTACATGACATTACCATTCTCTTGCCAGTACGTCACAACCCGCTATCCTACGCCATCCCAATACCTGACAATATCACACACACACACCAACACTATACCTCTGCTCAGCTGATCTCACTAATGATAATAAGACGGACTCACCTCCGGGTCATCCTCATCGTCGAACTCCTCATCACTAGAAATATAAATCAACTCATGTGCTCCAGAGAATGATCCTGCACTGCGAGACTCACTCACTGCCTTCCAGACTGGAAGAGTAGGTACAGGATGAGGTGAAAACATCGGCAAATGTGGCGGAGAAGTACGAGCAAACTCTGGAATGATAGGTGACCTCAAAACATCATCAGCAGCTCCAACGTGGAAATCATCATCACAAGGATCCCTATGACCACCCTCAGCAATGGGGGCAAAGGGTACCTGAATCACCGGGACGGGGTCAACAGGTTCAGGAAAATCTTGGGTCACTGATGATCTAGCAAGTCTCCTAGGAATGGCGCTCTTCTTCAGAGTGGTGATCGTACGTGGTCCACTCTTACCTCCACGCATAGGCTGCAATGGATGCCTAGTCCCAGAATAGAATTGTCGCATAGGAGGGGTCCAAGGTACATCCCAGAAAAAGTCAAACGGCATATTAATAGTGTACTTAGTCTTGTAACGTAACTGTGAGAGACGGTTACCTTCATCATCTATACTGGTCGATACTACTACCCCCTTAAACCGGATCTTTTGGGAGACGGGGTCGAACTCCCAATCATCCAAATTTCCACCACTAGGGAACTCAAGAACTTGTTCCCCCTTGAGATCCAAGGGCAAGTCCATCTCCTGCAAATCCTTCATAACCATCTCGTCCTTCGAAGCCATCTTCTGAACCCAATTTTAAATATACCACATACAAAATAAAACACAGCAAGGGTGAATTCCTCGTCCACGAGTTCATCATAAGCTATACATAGGTAAAACCAAAATAATACATACATACAGATACCATGCATTACTTACTTTTCTTTAGATATCATTCCAAAATCAAAAAAATAACACATAGGATTCATAAACAATCTCAGCACCTCAACATAATGGAGTTAGTCAATCAAAGGTATTCTGATCTGTGTTAGTAATCGTTCCTCACATCGATTATCAATATCATCAAAATTTCCATACGAAATGGAATAGCACTAGATCGTCACCTAGGCCAATACTGTGATCTAGATTCTCCGTTAGATCAACACCGACAGACATAACATTTACATATGTCTCCGTGTCCCTTGTAACCTAGATCTGGATTCCCCGTCAGACCTACAGCAATTACTCAGGCAGTCTTCAACACATGACCATCTAGCATCCAGGTTGGAACAACGCCCTAAAAACGTTCTAAACTCACAACGCTCTAGGTCCTCGATGGTACCTAGATAATCAATACGAATCTTTGCTAGATTTTCTCACATCTAGATTAAGACTCGTCCCCAAGTTCTCATTTCAAAACAACGCTTAACTTTGAAAGTCTCATTACATATCAATAATCATCGAGTATCCCATTTTCATAAATTCTTTTTTTAACATGATGCGCTCAAAGTTTTAGAGAACCACACTAAGCGTCCCATTCCACTTAGCATAGCTTTCCGGGTATTCTTATCTTTTGACGGACGAGAGTACCACTTTGAGTTTTCGAAAAACGTTTCTCTTTTATAAGGTCGGAATACTCAACTATTATCTTTACTAACATACTTTCATTGTTAACCACAACTCTTAAATCAACTCTTTGTTCTCCATTTTTCAAATGCCTAAGGTTTCGTTTTCAAAATACGAGCGTGTTTGTTCAAACGAGGTTACACCGAAGATCCATTGGAGAAATTCGGGTTTTCACAATTGATACGCTATTTCATAAAGTCTGTTTTCTTTTTAATTCTGTCAAAAATATCTATTCTGTTTTACCACGACTAATTCTTATTAACTCTCGAAATTCAGTTTTCTTATTTTCGAACCTCACATGATCTGTCACTAAAATGTCACGTTCCCTTTATCTTTTTACCGTTACGATTCCTCTGCTCGAGTCCAATTCAACTCAAGTTACAAAACAATTGGTCATAACAATAGTTATGACTCCAACACTCAGACAATTCAGCACAACCAGTCATTCACATCTTCACAATCATCAATCACAGGGATATTCAATATAAAATCTCACATAATAATACTACAAGTATTATCAGGCAAAACAATCCAGCAGACAGTTCAAACAATCACACAACACCCATGAAGCTAAAACTCATTATGCAGAAATTCCCCTTACCTGAAACGTGCTCTGACGAGTAGCGAGGTATCCGAGCTAGGGCCGGTCCAGATGTCGCGGAACCTTCAACGCATAAACATAAAGTCCAAAGGTCTTAGATTACAATACCAGTACTCGTTTTAAGGGTGGTAACTAGAGCGTGATAAGCTACTAGTCCCGTTCTCGATATTTCTTTTCCTAACGCTTTATCCTTTTTTTTTTAAAATCATTTGAACACAAGAAAATCGAAAAATCTTTTTCCTTTATACCAAAGATTCAACCTTTATGACGATCAAAAGTGCTCTGAGAACATTACGAAAACATTTGGCGACTCTAAATTTTAAACTTTAATAAAAATTCAAACTTTTACAAAAATCTTCATCCTCCTTTTCATAAAAGCTTAATTTTTTCTTTCTGACGGTAGCAAAATGAACTTCTTTGAAATAACATGAACATATGTGAAAACTACCGAACTTATATTTAAACTTCAACTACTCATGTTAAAAAAAATCATTTATTTTTAGATCAAACTAAACAACTTTCTGTTAAACTCACCCCAAAATGAATGTTCTTGAAAATAACCTTTAGTATCATCTAAATACATAAGTATGAAAGTCTTTTAAAACATGTAAATAAAGAAACAAAAATATATATAATAAAATGTGAATCAGGTTATGGTCTGAACAAAAATTTAAAAGGAAAGGGGTATTTTCTTACCAAGTTAGAAATAGAAATAACTAGTAGGAGAGATGATCCTTCAAAAAAATTCTTCACGTATGATCCATGATTGTATTATTGATGTAGGAGGCTTTTCTCTATGTGAAGCAAGAATAAAACAGAAGTGGGGTTGTATTGAAGTAGAAGTAAATATGATTATGAAAGAAAGGAAAGAGTTATGATTGAAGAGAGGTTACGGTTCTGGAGATAGGTGATGGAAAGATGAAAACATTCTTGTTTTCTTTTTAACTCATGGTTAGAGAGAATGAGAGGCAAGCAAAATGAAGTTAGAGAGATTGTGTGGTTGTGAACGGGTCTGGCGAGGTAAAAAAAAGAGAGATGGAATTGTTTTTTTTTTTCAAATAGATAACTTCTTGAGTAAGTAGAGTAAAATAATATCTAGATATTTACAAGATATAATAATATAATAATACGGTTAAACGATAGTTAGCGTTTTTGCGGAATTAACATCGCGTCGGATGTTAAATAAATTATCCTAACTGCCTTTTAAAATTTTGGCGTCAAACATTTTCACATTCGGGTCACGGTTAGGGTTTTTAAGCGGGTAAATTTCGTCTGGTAGGTTCAAAACGCGTCCAAATTCACGTGGAGTTTTGGAACGAAATTTAAACCTCAACCTAATATATTATATTAGGTCCTAAATCTACTTTTGGTTTGGTGAAAACACAAACAAATTCTGGGGCTAAATTTACTCGCGCTAGCGTGAGAAAACACACAAGTGAAAACATATAAAAGAAATTAAATAGAAAATTGAGGGTGTTACAACGGGCTTCACTTTTCTCCTCCTGTATACCTGCTTGCCCCTTTTTGACGTACTGGGTGAGCTTAACCTTCCTGATCAATTGTTGGTATCATGGTCGTTGCTCTTGTGGTATCGACAGTATTTGCGAGACGGGCGATGTCCTTCCTTGAGGACGAGGGGGTCTGGTCTTTTAATATCTCTAAACTCCGCATTCGCACACTCAGACAAGATCTGGGCATAAGATGTGTTCAACTTTGTCCGTTCGGGATACTTCTTCTGCCTGTATTCCCTTTATGGTCCTTCCTGGTCTCTCCGGGATCTTTGATCCCGCACAGTTCGGGGTTCCCTTGTCGTTCCGGCGTCCGCTTGGGTGGCCATCTCTCTTTCTTCATAATTTATAAACCTTTGGGATCATCGAAGGAAAGTTTCGAGATCCGGTGGCTCGTTCACTCCAACTTCAATCTCAAACAGACTACTAGTGCGAAGCCCGTCTCGAAGAAACCATAGACGCATGTCGTCCTCCAGCCTGCGAACGTTGGCGGCTTCTTTGTTAAACCGTTCAGCGTAATCGCGAAGGGTCTCGTCTGGACCTTGCCTGATCGCCTTCAGAACGGCATGCGATTTGGGCTTTACCCTAGACGCGGTAAAGCGGGCACTGAAAACCCTCGCTAGCTGCTCCCATGACGAGATCGTGTTAGGTTTCAACTCAGTAAACCACTCCAAAGCGAGTCCTTCTAGGGTCAACGAAAAGATTTTGTACTTGACCGACCCATACGCTCCCCTATACTGCATCATTAGGTCAAAATATCTCAAGTGAGCGTCGGGGTCCTTCACCCCACTGTACATCCTGAGGTCGGACGGAGGCTTCTCAAGAGCCCGCAGGATGGGGTACTCGTCTATTTCTCGAGTGAAATGTCCTATCAGGGTGTCGCCCCTTCCCTTGCAAGGTGGTCGGTCCTCGAGTTGTCGGTCTCGATGACCACGTCGCTCGGAGGTGCAATTGTAACGACGATGTCGGTTAGGTGAACACTCTTTGGGGTGTAAATGAGCGTATTTATCAAACGATCTTCTCCTTGACCAGGCTAACGAATCAGTTGAGCTGTACGAGGACTCTTGGTACAGCTCTTCTTCGGGCCAGTAGGTCGGGTCGGTCAGGGAAGGTGACGTCGGTGGCCGCCCCTGGGAAGCCCCTCTCCCCGCCCGTCTTGGTGAAGATCGGTGCACAAGTTGTCTTCTCGGGGGCGATCTATGCCTCTTAGACTGGTTAACCCTGCGCACGGGAGAGTCGTTGTCGCGGCGACGCTGTTCGGGTGCGGTATACGCCCTTCCAGAAATGACCTGCTGTTCTATCTGATTGAGCCGATCTTCCTGTTGCGCGATATGTCTGTCTCTCACGCGTAGCAGGTCGCGCAATTATTGCACGATTGCGCTGGTAATACCACATTGGCCGACTGGGCCGGGCTCGCCTGAGCGCTCGAAGCTGTGTCTTCGACGTCGGCGGCGGGGTCTTCCTGACCGAGCGGTTAGTGCTCGAGGATTGCGGCTACGCTTCGCAAGCGCGGGATCCCACGCGGTCTTCCCCGTGGTGGCATATCATAGGGAGGTGGGACAGATTCTCCCACTGTGGTCCCCAATGTGGGCGATCAGTTCCTTTGATTCGCCTGGTCACGTTACCGGCTCGCTGAGGTCGCTCGTTGCTTGGGCGAAGGCGGTGGTGAAGTCGAGCTGAGTCGTTGCAGGTCGCGTTCAGAGCTTAGGTGGGGTGTACCTGCGATGACACTCCGACGCTCAAGTCAATGGGGTAATATTCGAGCAGAGTAACGTTATGTGCAAAAAGTGTACTTGTCAGCTGAGGTCAGACCTCTATATATAGTGCCAAAGACTCTGCGGGCGACCGTCGGATCGCGTACGGCTTGATCTGAGTCGTTGATCTTGTGGATCTAGGTCATGTCTCTCTACTTTGCTAATTGGACCGCTCGCGGCCGGTCTTGTGACAACATTGGGCTCTGGCCCAGTCCCTAACAGTTTACTCGTTAAAACTTAAAAGGAAGATAAAAAAGATTTATTAAAAAACAAAATATCCATTTATAGTAAATATATTTTTCCATCTAATGTTTTTGAAATGGGTAGTTTGGTATTTTTGGTAATGGTTGAGTTGATTAAATAGATAGTTATAGTAGATGATTAGTGTTTTGATGGAAAAAATAGTAGATAGATTAAACAAATGAAATGTGAATAGAAGGGGAAGAGATAGAGAGAAAATTGGGAAGGATAAAAGTGAGTTTTAAATGTGAAAAAAAAATTAGAGATCATGTGAGAAAGTGGAACTCAAAAAGATAAAAACTTAGATAGAAGAATTAAAAATACATATTTGTTCTAAAAAAGTGAGGTTTTTTATTACACAAAAAAAGTAAGTTTTATAAATGGGCAGTTTGGTATTTTTTGAAGTGGGTGAATTGATTAAATAGATAGATAAAAAAATAAATTTATTAAATAGATAAATTAATTAAATAGATAAATAGATAAATTGATTAAATAAATAAATAGATAAATTGATTAAATAAGAGAAGTTAGTAGGTAGTAGAAGATAAATAGTAGGAGAGAGAGAGAGAGGAGATTGGTTTTGAAATATGAACTTCCAAATTTGCCATCAAAAAGCAAAACTTTAAGAGGACAATTTGGTAATTTTCTCAGCCATTTCTTTTCCTAATTTGATAGTTGATAGTTGATTGATGTATCCGTCTAAGTTAATTATAAAAGGTAACTAATTGTATTGTACCAAAAAAAGGCAACACTAGGAAAAAATAGTAGATAGATTTAAAAAACATACCTATGAACTCGAACCAACCCATAAAGGTCATAGTAGTTTTGTAATTTTAGGAGTACGAGATTTTATTTACTTGAAATTTTTACCTTAATAATTTATAATTAAGTTGTAAAATTTTAATACTATGAACTAGAATACTATTAATAGATTTTAGTTTGATCCAGTGTTGTTCTGAACTGGACCACGGGGCCAAATTCCAACTATGGGCCGTAGATCAGCCCAATAACCAATGTCCAAATCCAGTGCAATTAGCTCATCCATTCCTATCGGACATCAACGGTCGAAATTCACTTAGATAATCCAACAGACGAGAGGCATTGTGCCTATAAATATGGCCCACCCTGGTTGATATAGATAGTATAGATATAGATTGATTTGATATTGGTTGCCCCAAAATATTTGTATTGTAATTATACAATGGAGCAAAATGTGTGGAATGCACCTAGACATAAAAAGAGCATATTATTCGGTTACAGTTAAAAACATTAAATAAATTCATATTAAAACTGTTATAATTATATTCCTTATATAAGGCTTAAATATGTTTTTGGTTCCTGTAAATAGGGGGTTATTTGGTTTTAGTCCTTGCAATTTTTTTTTTAAAAAAACTCCTTGCAAATATCAACTTTTTGATTTTGGTCATTTTGTTAGTAACTCCGTCAAAAAATGCTGATGTGGCAAACTTGTGGCCATTTGGCTTTTCCACTTCACTATTTTCCATTTTTATTTATTTTAAAACCTGAGTTGTAAATTAATACCAGCAAATTTAAATCAAAAAAAAAAGAACCAGCAACAAGGCACGCCATGGATTCTGGAGAGAGATTCTAAACCCAACTCCAACATGAAGAACATAAACACCAACACAAAACTGATTCTCCTCCACCCATATATCCAAAAACAAGGAAATTCCAATCGTGTATGGCTTCTAGCTTTAATAGCAATTCTCACTTTAGCTTTCCTCTCCACACTTATTTATTCAAGGGAAAGAACCAACCTTCTTTGCAAATTCCTCTGTTATTTCCACCTTAGTTTCTGTTTTAGGAACCTCCTCTATGTCAATCACAGTAATCAACATCCCTTCACTACACCTCAAAATCCAAGGACACTTTTCACACGCCATACTCAGATCTCCAACCCATCTCAAAAGTGCTCCGAAAATGTTCATCTCCAATTCTTCATGCAATTTCCTCAAACTCACTACACTGCATATGTAGAATAAAAGCACCCATTCTCAGATTTTCGCTGGTGATGCGTGGGGGAAGAAGGTGGTGGTGACACCCTTCCCAGATTCTCAATCGATTTCCCTTTTTTTACCCTAACCCCAAATCCCAAACTCAAAGGTATGGTGATGGTGGTGTTGAAAGAGAGTGAGAGACCATCGCCACTTTCTTCTTCTTGATGTTCTTCTTCTTGTTCTGCACTTCTTGGATCTGCGTTTTTTTATCCATCTTGTTGTGTTGTTTTTTGCAACACCCCGGTATTTTTATCGAGTAAAAATACCCAAGTATACCATCATAAAATAATCAGAGATATTCTTCCTGTTTTAGATATTGAACATAAATAAAAACAGCTCATAACTTAGAGTCCAATATCCAAATACCAAGAAATAGCGGAAACGATTTTACAACTTTTACTGGTACAAGTTATACAATCGGAAATACAAAGATCTCGAGGGAAAGACATTAACAATGAAAACTAAGTCTTCACCGTCTTCATAAGCACACCACCTAGCTGTGCTTCTTCACCTTTGCTTTTTCCCCTGCTTCTCTGTAAAAACCACAAAATATAAACAGTGAGATAAACATCTCAGTGAGTTCTACCGAGACCCCTACTAACACTCGCGGTCCAGTTTTAAAATGTTTTTAAGGTTTGACACGACACCGACCGCAATCCACTTGCTAATTCCGGTGAATCATACAATAAGGCTTCGATCTAGTAGGACACCGACCGCAATCCACTTGCTAATCCCGATGAACTAACATCCTAGGCCTTTCTACGTACCACCGACTGCAATCCACTTGCTAATCCCGGTGAACGTAGTACAATAACTTTTAACACAACACCGACCGCAATCCACTTGCTAATCCCGGTGAACGTAGTACAATAACTTTTAACACAACACCGACCGCAATCCACTTGCTAATCCCGGCGAACCCCATTACCAATAGTGTTTCCTAATGGCACGGAGCCTAGGGAAAGGGTTCATGACTTCCCCGCCTAGTATGTCAACATGGGTCGTCACCCAACTCGATATATAAATATATCTACAATCATGTGAACTTATAGTTCATTTGCATTCAGACCAATAATTGAACATAACACCCGCATCGGGCCGTTTCCCATAGTCGATATAATATATATATCGTGAATCGTAGACCGGTTTAGACAAATAAATAATAATCATCCCGCGTCAGTTATACCGTACCACGTAGGACTCATAGTCCGCTTTATTATTAATAAACATATCCGCACACGTGTACTATTATTCGGTTTTTCTAAATAATTTATAACTTAAAAAAAACATTTCATTATACAATTTAAATCATTTATTTGATTAGGCCTTTCAATAAGCTTTCAAACGCACCTGAGAACACCTCAATCGGGTTCCCGGATCAAAAGTTATCGCGAAAACAAAAAATAGTGACTTTTGCTGAAAACTGCAAAGCGTCGCGACGCGAAAAGCATCAGAAACATTTTCCTCACAAAATTGTACATGGCCGCGACGCGATGGCTGCGTGTCGCGACGCGATGGCTTGCTGAAAAATGCAGATTTTCTGTTTTCTTGCGAAATTCGCTATTCCGCTCAATTCTGATTCTTATTCCGATTAAAAACAGTTCAAACAACCATCAAAACAGATTCAATCAACATCACACAATCAATCAAATCAATCAAAAACTCATTGTAAACGAATTGTATCAAAACGCGACATATTTTCAAATAACGGTTTTTATCTCAAAATCTCTCGAAATCAATCAACGTAAAAATTATCGAAACACAAAAACATCCTAAGCGTGAGTAAAACTCACCCTTGAAGCGAGAGCCGATACCGGGCCGAAATCACCGAGACTTCAAAATCTCCATAAAACCACACGAACAATCCCCGCATAAATTCTTCCACTCTCCGACGATGCCCAAATCCGCTTCCAACCTTTCCGCTCGATCCCGAGACATCTATTTGACCGAAATTCCGAATTCCTGAAATCCCCCATTCGAACCCTAATCACCAACCAACTTCCAATTCGCGAAATTGAACTTCGTTCCGCACTCAATACGCTTCGGGTTCGCTCCTAATCATCCTTGAATCATCAAACACTATTCATCATCTTCAACCTTCAAATCACTATTCACACATAACCCCAAATCTTGATTTTTCAACCCAAACTTACCCAACTAGCTTCCAATCTCCCAATCGAACTTCAATCATCGATCAATCATCCTCGGGTCTGTGCCAAACACCATCCCAAGCTACCCTTGAGCTTGAACCATCACAAACCTCCATTCTCTTCAAATTTTCGAAAATGGCAAAGTGAGAGAGAGTGAGTTGATGATGATGATTTTGGTACCAAATCGAAGAGGAAGTAACGCTGAACGTTTTTCGTGTTGGAAGGAAGTCGTTTTGATGAGCCTAAATCCTCCATTTTTCCACTTCTTCCTCCTTACCCATTCTTTCTCTTCTCCCTTCTTTTCTCTCCTTTCTCTCTTTTCTCCTCTCTGTTCGCGTCCTCTTCTTTCTTTCTTTCTTTCTTTCTTTTTAATTCTTTTCTTCCTTTAACTCACACACACACACACACACACACACACACACACACACACACACACACACACACACATATTTATTTAATAAATAAGTGGTAACGTGGCCCAATTACCATATTGTCCTGAATCTGTTATTTCGATTCTAAATCGTCTTTGATCCGTATTATCCGGTTAACGATCCGATGACAACCAATAAATAATATTAGCACTCAATAATTTTACCAGTCAAGTACTAAATTAATTTAATTGGGTTAACACCCAAATAATTCTACTAATTATTTTGAGGATGTTACATTTTTGCTTTTGATTTTGAAGTTCTGTCACTACAAACAAACTGGTCATTAGCGACGAACATTTCCCTCGCAAAATGACCTAAATCCGTCGCTAATGGTAATTTGCGAGGGAATTAATGAGGGACTGGTTCCCTCGCTAATTCCCTCCTCGCTAATGCTTGAATCCCTCGCTAATTAGCGAGGGAAAAATCCGTCGCTAATTCCCTCGCTAAGTCTGACTGTTTTTGTTTTTTTTAAATCTGCTTTTTTTATATTTATTATTATATTATTTTAATTATTATTATTACTATTATTATTATTATTACTATTATTATTATTATTATTATTATTATTTCATAAGAGAGAGAGAGAGGAGTGAGAGTGGTGCTGGCGTGGTGGTGGTGGTGGTGGTGAAGGTGGCATGGTGGTGATGTGTGGATGGTAGAGAGAGGAGAAGAGTAAGGGAGAAAGAGAGAGAGAGAGAGAGAGAGAGAGAGAGAGAGAGAGAGAGAGAGAGAGAGAGAGGAGTAAGAGTGGTGGTGGCGTGGTGGTGGTGGTGAAGGTGGCGTGGTGGTGATGTGTGGTGTGAGTGAGAAGAAGAGGAGAGAAGGTGGTGTGAAGGTGGGGTGGTGGTGGTGGTGGTGGTGGTGAAGGTGGTGTGAGTGAGAAGAAGAGGAGAGAAGAAGAGTGAGGGAAGAGGAAGGGTGGTGTGGTGGTGGTGTGAGTGAGAAGAAGAGTAAGGGAAGAGGAAGGGTGAAGAGGAGAGAAGAAGAGTGAGAGTGTTGTGAGTGAGAAAGAAGAGTGAGGGTGTAAACAGATTTAAGGGAAAAAAGTAAAAAAATTTGCGAGGGAATTAGCGACGGAACTGTCAGTCGCTAATTGCTGCACATTTACCAACCCTTGCACTGAGTCCCATCATCTGAAAACTTTCAAAAATTAGCGAGGGAATTAACGAGGGACTGAAATTCCGTCGCTAAATACCTGCACTGAGTCCCATCATCTGAAAACTGTCAGAAATTAGGGAGGGGATGAAATTCCGTCGCTAATTCTCAAAAAATACGACAGTCCCAATTCCGTCGCAAATTCCGTCGCTAATTCCAGTTTTTGCGAGGGACCATTAGTCCTTCGCTAATTTCCGTCGCTAATGGACAATTTTTTTGTAGTGTGTTTCTTGTTTGTTTAATGAACAAAAATGATTTTCTTGTTCTGAATTGCTGAGTTCGTTATCACTTTTGAATTTCAGTGTTTGATTAGAGTCTAAACTCATTAAATTTGGAAATGACGATGAAGATTGATAGCATGAGGATGAACCCTAATTTGGGAATTTGTCTTTTTTATTTTACAAATTTGGGAATATTTTACAACTCAGGTTTTAAAATAAATAAAAATGAAAAATAGTGAACTGGAAAAGCCAAATGGCCACAAGTTTGCCACATCGGCATTTTTTTGACGGAGTTAATAACAGAAGGACCAAAATCAAAAAGTTGATATTTGCAGTGAGTTTTTTTTAAAAAACTTTTGCAGGGACTAAAACCAAATGACCTCCTATTTACAGGGACTAAAAACATATTTAAACCCTTATATAAATATGATATTTTTTGACCCAATATAAATATGATATTAAAACTGTTAAAATTGTATTCCTTTTATTTGAATTATAGTATTCCTTATTTGAATTATACTACTTTGAACCTATTTATACAAAAAAATGTACTTTTTAGGTTCATTGAAGCTACTTGAACCTTATTTGAGTTATCATTTTGTTGCTTGAAACATATATCATTGTGTGTAAGTATTTTTTAATATTACAATAATGGATATTTTGATTCCAATGTCATTGCACATGAAAAAAGTTATTGTAAACCCTAATAGTATTCTAAGATTAACTTATTATTAAGGTTCTCAAAAAAGGATGTGAATGCTATTTGGACTGTAACATCATAGTTTTTAATGTCTTTCTAACTGTGTTTGAGACTAAATCTAATGTATTTGATCAAGATTCTCTGTTATATCTCATAATGCAACATGATTACGAATTTAAAATGTAAGGATTCTTGATTGAAAAGTGTTCATTTTTTCTTTAGGTCAATTGTTTGTTTTACCCTAGATTTTAGAATAAACCTTTCATTGAAAAGCAACATGTAAGACACTAGATTTTGATAAACTTAATTTCCCATTAAGAAAAAGCAAACTACAGATTTTATTTATGGGTGCTAAAACCTAAAATAGCCGAGTCCCTAGCCTAGGAAGCCCCAGTCAAGTTAAGTGCTTAGTCGAGTTTGAATGCAAGAGTTGGCGTCCCCCATGTTCCTGAAATTATCAATGTCAATAGTAGTGAGGACACAAAAGTTTAATTTATTCATTCCGACTAAATCTCTTTTTTGTTTCTGCATGGAAAATGTTTTGAATTTAGTATATCACGGTCTATTATAGCGCTTCACACAAAGGATATTAAAACAATAATTTTGAATCTTCTACTGATACAGACAATTTACCTTTTTGTTACCAATCACTTTTTTAAAATAAAACTATTCTACAAATCTTAAAAAAACTAGACCATTGCACGTGCGATGCACGGGGAAAGAAGTTCTGTAGACAGTAAGATGATTTTTTTTTTAGAAAATTCTTTGGTACTTGCAAGAAAAGTTGTAGTATTGGTACTTTCAAAAAATTATAGACAATAATTATTCATCAGTAAATAACTGATATTCTGTAATCAAGGAATGTAATCTATCTATTCTGTAATTATTTATGAATTAATGTTACTATTACCGAAAAATAGTTGTGTTTTATAATGCAAGTCCAGAGGAATACTACTCTTAAACATTCAATTGGTCCACTCTGTTCAATCATGGTTGAGAGTGGTTGAACGACCACTACAAAAAAATTGCTCATTAGCGAGGGATTTTTCCCTCGCTAAATGCCCCAAATCCGTCGCTAATGCCAATTAGCGAGGGAATCAGTCCCTCGCTAAGTTGCTCCTTGCTAATGGGATTAGCGAGGGAATATTCCCTTGCTAATTAGCGAGAGATTCAAATTCCGTCGCTAAGTCTGACAGCCACGTGTCCCAATCGGAATGGCTTGTATTAAGTATTATTTTAATTTTTTTAAATCTGTTTTTTTTATATAGTTATTATTATTATTAGGGTAGAGAGAGAAGGACAAGAGTAAGGGAGAAAGAGAGAGAGAGAGAGAGAGAGAGAGAGAGAGAGAGAGAGAGAGAGAGAGAGAAACGAGCCATGTGGTGGTGTGGTGGTCGTGGTGGTATGGGGGTGGTGGTGGTGAAGGGTATTAGGGTAGGGAGAAAGAGAGAGTGAGTGAGAGAGGGTGAGGATGAGAGGAGGTGGTGGTGGTGGTGTGATGGTGGCGTGGTGGTGGAAGTTATGGGAAGGTGGGAGAGAAGAAGAGAGAAGAGCAAGAGAGAAGAGTGTGTGTGATAGGATAAATAAGCTGAAAAGTCAAAAAATTAGCGAGGGACTGAAAGTTCCGTTGCTAATCACCTGCACGGAGCCCCATGATATGAAAACTGTCAGAAATTAGCGAGGGACTGAAAATTCCGTCGCTAATTAGCGAGGGACTAAAAATTCCATCGCTAATCACCTGCACGGAGCCCTATGATCTGAAAACTGTCAGAAATTAGCGAGGGACTGAAAATTCTGTCGCTAATCACCTGCACGGAGCCCTATGATCTGAAAACTGTTAGAAATTAGCGAGGGAATTAGCGATGGACTGAAAACTCCGTCGCTAATTAGCCAGGGACTAAAAATTCCGTCGCGAATGACAGAATTAGCGAGGGACTAAAAATTTCCTCGCTAATCAGTTTTTTTTTTGTAGTGGACAATTCAATCCAGTCCAACTTGGTTTTGGGTGGTTCAACAGGACAACAGTCCAATTGCAGTTGAACCAATTGTTGGACTGGTCGTTTGAACCGTCCAGTCCGATTCAGTTCTTACAACATGGGTTGAAATTGGGCCTATGTTTCCAACCCTTAGACTGGGCGATATTGGTGGTGTTGGGTCCAAACCCGCTCAAAATCGACTGATGTTCGACCGTAACAAGATGAAAGATCATTAAAGATGTAGCTAGGGGTTTGGTTCAGATATTTTTCATGTTCAGGTTAAACTTAAACAAATCCAAACCAACCCATACTTGTTTGGTTCAGTAAACGGATTTTAAAAAACAAACCCGTGAACTCGAACCAACCCATAAAAGGTCATAGTAGTTTTGTAATTTTAGAAGTACGAGATTTTATTTACTTGGATTTTATACCTTAATAATTTATAGGCTTAAATATATGTTTGGCCCCTGCAAATATGGCCATAATCCATTTAGGCCCCTCTAAAAAAGTTTTAAAATGGCCCTTGCAAATATTAAGCGTTTACGGTTAAACCCCTCTGTTAACTTTTCATCCAAAAAAACTGACGTGACTAACGGAGATGACATCATCAATGATTAACAGAGAAAGATTAACAGAGAAAGATTATCGTTTTTGAATCGTGTCAATCTTTCTCTGTTAATTATTCCCTTTCTTTGGAACAGTCTGAAGCGGAACAGTATCGTTTCAATCTTTCTCTGTTAATATTTCTCTATTAATCATTGATGATGTCATTCTGACGTCATCTCCGTTTGCCACATCCGTTTTTTGGGTGGAAAGTTAATAGATGGGCTTAACTGTAAACACTTAATATTTGCAAAGGCCATTTTAAATTAATTTTTTTACAGGGGCCTAAATGGATTATGACCATATTTGTAGGGGCCAAACATATATTTAAGCTTAATTTATAATCAAGTTGTAAAATTTTAGTACTATGAATTTCAATACTATTAATAGATTTTAGTTTGATTCAGTGTTATTGTGGACTAGGCCACGAGGCCCAATTCCAACTGTGGGCCCTGGATCAGCCCAATAACTAGGGTCCAAATCTAGTGCAATTCAGCTCATCCATGCCTATCGGAGATCAACGATCGAGATTCACCTAGATAATTCAACAGACCAGAGCTGATCTTGTGCCTATAAATATGGGCACACCCTACTGAAAAAGGTACACTTTTCATTCCCTGCATCACTCTTAGATTCTCATATACCGACTTGGCGTCTGAGATTCTCAAGTATAATTATTAAATTCTAGAATTATTTTTGCTATTTAGAAGTGTTGAAATATTATCAAAAAAAATGTTGCTTTTTATATTTTAAAAAATTAATATATTAATGCTTGATCCGTGAACCTAATCCGAATCAATCCGTCCAATATCATATTGGTTTGGTTCGGATTTTAGATAAAAAATAGAAAATCCAACCAACCCACTAGTTGGTTATCAGGAAAAAAAATATTGATGCTATCCTTGCGGGAATTTGGGTTCACTGGTTGGTTATCCCTCACCATTTTTAATTTTTTAAACAAAATAAATAAAAGGCTAGGATTCGTCCATTACTATATCTAATGGTTTTTAAAGAGAGTAACTGCATTGACTGCAATCAGTTTTGATTGCAGTAGATCGTAATCCATCTTGCACTAAAAAAAATTGTACATAGACAAAGTTGCACACGGATTGCCAGGTAAATTGTTATGAACCGTGGATAAGATCCAATCCAACGGTCACTGTTTTCGCTCGATGCAAGATCCCACGACGGATCGCGATGGTGTCCAAAGAACTATAATAAACCCGGGACAACGTATTCTTCGCTTTCACCACTCACCACCACCCCTCCATCACTCACAAGCATCTAGGCTAGTGCAGGCAACAATGGAAACCGGTGGAAAGTTGAACAAAGGAGCCGGAGGAAGGAAAGGAGGAGGACCAAAGAAGAAGCCAGTTTCAAGATCCTTCAAAGCCGGTCTACAATTCCCTGTGGGAAGAATTGGGCGTTATTTGAAGAAAGGAAGGTATGCTCAGCGTGTCGGTACCGGTGCACCTGTCTACTTAGCCGCTGTTCTCGAGTACCTTGCTGCTGAGGTATTCAATTAACACTTATTTCCCTCCATTTTATTAATTTCTGTTTCTGAAATTCTATTTGTGAATGTGAAGGTTCTTGAATTGGCTGGAAATGCTGCTCGTGATAATAAGAAGAACAGGATTATCCCAAGGCATGTGTTATTGGCTGTGAGGAACGATGAGGAATTGGGGAAATTGCTTGCTGGTGTTACAATAGCTCATGGTGGTGTTCTTCCTAACATTAACCCAATCCTTTTGCCTAAGAAGACTACTGCTGACAAGGCTCCCAAGGAACCCAAGTCTCCTTCAAAGGCCAGGAAATCCCCCAAGAAGGCTTAGATTAGTTTGTGATTTCAGTGGTCTCTTGTAGCAATTATTACAATCATTCTGCTATCTATGGTGTTTTTGTAGCTTAGATTTCTATGTTTTTTGTAAATTTGTTCGTGAAGTTCAGATCCGGTATAAATCCTAAGTTTGACGGCATCTTATTCAATTTAAATGTGAAGGTTGATAATTAATTAAATTCAATATCGTATGGAACCAATACTTTAGTTTTACAGCTCCGATTCCTTTCGGTTATTATGTACATCTCAAAATGCTCAATGTTATTAGCTGGTGTTTTTACTTTTGGATTTTGCTAAATCCGTTGGGTGTTTTTAGCTAAGGGTGATAAGCTCTGTAATGATTTTATTTTATAGATCGCATTGGTTAAGTAATTAATTATTGATAGAATTTGAATTCATCCAACACCAACTTCGACTCATACTTTCCGTTGACCTTTTGTTGTTCAAAATATCTTTGCCCATATTTTTTGAGGCATTGTCCATATAGTACTTCTCATATACTCTAGATGGGGTGCTTATCAAATTTTTTAAAAAAATTACGATAATATTAACCATAATAATAATAATAATTTATTGACAATATCATAATAACAATGATAATACCATACATAAATGACAAATAACCTGAATTATGATAGGTGATTTTTTTTAGGTTCCTTATAAAAGGAGTTAGTTGTGTAGCTTGAAGATCATAGACTCATCAGTTTAAGACATTTTGTAATTGGACCATTGAATATATAATAGCATAATTGGACCATTGAATATACATTCAAATGTCAAGAGGTTGGATGCTCAATGGAGACTTTACTAATGGAGTCTCAACAACATTTGCATTGACTTGAATTGTTTTAGGCACTTGATAAAAACCCTTACGTTTTTGTTTATATAGATATTAGGACACTCCTTCGGTGTTCTTGGTTCACTCGTTCATACACTGGTAAGTCAGGTTAAGTTTGAATAAGTTAACTTGAGCTCAATTAGAAGTTTAATCAGAAACGAGCCCGACGAGAGTAAGCTCGATTTTCTGATGTAGCAACATAGCAAACTCTTTGAGTTTAAGAATCATGTTACGTTACACCAAAAAAGTAAAAGTATAAAACAAACTTTGCATTTTCAAATTCTAAAACAGCGCCTGATCAATTATCACAAATCTCTTGCATCTGAATGTTCATGTACAATAAATTTTCCAAATTGGGTGACTAAAGAACAAAACTAAGAAGCTTTAAGCAAGAATATAGATAAGCCCAACAACTTGGATCCATATCCACAATAAATCAACCCATTTATGACTATCAAGCTTGGATGGCTCAGATTCACCAAATCGATCCAACGGATCAGAGCTTGCAAAGATCCCCATAAATACTCACATACATTGCCAAATATAGGTACATTCTCATTCCTTGCTATACTACTCTATTGTCCTCAATACTGACTTGAGCGTCCGAGTGGCATCGCAGGTACACCACCTGGGATCACTTCAGCGCACCACTTGGACGTCAGGAGACCTACCAACAACAACCACCAGATTCGGCCCGAACGACCGCTATCAACAGAACGTTGGCGACCACAGTGGGAGCTGTCTAGCTTTCACCTCATCTCCACCTCTTGAGAATTCACTTCTGCACTCCGATGGCTCCCCGAGGCAGACCCCGGATTTGAAGCATTGCAGTAGCTCAACCTCTACCTGAGGACACCCTT
Source organism: Astragalus membranaceus (assembly GCA_039519185.1). Classification (NCBI taxonomy): domain Eukaryota; kingdom Viridiplantae; phylum Streptophyta; class Magnoliopsida; order Fabales; family Fabaceae; genus Astragalus; species Astragalus membranaceus. Next base: position 49,134,677 of record CM076851.1, read on the forward strand.
GAAGGCATCACGATGACCCTACAGGGTGACACTGCCAAGTCCCAGCTCCCCAGCCATCTCCAGTCACGCGGCTGGGGCAGGCTCAAGACTCTGTCCAACAAGAGGACCTCCCAACCGTCCGCCAACTCTTGGACCTTCTCAGCAATCGCACTCAAGCCATGGCTCAACAACAAGCGTGCCTCAGGCAGATGGAAAGGCGTGTGGCTTCGATGCCTGAACAGCCTCGCCCTCACTGGAGTACTCCTCCCCCAGGGACAATGAATTCAAGGCCTATCAGGTCCCCACCTAGGTGACGTCTCAACCATCGCTCTCCACCCAGACGAAGGCGAGCTCGTCGCTCCCCTCCCAAGCGACGTAGGAATAGGGGATCGGGCTCACCTCCAAGCACTCCTCCAACATCGCCTGACAACACCTACCGACCGAATGACTCTTCATCCAGAAGCTCATCACTCGCGTCCTCTAACTCCTGAGAGAGGTCCCAGAGCCCAGCCAAGTCCCACAAGAGGCATCGTCACAGATCCAGACCAAGGAGGTCTCCTGCCCGACGCGACCACCGGGACATGGATCTCGGGGACCGGTCGCCTCGCTGCACTCCTTGGGTCTCCCATGATGGACCTTTCACTAGGAAGATCAATGATTGTCCAATCCCTAAGGCTTTGGAAAAACTCCCAATGCTCAACATGTATGATGGAACTGGGGACCCTGACAGCCATCTGGCTTACTTCTGCCTCATGATGCACTACCGAGGGGTTAGAGAACCCATCCATTGCAAGATCTTTCCCCTCACCCTTGAGAAGTCCGCGCTGGACTGGTTTCAAGAGATGAAGGCCCAACTCTATCTCATCACGGGGACAACTAGCAATGATGTTCCAGGCTCGCTTCACCGCTTCCCGTTTGAAACCAAAGTCTGAAGAAGTGCTCAGGGCGATTAGACAGCGCGACAATGAAACACTCAGAATATGTAAAACGTTTCAACAAGGAAGCTGCAAGTGTCTGAAACCTGGAATACAAGCAGAGACTCTTTTGGATGAAGGACGGTCTTAGGAAAGGCAACTTGTTCCAAATTGATGTGGGGGTTAATAAGGCCCGAGACTTGGGCTAATTCCTCCGAAGGTCACAGAAGTATATGGACTACGAAGAAGATGATATGGATTAGAGAGCAGCAGCCACAGATGGAAATGACAAAGAAGAGCCTTGCAACTCCCGACCAAAGAGGGATGCTGGAGGAGGACAACGTGAAGGCCGACCTCGTCGTTTCGCCGAGCACACCCTCCTAAACACGTCTCGAGCTAAGATCCTTGCCGAGTGTGCAAATATAGAGTTCAGAGATATCAAGAGGCCAGAGCCTTTAGTGCTGAAGAAGGGACATAACCCCTCAAGAAAGTATTGTCGCTACCACCGGAGCAACGGGCACGACACCAATGGCTGCCAGGCTTTGAAAGATGACATCGAAGAGCTAACTCAAAAGGGAAAACTCCAGCAGTACGTAAAGAAAGACAAGGGCGAGACTAGTGGTGCCCACAAACGATCCCGGTCACCCCCAAAGAGATCCAGATCGCCCTGTAAAGGCAAGGCAGTGGCCAGCGAGGTCACCAAAGGTGTAGAGGATGATGCCAGTGACACCTCTGAAAAGACAGACACCCGGAAGTCCAAGGGAAGACCGGTCGCCATGGTCATCCTTGGAGGAGACTATTTGGAAGGTGGCCTGATGAACAGATCAATGAAGAGAAGGTGGAAGGAAATCATGAATGATGCCTCAACTTCAAAACCTATGGAGGGACCATCCAGGCCACCCTTGACCTTTGGAGACCAAGACTTGCTGGATGAAAAACCCAACAAATACGTCCCGCTCTTGATCTCAGCCGTCATGGCCAATGTTGAAGTGCGAAGGATCATGGTTGACCAGGGGAGCTCCGCGAACATTGTAGCGACCGAAAAATCCGAAGGAGGGGATTCTTCGTCATTTCGCAATGAAGCCGCCATCAATATTTATTAAATAGGAAAACATTGAAAAAAACCTTTATTTTTGGGTTCGGGGGTCGATTATGCGTGGGGAAGGTATTAGCACCCCACGGCATCCTTTCCAAAGAAAGGTTACCGCTTAATTTAATGTGTAGAAGGAAAGTTAATTTAAAGAAAATACTTTAATTTACCTTTTTATTATTTGCAAAATCGAAGAGGAAGACTTAATAAAAATTTTTGTTTTTTGTGCTTGACAGGAGTGGGCCCCTGCTCCTACGTATCCCCAGGTGCGATGGGGAAATCAAAGCTACGTAGTTCTTGGGGTAGAAAATGTTTGTGTGTTTGATGTTTTTTTTTTATTTATTTTTGAAATCGGGAGAGGTACTCGTGACGACCAAACAAGTAAAACTCAGAGTGGTCGTCGCTCATAGCTCGTTTGAAAACCAAAGCTGTTATCAACGGTCAAACAAGCTAAGCTCAGAGTGACCATTAATAACAAACCAATTTTATGTTTAGGAAAACATTTATTCGTTATTTGGAAAAAATAGGTTTGTGAGAGAAAATATTTATTTAGGGAAAAGAGATTTCTTTTAAAAGAAGAAACAGGGGGTGCAGTAGTAAAATGGGGTGCAAGTTACAGGAAGGCTGTATCATTAAAACTGGGGTGCAGATAGTGAGCCCAGCTTGTTTTTGTTTTTTTTTTTGTGTTTGGGCACCTGCCAACGTGAATGGGCCTAAGACAGGGGTGGCGCGTGAATTAAAAAACGGTGGTGCAGCTAGAAATCTGAAAAAAAAATAAACGCGTAAAGATGAAAACGCCCCTTATGCCCCTACTATAACAACGGAAGCTAAAACTAGTAACCCTAATTCTGCTTCTCTTCTCCACGGCGCCGTGCACACCCTAAAATCGCAAAACCTAAATTTCACTCTTCCCCCTTCTCCATGCGCCGTATCTCTCCCTCTCTCACCCTACTCTTTGCTTATCCTTTCTCCTCCGTTTTCACTCTCCTCTCCTCATCCTAATCTCCTTCTCCATCTCTCCATCAACTCTCCTATCGTTTTCTACCCCCTCACCGCCGCTAATGGCGAAAATAGGTAGAGGACCGTGGTGTTGTTGTTCGTGGTGGCGTGGTAGTTTTGACGGTGGGGTAGTGGGACGATGGGAGGTGGACGCGGTGTGGTGGTGTACTGTGCGTGGTTGGGGTGGATCAGTGGTGGAGGAAAGTTCGGCCGTACAAAGGGGGTGGCTTACAGTGATGAGGGCGGTTTGCGGTCGTGGTGGTGTACTGTTGGTGGTTGGCGGTGAGGCGGCCGTTTGGGTGGAGACGGTTGCGAAGAGGTGTTTGGTGGTGGTTGGGGTTCTGTGAGGGCAGTTACGGTTGTTGGGGTGACGGTGGTTGGGCGGATCTGTGACGGTGGTGATACGGCAGGGTAGTGGGACGATGAGAGGTGGACGCGGTGTGGCCATTTGGGGTGGTTGGGCGGCGTGAAGGATTTAGCGGTGATGGTGGTGGCCGTTTGGTGGTGGCTGGCCGTGGGGCTACGGTGGTGACCACCGCAAGCGGTGGCCGGAGGTAAAACCTCTCCCTTCTCTCTTTCTTGTTTCGGTTCAGTTTTGGAATTTTAATTTTCCCTTCTCCCCTTTTTTTTTTAAAACGAAAACAGCTTATACCCTTCCCCTTTTACAAAAGAATAAACAGAAGCATAACCATGATTTTCCCCTCCCTTTACTTCTCCATTTTCATATTCTCTTTCATCATTTGCATTTTATCAATTAAAGCATTGGTTGATGATTTCTGGTTTACATTTCATTAGTCATTTTAAACAGAGCAGAGGAAAAAATTAACGCATACATACATAAGCATAATAGTCACGTATAAGTATAATGGACATATTTAATTACTGAATAAAAAGAAAGACAGAAACCTCATGCTTCAACAGAGACTTTAATGTGTTATGTATGGAAGATACCTGAGTTACTCTTTATTTGCTCAAGTGGAAAGAAATCTGATTCTGAGTATCTTTTGAAGTACCATCAACTGGATAACAGTGTTGTGTTTTTTGTGTATCTGTGTGTGTGTTCCTCCTAACTGATTTCAGTTCATTGGTATTTATAGGCTGGGGATTCTGGTGTAGGTGTGGTGTTGGAGCAGGGAATGAAAACCCAGGAGACCAGGCTGTTGTTGTTGCAGCAGAGACACAGTGGAGCAGCAAAGGATGGCAGTAGGGGGTGGAACAAGGTTGCTGCCACTGCAGCAATGTTTTTGCTGAAAATGGAAGCCAAACAAAAGGGACAAGAAGAAAGAAGCTTGGGCTTCTAGCTCCAGGGAGAGAGCAAGTCGCATGCTGTCTCCATTTGATTTTGTTTTATTATTATTTTTTTGTACTCTTTTTTGCTTTTAATTAATTTTTGTACCAATTGTATTTAATTTTTTTTGTCTTCATGTATATCAAAGTTGACTTAGGTTGTACCTTTTATTTTGTAAAAAAAAACTGTTTATAATAATAAAAACATTTATTCAGAAATTGATTTTTTATTAGATTTTTTTTTATATAACACTAATAACAAACAGATTAAACTAAATAATGATAATCATAATATCAATAAGCAATGAAAACCGAGTTAAACATTCGCAACGACGAGATGCGGATCGCTTTCGCATAATAAAAAATGAAACGTGGCACAGCGAGAACGACAATGCGTGCACAATTAAAAGCGACTCGCATATGCTAGGTACGAATTGAAACCATTTGCATTAATCTAACGGACAAAATTAGGGTATGACAGCTGCCCCTCTTTATTTATATTTTACTAGGAAATATGAAGGGTTTCCAAATTTCTCGAGTAAAAATAGAAATAAAGATAAAAAGACACCAATTTTGTCAAAACCTTTTCTTTTTGAGAAAATCATAAAACAAATGGGTTTACATAGAACAAAAGTAAATAGGGATCACCGTGGATCTGAAGGAGCACTGGGGCTCTGATGATTTAATTCACAATCGATGCTTGGCGCATTGATTGGAGTTAAACTGAAGGACCGACGGGGTCTGAAGGGCATGCCTAAGCCTGATGGACCAATGGGTCTGAAGGAGCGCAAACTAGCAGCGGTACTAGTAAAACGGTCTGCTTGGGGGATGGCCTTTTTCGAGCGACCATGGGTGGCAAGGTCAGGTCGTTGACCTGATTTGCACACCTCGAAGGACATGCACTGTGTTTTTTAGGCGGACACAGCTAGTCTGAAGGACCTGGGGTCGGATGATCCGTCGGTTGCTCGATTAACGCGACGTGTGATCTAGATTGAAGGATCAATTGTTGATCTGAAGGAGCGCTAGGGCTCTGAAGGACCACTGGGGGTCTAAAAGGCTGATGCTAGGCTTAGTGCTAACATTATAATTTGAATTTATCTTGACGGATACAAATATCTATATTTTAACGCATTTAAGGATGCAATGGGTATGCGTGCATGCAGTGTAAGCATGTGCAAAGATCGATATCTGGTGGTATGATGAATGAAATGTGGGATGCTTTTTCTCTTTGTTTGTGTTTTTCTTTTTTTTGATTCTTTTCGCTCTTTTGCTCTTTTGCTCTTTTGCTCTTTCTTGACTTTTCTGCTGATCTCATCACCTCGCAGGACTCTCGACGTGAGATATGAGGGTTGCCTCAAAGTAGTGGTGCCAAAGCGCGGGTTATTGTGATTCATTGCTTGAAGTGATTATGCATTTGTCTTCTTTGCAATTTTATGAGAGATCGTTTCTTTTTGTGATCTTTAGAAATCTCGCAATGATTGTAATGCTTTCGATTATGCACTTGTTTCGCAATTCAATATCATCTACCATAAAGCATCTTTTTAAAGCAAATAGGGAGATGAGAGAGCGAAGAAAGAGTTGAATATTCAAGTGGAAACCGAGTGCGCAGAAGGTCACACTGGCTGAAAATTACATTGAGAGTTTAAACTAAAAAGAAAGAAAGAAAGAAAAAAGCAGATCTTTTGATTGTTTGTATCTTTGAGGTAACAATGCCAATCACCCATACACATGACCTTGAGCATCCATCACCCAACGTTCGGAGGACTGCCTTTGCATTTGTTCTAAGTCCAACTCGTTGACCCTAATTTTTGCTTGGACTGCTCTTTAGAGTTTTCAATCCACCAGGTCGCTCTAATTTTTGCCTAGGCCACCCTTTCGGGTTTTCAACCTAGCGAGCTCATTTTTGCTTGGCTCATCTTTCTCTTTTTTCATATATTTCTTTAGGCATAGTACTTCTTAACTGCATCTGAGTTCACTGGGAGTGGGAGGTCTTCACCGTCCATTTTTGTGAGAATTAAGGCTCCTCCAGAGAAATGCTTTCTTTACCACATAAGGTCCTTCGTAATTAGGGGTCCATTTTCCACGGAAATCCTTTTGGATAGGCAAAATTTTCTTGAGCACGAGATTTCCTTCTTGAAACTGCCGGGGTCGAACTTTCTTATCGTAGGCTTTCTTCATTCTTTGCTGATACAACTGCCCATGACACAAAGCTAACACTCTCTTTTCCTCTATGAGGTTCAACTGATCAAGCCGAGCTTGAACCCATTCTGCTTCCTCTAATTTGGTTTCCATTAACACTCGCAGAAAGGGTATTTCGACTTCTACGGGAAGAACTGCTTCCATCCCGTATACTAGTGAGAATGGTGTTGCCCCTGTTGACGTGCGAACTGAGGTCCGGTACCCATGCAAAGCGAAAGGTAACATTTCATGCCAGTCCTTGAAGGTCACTACCATCTTTTGCACGATCTTCTTTATGTTCTTATTTGCAGCTTCGACTGCCCCATTCATCTTTGGACGGTATGGGGAGGAATTATGATGTTGGATTTTGAAGTCATCACACAACTCTTTCATCATCTTGTTGTTCAGGTTGGTTCCATTGTCTGTGATGATTTTATTTGGAAGGCCGTAACGGTAGATCAAATCTCTCTTTATGAACTTGACAACCACAGATTTTGTTACGCTGGCATAAGAAGTGGCCTCGACCCATTTAGTGAAATAATCGATAGCGACAAGAATGAAGCGATGTCCATTTGATGCCTTAGGTTCGATGGGACCAATGACATCCATTCCCCACATTGAGAATGGCCATGGTGCTATTAGGACGTTCAAAGAAGCAGGCGGAACATGGATATTATCAGCGTAGATTTGACACTTGTGGTATTTTCTCACGTAGTTAAAGCAGTCGGTCTCCATTGACAACCAGTAGTAGCCAGCCCTTAGGATTTTTCTTGCCATGGTGTGCCCGCTAGAATGGGTTCCGAACGAGCCTTCATGGACATCTTTCATAATTCTTTCTGCCTCTTCTTTTGCAACACATCTGAGGAGGACCATGTCGTGGTTCCTTTTGTAAAGCACCTCCCCGTTTAGGAAGAAACCCATCGATAACCTCCTAAGTGTCCTCTTGTCATTCTCAGTGGCACCAGGAGGATACTCTCGGCTTGTGATATAGTGCTTGATATCGTAATACCAAGGTTTACTGTCAGGCTCTTCTTCGATTGCCACGCAATGATGTGTCGGTAGGTCTCGATGTTGGATTCGGATGAATGTCAGACTTTTGTTGTTATTGATATTGAACATTGATGACAACGTCGCCAAAGCGTCAGCCAACTGATTTTCTTCGCGAGGGAGATGGTGGAAGGTGACCTCCTCGAATCGTTCAACCATCTTTTGGATGTGGTCACGATAAGGAATTAATTTGGAATCCCTGGTTTCCCAGTCACCTTTTATCTGATGGATGACTAAAGCTGAGTCCCCATATACATCGAGTCTTTTGACTTTCCATTCAAGGGCCGCTTGGATGCCTAGGACACACGCTTCATATTCTGCAATGTTATTGGTGCAATAGAAGCTCGGTCTAGCAGTGAATGGTATGAAGCGGTTATCAGGGGAAATCAGCACAGCTCCGACCCCGTGCCCATACAAATTGGAAGCGCCATCAAATGGCATCCTCCACCTTTCGTCGTCTGGAGATTTCCCTTCTCCGAATAGAGCCATTATATCTTCATCTGGGAAATCGTATTGCATTGATTGGTAATCCTCAATGGGCTGATGTGCCAAGTATTCAGCTAGGGCACTACCTTTGATCGCTTTCTGAGTGACATACAAGAGGTCGTATTCAGATAGTAGCATTTGCCAGCGGGCGATTCTTCCTGTGAGTGCAGGTTTTTCAAAAATGTACTTGATTGGATCCATTTTAGATACCAGCCAAGTCATATGGCTTAGCATGTACTGCCTCAGACGACGTGCAGCCCAGGCCAAAGCGCAACATGTTTTTTCCAACAATGAATATCTTATCTCGCACTCGGTGAACTTCTTGCTTAGGTAGTAGATGGCATGTTCTTTCCTTCCGGACTCATCATGTTGCCCCAGTACACAACCCATTGAGTTGTCTAGCACTGTTCAGTATAGGATGAGGGGTCTGCCCTGCGCCGGTGGCATCAGAATCGGTGGATTTTGGAGGTACCTCTTGATCTTTTCAAAGGCTTCCTGGCACTTATAATTCCACTTTGTTTCTTGGTTCTTGCATAGTAATTTGAAGATAGGCTCACAGGTAGATGTTAATTGGGCTATGAATCTGGAGATGTAGTTCAACCTTCCTAGGAACCCACGGACTTCTTTTTCAGTTTTAGGTGCTGGCATTTCAAGAATTGCTCGTACATTGTCTGGATCTACCTCTATTCCCTTTTGACTGACTATGAACCCCAACAGCTTTCGTGATCTTACGCCGAAGGTGCATTTTGCAGGGTTTAGTCTGAGCTTGAACTTCCTTAGACGTTCAAAAAGTTTCTGCAGATTAACAATATGCTCTTCCTCAGTCTTGGACTTGGCAATCATATCATCCACGTATACCTCTATTTCTTTATGCATCATATCATGGAATAAAGCTACCATCGCCCTTTGGTATGTTGCACCAGCGTTCTTCAATCCGAATGGCATTACTTTGTAACAGAAGGTTCCATAGAGAGTGATGAAGGTGGTTTTCTCCATATCTTCGGGGGCCATCTTGATTTGATTATATCCGGAATATCCATCCATGAAGGAAAATAAGGAGTGTTGCGCTGTGCTATCCACCAGGACATCAATGTGGGGCAAAGGGAAATCATCTTTAGGACTTGCTCTGTTCAGGTCTCGATAATCGACGCACATTCTGACCTTCCCATCCTTCTTCGGAACCGGGACAATGTTGGCTACCCATTGAGGATACTTTGCTACCGCTAAGAATCCGGCATCAAACTGCTTCTTGACCTCATCTCTGATTTTTAGTGACATATCCGGCTTCATCCTTCTTAGCTTTTGCTTTACTGGCGGGCATTCGGGTTTTACTGGTAACTTATGCTCGACTATGTTGGGGTTCAGTCCAGGCATGTCTTGGTATGTCCATGCGAAGATGTCAACATAGTCGAACAAGAGCCTAACTAGCTTCTCTCGCTCACTATCTTTCATTGTGATGCCGATTTTAACCTCTTTCTTATCCTCTTCTGTGCCCAAGTTTATTATCTCAGTAGATTCCTCGTGGGGTTGAATCATTTTCTCTTCTTGTTCCATCATTCTCATTAATTCTGGAGGAGTTTCCCAGTTATCTTCAACATCTTCCTCAGTTTGATTAATCGGGTGATCAAAGTCACAGTATGAATTATTGGCGTTGTTATTTTCAAAGGCGTTTTTTTTTCAAATCTGCATTAGTATAAATTGACGGAATGAAAAACGAGCAAAAAGAAAATAAAACACAAGTGCAAAAGAAAACTAAAATTTATTGGAGAATCTGAAATAACATTTTATTGATATTGATATTGAAAGGAAACATGTGTGCCCGAATGAAATGTCCTAAGGCCTTGGGCAGAGCCATAGGATTGCATTACAGAAACATTACTTTGAACTAAAAACTACAGGAAAATCGACGATCTCCCAATTCTTGAGCTTTTCGCTTGCTGGACAACGGCGCACAAGACTGGCACCGCCATTTTCAGCGCTTGAATCACCTTCAATAGCTGCAACCTGGTTAGGATCTAGCACCCCTGCGCTCTGAAAGCTTTGCTTTATGTCGCAGATGAAAATTTTCTTCATATCTGGCTTCCGACCCTCAAGTTTGGCCAACCTCCGCTTCTTCTTTTCCGCGGCGATTCTTCCTTTGTCAGTACGACTAGGCTGGTACCCTATCCCACATCTGTCTTTGTTTTCACGCAACTGTATGGGTGTTAGGATCCCTTGTTCAGTCTTCCCTAAACCGTTTCCCGCTTGATAACCCTTGCTTGTCATGACTTTAGCAATCATCAATGCAGCTTTGGACAGCTTTGGTTTTAACGATGGGGCCCCGTCCCCCACAAAGGTAGCATTTGCAATTTCTAGTGCTTGGAAGGCGGTCTCGAAAGATTCTTCTGCAGCCTCAACATAACGGATAGGAAACGGCTTATTGACTAGCAACTCTTCTTCTCCTGAAACGACCACCAACTTGTTGTTGACTATGAACTTGAGCTTTTGGTGTAGAGAAGAGGGCACAGCCCCTGCAGAATGGATCCAAGGTCTTCCCAGAAGACAGCTGTAAGACGGATTGATGTCCATCACTTGGAAACTCACTATGAAGACCTCTAGACCTACCTGTACAGGTAACTCCATCTCTCCGATAACCTCTCTTTTGGACCCATCGAATGCCCTGACCAGTGTAGAACTGGGTTTCATGTATGAACAATCTACGTCTAGTTTGTTCATGGTTGATTTGGGTAGTACGTTCAGGGACGATCCGTTATCGATGAGTACCCGAGCTAGAGAGTATTCTCCACATTTCACGGAGATATGCAAAGCCTTGTTGTGCCCTCTTCCCTCGACGGGGATCTCGTCATCTGTGAATGTGAGGTAATTGTTTGCAACGATATTTCCGACGATCCCATCAAACTGACCAACTGTGATGTCGGGAGTGACATGAGCTTCACTCAGCACCTTCATTAGTGTTACACGGTGGGCTTCAGAATTGAGTAATAGTGATAGCAGAGATATCTTAGCAGGGGTCTGATTCAACTGATCTACTACCTTGTACTCACTCTGCCTCATAATCTTTAGAAACTCACTGGCTTCTTGCTCAGATAATGCTTTCTTGCTTGTATTTTTGTCAGATGTCTCTCCCTCTACGTTTTATCCTTTATCAATCTTTCCTCTTTCATTTGATTCTCTTCCTCCGGGTCCTTCAGGGGCATAGACGCGCCCACTCCGAGTCATTCCGCTGCTTCCCGAGATATTGGTGACATCAGGATTGTTCTGAACTTTTTCACTGTAATTCCACGGGACTGCGTTCGCGTCTTTGAAAGGGAACGGAGTTGGTACTTGGATGGCTATTGCCTTTGGTGCAGCAGGGGCCATCCTTGAGTCTTTGCTATAGAGAATCTCTAACGGCCGTCGAGTATATGTGTTCCTGCCACTGTTTGACTGGATGGTTGACACATCTTCTTCTTTCTTCAGAGAGCCTACTTGTATTATGTGCTGGTCCAACAGGTCCTGGAGCACTTGTTTGAACGCCTCACAGTTTCCAATGCAGTGATGGTCATTGCATGGATTCTTTCCAGTGCATTCTCTCTTGATAATCCCAAAGGAACACAAATTAGCATGGATCACTTCCAGGGGTGTCTGGATGCATTCTACCCTCCTGATTAGGGACTGCTCTGCAGAGTCCTCAATTGCATTAGTTGAGGGCATCCCATGTCCTGGTAATGGGTTGGTAGCCACATTAGGACCGTTTTCCTTGAAGTTCAACCAGCCTGAGGCGATTAGATCTTGGACGACATACTTCAATGCCTTGCAGTTTTCTATGGAATGGCCGACCGTTCCTGAATGAAATTCGCATGTGGTGTTTGGGTCGAAGCCTCTAGGAAAAGGGGGCTGGATCTGTCTCATTGGGCGGGTGGTGATTAAATTATGGCTGAATAGTTGGCGAAATAGGTCGGAGTATGACATAGGGATTGGATTAAACTGGACGAGCTTTCCGACTGAGTAGTTTTGTGGTTTATGGCCTTGGTTATTTTGGGTAGGTGGGGTAGATAGTGTTTGTGTTGAGAACGGATTGGTGTGAGAGGGATTGGAGTAGGAAGTTTTTCCGGTTCCTGTGATGGCGTTGGCTTCTCCTTCCTTCTTTTTAGGAAATCCGGAGAAGGGCTTTCTCTGGTTAGTGTTTCCGGGGGAAGTATAAGCAATTTTCCCATTCCTCATTCCGTTCTCTAGCCTTTCTCCAATAACGACCATATCCGAGAAACTTGACGATACACTCCCAATCAATTTTTCATAGAAGGGTGAAGGAAGAGTTTCCATGAACATAGATACCATTTCCCTTTCAAACAGAGGCGGTGCTACCTGTGCTGCTAGTCCTCTCCAACGCTGAGCATATTCCTTGAGGGACTCATTATCTCTTTTAGTCATGTTTTGTAGCTGAGTCCTATCAGGAGCCATATCAGTGTTGTACTTATACTGCTTAAGGAAAGCATCGGCGAGATCCTTCCAACACCGGATATGAGTGGGTGTGAACTGCATATACCAATTTGAAGCTGCCCCAGCTAAGCTGTCTTGGAAGTAGTGGATAAGAAGCTTATCGTCATTTGCGAATGCAGCCATTTTCCTGCAATACATAGTTAGGTGGCTTGCCGGACATGTTGCTCCTCTGTATTTATCAAAATCTGGCACCTTAAACTTAGGGGGAATAACCACGTTGGGAACGAGACATAAATCATGTGCATTTCTTGCACCAATATTGAATCCTTCAACTGCTCTCAACCTTTCTTCCAGCATTTGCAGTTTGGCTTGGGCTTGAGGGTTCTCCATAGAGTAGTTGTGAAGGAGTCCACTCATACCATAGTAAAGATGAATCATCGGAACTATGGCTGGGTTCACATTTGGGATATGTGAATGAGTGGGGTTCCTGAGGTTGGAACCTTGAGCTTGAGCATCGACTACCAGCGGTGGAGTGTAGCCGAGTGGAAATCTTTGTGGTGCGACAACAGGGCTCGGGTTGTGAATCTGCGGTGCCCCCGGATTACTGTTGTGACCTATCGGTGCAGGATGTCTTTGTCCCACGACTCCTGAGGGACCATCTTCCGAATTGGCAGCGACTGTCGGAGGTGTGTCACCTTGCGGAAGTCCATAGGGAGACCATTGGTAACCCTGTTCGTTAGCCCTAGTAGGGTACACTGTATGGGGGATTTCGGGTCCATTGGGAATAGGAGGGTTGGTAGCTTGATTTTCAGTGTTTCCGGCGGAGACATCTTCATCTGTATTCCCATTCCTCAAAGCTTGTAGGACCCTTAAGATCTCAGCCATCTGTTGCTTCATCCCATCTATTTCTGCCCTAAGCTCTTGATTGCCTAGGTTCTGGTTACCCTGACCTAAGTCGTCCTGATGTGGATCGCCTTGATCCAGGTTATCTTGAGGCGGATTATCCTGATTTGCTTCCATGTATCTGGCCTGAGAACGAGTCCAATAGCGATGTTGACGCACCAGCTTGTCTTTTACTCTCTGTTGACGGGATACATGATATGAGTATATGAATGGATGAAAAGATGAGTGATGCATGTGTGCATGAGTTTTATTATTTTAGGTCGAGAATTGTAAGCGCGTCTTGATTTGTCATAAGTACATAAACTAACGTTTCAAGCATTTTCAAAAGGGGGATCAATAGGTGAAACAAACAAACTTCATTGATGGGGGAAAAGTACAGCATTTTTTGAAATAAAAGTTTGAAAGAAACAGTACAATGCTTCTTTAAATTTCGCTCAAATACATATGGCTTTCATTTTTCCACTCCTCTCTCTTTTTCTACTAGTGGTGCTACCAGCCTTCTCCCTAAGTTCGGCAATCAAGATTTTGCAAAATTCCATAAATGCGAAAACTTGGACCGGGGTGTTGAACGGGTGCATTGCCGCGTCAGCCTCTTTTAGACGCTTTGGGATACCCATGATAGCTTGATCGGCCAGCCATGCCAACTTTGAGAATCTGTCTCTCCAATATAAGCTTTCATTCTTCAATTCTATGAAGACTTCCTGGTTTTCTATCCTGTTGACCAATTCTACAAAGCGGCTCTCCCAGTGGATGCTTTCAATCTTCAGCTGATGGTAAACTTCCTCTTGATATCTGATATGGTCTTTCAGCTCATCAGATCTCTCATGCTCCCTTCTCAAGGCTTGTTGGTATTCTCGGAGTATTTCTTCAATGGTCTCTTTATCCCGCCGGATACTTTTCACTTGATCTTCAAACTCAGCTATCAATATCCGAGACTCTCTCTTTGATTTCACCAACAAGCCTTGTGCGGTTTTTTCAGCAATCATTGACTCCTCCCATAACTCTTTCCATTTATGCGCATCATCAATGGCTTGGTTCATCTTCAGGTTGCATCGCTTTAGTTCTTCCTTTGCCCCCCTCAGGTATTTTTGGACCTCTTGTTTGTTCTTTTCTTCAATCTTAAGTTGCTTGCGGCTATCCTCAATGGCCGATGACTTAGTTGTATTTTCCTCCTCCAATTTCTGGTTTCTTAGAAGCACTTTCTCTAATTCTGCCTGTAAGCCCTTCTTTTCTTCTTCAGCTTTTGACAAGGCCATTTTGAGCTTATCTAACTCTTCGACAGTGGGAGGGGTAGGTTCAAGTACTTCTTCCTCAACCCATAGTGCGCTTCGGTAAGGCAATCGGGTGTCTTGGAGCCTTTTGTGAAGCCATTGACGAAATGTGGGTTCCTTATCGCCGCTCCTCTTGCCAAGCTCTCGTCCTTTGCGGAAAACCTTATCCCACACTTGAGAAATCCTCCGGAGCATGTCAACCTCTTTTGGGCCTCCCTCATAAAGGTAGAAAGGGATCAACATGTCTTCGGTGGGCGGACTTCGCATGGGGTACCCCAGCTGTCTTAAAGGTAGAGAGGGGTTGTAATTTATGCATCCTCTTGTTCCCATGAGTGGGACATTTTGGAAGCTTCCACATTGAAAAACCACTTCAGGCCTATCTTTCCACCATGATGGGTGCCATCGAACCTTGTATTCATGAAGGCCTCTTAGCACTTGCAACCATTCACTAGTGTTCATTGAATCCACATCACACCCTCTAGCGTCTTCAATTGGGCCTTCTACCTTAACTTTGTTGACGAAGGTATGGGTGAGAAGCCAAACATACAAGGCTTGTAGGCAGCAAGATATCCTCTTTCCCTTTAGCTCACTATAATGAGTGAAGGTACAGTAAGTGTCTGCAAGAATGGCTGGAATTGGGTTGGTTGGGTTTTCTTCATCGTTGAAGGATAGGAACACACCAATAGCAGTTGTGTCCACATATCTTTCAAGGCGTGGGAATAGGACAATCCCAAATATGGTCAAAGCTAACAATTGCTTGAAAGGACCCCAATTTCTAGCGTCGGCGAAGGATTTCATTTGACTTTCTAGGTACTCTTGCGGGAACCCTACAATGCAATTTCGGTTTTTCTTTTGGAGCTTCAAACTTTCCTTGCTGATTTGTAGCATTGAGGCAAGTTTCTCATCTGCATAGTAATGCTCCTGATACTGGTAGGGCCTAACGTCTCGCTGAGGAAAACCAAGAATCTGCGTATACTCTTCTAGAGTAGGTGCCATTTGGAAATTTTTGAAGGTAAAGCATCTCAAGGGAGAGTCATAGAATTGGCTCAGTGCAACAATGGCATTTGTCTGCACTTCCAACCGTAACAACATAATAATCTTCCCATAAGCTCTATCGAAGGATCTGCGCTCGATGGGCGGCAACCAACCCGCACATTCTCTTAAGCTCGTCAGATTGAGCTGCTTCACTGTAGGGTAATTCAGGGTTTGAACTGCTTCATCGTTTGATCCCATATTGTCTTGCTTATGACACAATTTTTGAGCCTCTTACAATTCTCGGCAAACCTAAATGAGATGAATAACATGCATGTGAGGATTTTTTTATATTTTGTGAAATAACGATGCTATATGATGGATGAAAGAATGATGTCACGCGTGTTAAAAAAATAAGGAAAAACTTGGTGATTCATCTTTGAGAAGGTGTTAACTATGTGTCACATCCTATATACGCAAAAGGAAAAAAAACATAATAGTAATAAATGGTTTTGATGATTTGATTTTTTTGAGAAAGAAAAAAAAATATCTGTAATGATGCAGCGGGTAGGTGAAATGCCCTTGTGTCCTAAACAGGCTAGGTCTTATATATAGGTCACGGTCTAGGGTCATTTACGTGATCGATCTCTCAGGTGGCTCTATTCACTTCCTCACCAAGGTTTCCAGAGCTAAAATCCCCTTCATGATATGATCCACAACGATAGCGAGCTACCTGGTGTGGGATACCATGAAAGGGCATACTCTGGTTGAGACTTTCATGACAGTCAGACAGATAAAATCCAGAATGACTGTCACTAATAATCTCCACTCGTCCTAGGTTAATTTTCAGACCCGGGTATAAGGCCCCACTCAGAAGTGTGTGAATAAACATGTGTAAGTGACGTGTGTGATACGGGCACAATACCTAGACCACACAAGCTGCAAAAGAAATACAGATAATAGTACAAAAGTTTTCTACCCTAAGGTTCAATAAGGCCATAAATAAATAAACAAATAAATAAAAAAAAACTGGCAAATATGAACGTTAAGGTAAAAAGGTATTAAATTAACAATAATCTACACATTTAATTAAATTAGGCTTGAGCCTCTAAAATTATCCCCAGTGAAGTCGCCAGCTGTAGCGACCGAAAAATCCGAAGGAGGGGATTCTTCGTCATTTCGCAATGAAGCCGCCATCAATATTTATTAAATAGGAAAACATTGAAAAAAACCTTTATTTTTGGGTTCGGGGGTCGATTATGCGTGGGGAAGGTATTAGCACCCCACGACATCCTTTCCAAAGAAAGGTTACCGCTTAATTTGATGTGTAGAAGGAAAGTTAATTTAAAGAAAATACTTTAATTTACCTTTTTATTATTTGCAAAATCGAAGAGGAAGACTTAATAAAAATTTTTGTTTTTTGTGCTTGACAGGAGTGGGCCCCTGCTCCTACGTATCCCCAGGTGCGATGGGGAAATCAAAGCTACGTAGTTCTTGGGGTAGAAAATGTTTGTGTGTTTGATGTTTTTTTTTATTTATTTTTGAAATCGGGAGAGGTACTCGTGACGACCAAACAAGTAAAACTCAGAGTGGTCGTCGCTCATAGCTCGTTTGAAAACCAAAGCTGTTATCAACGGTCAAACAAGCTAAGCTCAGAGTGACCATTAATAACAAACTAATTTTATGTTTAGGAAAACATTTATTCGTTATTTGAAAAAAATAGGTTTGTGAGAGAAAATATTTATTTAGGGAAAAGAGATTTCTTTTAAAAGAAGAAACAGGGGGTGCAGTAGTAAAATGGGGTGCAGGTTACAGGAAGGCTGTATCATTAAAACTGGGGTGCAGATAGTGAGCCCAGCTTGTTTTTTTTTTTTTTTGTGTTTGGGCACCTGCCAACGTGAATGGGCCTAAGACAGGGGTGGCGCGTGAATTAAAAAACGGTGGTGCAGCTAGAAATCTGAAAAAAAATAAACGCGTAAAGACGAAAACGCCCCTTATGCCCCTACTATAAAAACGGAAGCTAAAACTAGTAACCCTAATTCTGCTTCTCTTCTCCACGGCGCCGTGCACACCCTAAAATCGCAAAACCTAAATTTCACTCTTCCCCCTTCTCCATGCGTCGTATCTCTCCCTCTCTCACCCTACTCTTTGCTTATCCTTTCTCCTCCGTTTTCACTCTCCTCTCCTCATCCTAATCTCCTTCTCCATCTCTCCATCAACTCTCCTATCGTTTTCTACCCCCTCACCGTCGCTAATGGCGAAAATAGGTAGAGGACCGTGGTGTTGTTGTTCGTGGTGGCGTGGTGGTTTTGACGGCGGGGTAGTGGGACGATGGGAGGTGGACGCGGTGTGGTGGTGTACTGTGCGTGGTTGGGGTGGATCAGTGGTGGAGGAAAGTTCGGCCGTACAAAGGGGGTGGCTTACAGTGATGAGGGCGGTTTGCGGTCGTGGTGGTGTACTGTTGGTGGTTGGCGGTGAGGCGGCCGTTTGGGTGGAGATGGTTGCGAAGAGGTGTTCGGTGGTGGTTGGGGTTCTGTGAGGGCAGTTACGGTTGTTGGGGTGACGGTGGTTGGGCGGATCTGTGACGGTGGTGATACGGCAGGGTAGTGGGACGATGGGAGGTGGAGGCGGTGTGGCCGTTTGGGGTGGTTGGGCGGCGTGAAGGATTTAGCGGTGATGGTGGTGGCCGTTTGGTGGTGGCTGGCCGTGGGGCTACGGTGGTGAGCACCGCAAGCGGTGGCCGGAGGTAAAACCTCTCCCTTCTCTCTTTCTTGTTTCGGTTCAGTTTTGGAATTTTAATTTTACCTTCTCCCTTTTTTTTTAAAACGAAAACAGCTTATACCCTTCCCCTTTTACAAAAGAATAAACAGAAGCATAACCATGATTTTCCCCTCCCTTTACTTCTCCATTTTCGTATTCTCTTTCATCATTTGCATTTTATCAATGAAAGCATTGGTTGATGATTTCTGGTTTACATTTCATTAGTCATTTTAAACAGAGAAGAGGAAAAAATTAACGCATACATACATAAGCATAATAGTCACGTATAAGTATAATGGACATATTTAATTACTGAATAAAAAGAAAGACAGAAACCTCATGCTTCAACAGAGACTTTAATGTGTTATGTATGGAAGATACCTGAGTTACTCTTTATTTGCTCAAGTGGAAAGAAATCTGATTCTGAGTATCTTTTGAAGTAGCATCAACTGGATAGCAGTGTTGTGTTTTTTGTGTATCTGTGTGTGTGTTCCTCCTAACTGATTTCAGTTCATTGGTATTTATAGGCTGGGGATTCTGGTGTAGGTGTGGTGTTTGAGCAGGGAATCAAAACCCAGGAGACCAGGCTGTTGTTGTTGCAGCAGAGACACAGTGGAGCAGCAAAGGATGGCAGCAGGGGGTGGAACAAGGTTGCTGCCACTGCAGCAATGTTTTTGCTGAAAATGGAAGCCAAACAAAAGGGACAAGAAGAAATAAGCTTGGGCTTCTAGCTCCAGGGAGAGAGCAAGTCGCATGCTGTCTCCATTTGATTTTGTTTTATTATTATTTTTTTGTACTCTTTTTTGCTTTTAATTAATTTTTGTACCAATTGTATTTAATTTTTTTTGTCTTCATGTATATCAAAGTTGACTTAGGTTGTACCTTTTATTTTGTAAAAAAAAACTGTTTATAATAATAAAAACATTGATTTTTTATTAGATTTTTTTTATATAACACTAATAACAAACAGATTAAACTAAATAATGATAATCATAATATCAATAAGCAATGAAAACCGAGTTAAACATTCGCAACGACGAGATGCGGATCGCTTTCGCATAATAAAAAATGAAACGTGGCACAGCGAGAACGACAATGCGTGCACAATTAAAAGCGACTCGCATATGCTAGGTACAAATATATGCTAGGTACAAATTGAAACTATTTGCATTAATCTAACGGACAAAATTAGGGTATGACAAACATCATCTTTGAGGACTTGCTGAAAGTTTTGAATATCTCTACTGACGACATCACCCCATACCATGGGACGCACTTGACTGGGTTCGATGGCTCAACAGTCAAACCACTTGCCTACATTGAACTGATGGTCACTTATGGAGATCCTGATGGCGAACAACCCTTGTTTCGAATAGTGAAGGAGCCCTTCCTAGTCCTTCCATGCAAGTCAATTTACCAGTGCATAATTGGGAGGCCGACACTAGGCAGGCTAGGACCAGTAACCTCAACTGTGCATCTGAAAATGAAGTTCTACTCCTTGGACAACAGGATTGTAACCCCGCAAGCTGACTTGGGCGCAACCCGCAAGTGCTACTACCTGAGCATGAAGAATCTGCAAGAGGCTGAGGGAGTTAAGGAACCAAGCAAAAGATGGGGAAGGAGTCTGAAGTAAACTTGGCTGACTTAGATGCCATGTATGACCCAGATAGTGATGAAGAGGAGGATAATGATGTCCTAGCCAGAGAGCTGAAGAAACGCAACAAGAGACCTGAACCGGATGGCGAGCTTACCTCGATACAATTGGGCGAAAAACCCAAAAACGCTGTTAGGACAGGCGCCAACCTTCCTAATGGGATAAAGGAGAAGCTCACGATCTTCCCAAGGAACAATGCTGATTTGTTTGCCTCCCCGGCAGCGGACATGCCTGCGATGCCACTTGAGATAGTCACCATCTAGCTTGAGACTCCCAAATCGTATGGGCGACTAGGGAAGGAAGAGTGGGCGAGAGGTACGTTTGGGGCTGCTGGTAGAACCATAGAAGACCTCTTAGAGGCAAAAGTTGTTTAAGAATTAAGTGAACCAACCAGCCATCCAATGTAATCCTTGATTAAGAAGTTTAATGAAAAATGGCGAATATGCATTGATTATACTGATATTAATAAGGTATGACCCAAAATTGCCTTCCCCATGTTTGATCCGGTTTTCGTTTACTATATTTTATAGACGCATACTCGGGATACAATCAAATCCCGATGTACCCATCAGACCAAGAGAAAACAGTGTTCATGACTGATCAAGGGAGTTACTGTTATCGCGTTATGCCCTTTGGTCTCAAAACGCCGGGGCAACTTGTCAAAGAATGATGAACAAGGTATTCAAAAATCAGATAAACCGAATGAACCCAGAGAAGTATTTACCTTCGGGGTCCAAACAGAGAATTTCTTGGGTTCTATCTCACTAAATGTGGCATAGAGACCAACCCTGAAAAAGCATCTGTTATGGCAATACAAGTTACTTTGTTTCCAAATAATGGCTTTTGTATTGGAATAACTACACACCATGCAGCTTTAGATAAAAAATCTTCAACTACACACCATGCAGTTTTAATAGAAAACATTAATCTGATAGATCTATATCTTAGACCAACTTGTGAGAATACTGGTTCATAATTTAGAACATCATATTCATATAGATGCCAAAACAAAGTGAAAATGGTACAAAACTTTAGCTTCTAGACTATTTTTTTGGAAGATCAGAAATTGTTGTACAGAAGATGGAAGACAGTATTATAATTTTGTATTTATTGATGGAAAGGCAAGGATTTGTGATAGAAGGCCATGCATTTCATGTATGTATAAGTCAAAACAGAAATGTTAGACAAACTATAACAACAACTTCCCAATTCAACTTTACAGTTTCATGTTTCTTCCTCTCTTGACTGTCATGTCATGAAACCATTAAAATCCTGTTGGAGTTGGATTCAGTTTTAAGCAAATTGAATACTTCCTCCCATATATTTCTCATCATGTGTTTTATCAAGTAGACCAACAAATCCTACATTAAAAATATCACCATACAATCTAATCAATTACAGTTATATGTTTAGATACAAAGAAGAAAAACAATAAACTCCCGTGTATTTTTCAATTCACAATGCCGACTCACTCCTTATAATTTCTCTCAAACTTCCTAACTAACTCCAGCTAACAACAGCTGTCATTACAGTTCTGTTATCCTGATTAGGATCTGCTGCGGCTTGTCTATTTCTCCTAACATAGACCCTCCACAAACATTTTCTCAATGTAGAAAAACAAGGAACCGGAAGCAATAAATTTTCTTTCATGACAGACTTCAGAGAAGAACTTGATCTCTAGTAATATATTTTTATCTTGTCTTTGGAGTTTGGAAATCTTGAAATGTTAGCCATTTACCCACATTATTACTTAGAACTGCAAAAGAAGCGGATAATTACCAGAGCATAACACACATAAGAGTGGAAAATATACAAGTTCATAAGAGTGGATAATTACCAGAGCATAACAGACATAAGAGTAATTGGTGTTTTTGTGGCAGACAGCGAAGATGCCGAAAGCGAACGTGGAGATAAGAAGAAGAAAGAAGAGGATGAGGAAAGGGAGGTCTTTGAAGGAACGAGGACTGTGACCAGCGACGATGAAGAAGAAGAGGAAATGGGTGATGGGTTTTTGGAGGCAATAGAAGAACTTGAGAGAGGATTCATGGCTGAGAAGAGAGGAAGTAGAGGAGGAAGAAGAACAGTCATTTTTAAACACACGTGGCAGCTAGGTGTCATTTTTTTTAACGTCACACTAACAGTCCTCTAACAGAAGGGCTTATTTCAAAATGCTGCATTTTGCAAGGGCTTATTATTAAAAAAAATTTTGCAGGGGATTAAACCAAAACACGCTATATTTGCAGGGGCCTAAAACATATTTAAGCCATGATTTTAAAATTTTTAACACCAAAATTTTTATAAATTCTGTTTAAAAAAATGTATACCCGTGCAGCGCACGGGTGATACATACTAGTTATATTCAATCACGAATAGTCCAAATAAGCATTCCACGTCACTAATCCAAAAAAGCCACACAATACATGATAAAAATACGTGGCGTTCACCTCATACTTTCGCTCAATCTGAACGGCTGATAAACAAAGTTACATCATCTCGCAAAATGGACGGCTTAGATTCAATAAAATTGCGGCTCTAATTATTTGGAAAAAACGGAAGTCAATAAATGTGCTTTTAGTGGCAATATGGACTTCGTTCATATATCACATATCCTTGACTTCCCCCCATGAATTCAGCCAACAAAGTTATTTCTCATTGAAAGCATTATTGTCTTTAATGGGAATTTATTTCAGGAAAAGTTTACGCAAAACAAAATTTTACATTTGTTAAACAAGCCTCGCATATCCAAAAATTGGTGATGATTCCAAATAAAAATAAAACGTTTTATTGACAAAGAAAAATAGAAGGTTAAATTTTTATAATTCCATGTCACTTAAAATTTAAATTTCAATAGTAATTATAATTTTAATACGGTTATCAGACAAATCAATTTAATGGAATTCAAGTCCAACCATTCAATGTAATTCAATTGTGGGATAACATAAATGACAATAATTCAAATTGAATCTGATAAGGATTAATTTGAATAACAGAAAATGATATGAAATCAAAATGAATCTGAAAATTTAAAGTGGAATATCAAATCAAAAAACACATATTAATGGCCAATGTTTTAAACAATTTCTGATTTTGAATATAATTATTCTTAATTCTTAATTTGAAGCTGATAATTTAAATTTCGGTAACAAATCTTTTCTCTCTTATTCTCTCTTTTTGATTTACGATTTTCAATCTCTAAACCCATCATTTTCTCTCTCTGCATGTTAGGATGTTCTTATTTCTTATTCTCTGTTTTTCTTATTTCTTATTTCTTATTTCTTATTTCTCTGCATGTTTTGATTTATCCTTTGTGGCCTCATGCAAAATATCGAACATAATTTAAACTTATGTGCTGCATTTACTATATGGCATTTTTTTTTAGATTCATGATCTGAACATATGTGGGATTCATGTTTTTTGTATCTTTATAGAGGCATGTATACAATTAGAACAAAACATGTGTAGGAAAAGATAATGTTAATGGTCATTTGAAAAAATGCATATACTGAAGTTTGTTTTTAATTCATCAAGTGTAGATTTCTTGCAGTGAGTTTGATAAAGTTTATATTATTTTTTGTTTTTCACTCTCATGGATATGGGTCCTCTTATTTGTGTTGAAATATTTACAAATTAATACTCTCATCTAGCGCCAAGTTCTGATCAAAATTATGAAAACATGTCCCCCTTCCCCCACTTCTTCTTTCCTTTCAATTTACAGGGCTCCAAAGTAACTCAATTTACCCACTTGAGCTTGGAAATTGTAGGCTTAAGCGATGGTTGGCGTGTGCCTGCTGAAACAAAATATATATATATATATATATTTGTTTCCTTTTCTTTGCAATCCATTTGAACTACTATGATCAAATATATATATATATATATATATATATATATATATATATATATATATATATATATATATATATATATATATATATATTTGAACTACTATTTTTTTCCTCCAGCATCTTTTTTGGCTATTTGTGACTTCTTGCAAAAGATTGAGAACTACACTATATATAAACAGAGAAACATGTAAATTAAGCGGAGACAAAGTGTTGCAAACAATGGCATCTAAAAATGCTCGACATTAAATCAAAGAAGAGGTAAAAATCACATGTTTCACTTGATAGCAAGTATTCTGGTTGGAACATTAAATTTAAAAATCAATTGAATGAGATAATAGGTGTATTTTACATTTGATTTCGTGGGTTTTTTTAAAAGTTGATTTTAGGGTGCAGGGAAAGAGAAGAGTGATTGATGAACCCCTTGATGAGGCCACTACTTTGAGATAGAGAAGAATGAATAGAGGATATTTCTCAAGGCACATGGAACACAACCAAGTCCTTTTTTTATTCTTTATGGTGTTTTTAAAGGTTCGCAAATAAAGTTTGATTTGTTTAAATAATGTTTTAAATATTTTTATTTTATTATGTGTATTTTATTCTTTGCAGATTAGAAAGCTTGAATATTTTATTCTTTGCAGATTTTCTTCGATATAGGGTTACAGATCTTTCATACTCAATTTGGTAGTTCCTTTCACATGTTAATATTTTTTTTTACTTTGGTGGTATTAATTTGTCTTGCTTCCAAGAGGAGAAATCAACAAAGTTCATTGGTATCTTTAATTTTAGGATGTGGCTAGGACTCTGAAGCCTGAAGGTCTATTTTTTTATGTTGCTTTACTACATTCCTTGATTCGAATGTTATAAATTTGTTTAATTGTTGCATTTAGTTCTCTCATTTATACAAATTTAGAATGCTTGAATCAAATATTCAAGATGTATATGATTTTGTCTAACAACTTTATAAAAAGATGGGAATTAGTACTTATACTATTGTATCTTATTTGGAGGTTATAGTTTATTGCAATTTTTAGTAGTTAAATGATTTTTAGTAGTTAAATGATAAGGATCTAGTGTTTCTTCTGTTTGTAGGTTTGGTTGTCGTTTGGTACAATATCCTTTACAATAAAAACTCTGGTGAATTCAACTTTCAAATGCCAACGCAAATTCCCTTATCTATTTGATTATATCTTACTTATTCCTTTACCAATTATTTAACCCTCTATAGCAATGAAAATAGGAATACTAATAAGATATTCTGTCTTGCACCGCAAATGAGTTTTTGCCACTGCATTGCTTTTTGTTGATATATAATCTTCTCAAATGATTTTTCTAGAATTGTGCTAGCTATTGTAAAATTTACCCTGTCATTGATGAGATATGGTTGCAGATATATATACTCATGAGTCATGACTTTTAGATGTTTTTTTTGTTTTAGTTTGTTTTGGGGTTTTGCCTTCTCAAATCTCAATCAACTATTCAATGCTTATGTACCCAAAAAAACTATTCAATGCTTATTTTCTGATAACATGGGGTTTTAACTTTTAGATTCTTTTTTTTGAAAGATTCCTTTGACCATTAGAAGGTCTATTGACCCTACCAAAGTGGTATTTCTTTTAATACGAAAACTCCATAAGAGGTTATTACTCATGCTTTTATTATTATTATTATTATTATCATTATGTAATATATGTTATTTAACAAAATAAACATCCCAATATCTGGTAATAAAGTATTTTTTTAATCTACTTTTTTCCAACTCTATGACTCTCTTTCTCTGTGATGAAGGTTTAGAGATAGCAAAGCTTGGTGTTATTGAAGGTGGAAGTTTGGTGAAGATCATGAAGAAGATCCTAGAGTGATCAAAGGATCTTTGTTATGTATACTTATGGATGTATTGTTTCATCCTTTCCCCACACTCGACTAAACAAGTGCTTTCTTACTCTGAGACGATGTTGGAACCCTAGACCAAGATATGAAGCCTTCCATTCCCGTTAGAGCCTTCTTATTCTCCACCAAGTACATTTCTTATCATTGAATTATTTATGGATCAGTGTTTTTTGTTCTAGAAGGACGGATGCTGGTGTTGGGTATATAATGAACAAATTTGTAATGAGAATAGACATTTTTCTTCCATCATAGTTTCTTTATAGCAGTACTCATTGGTGTGAGTCTGCATACGTTTCTATTTGTTTTGTTTTGTTTATTTCATTATAATATGAAAACATATGTTAAGGAATGTAATCAATCAACGGTGGCATAACTTATTTAATATGCTCTATACTCTAAAGAGAAATGTTGAGTGTGATAGTTGGCCCTTATCATGTTAACTTTAATATAAACTAATATTATTTTCATGCATATTAAAATTATTAAACACATAAATCTAGTATCTATCTATACCATTTACCCACTACCATGGGCGCCCCTTCCCTACTCATCTATTATCTTTAGATTTCCAAGCATAATATTCCTCGACAATCCCGAATTCTACTTTGAAGAATGGGAGTATTGGATGAAGCGCAGCCCTCTGCTAGGGTTTCCCCATGGGCACCGCGCCCCCTAGGCTGCCGCCACCTCCGCCCCCTCTCCTTCTCAACCTTCTCAACCGTCTTCTCCTCCCCCCTCCATTCCCCGCCTCCCCTCACCCTTTCATGCCGTCTTCCCCCTGCCGCTCGCTCCATTCTTTGCTTCGGTTCTCTTCTAGGCGCTGATCCTTTTGGATCTCTCCTGAGGAGCCGCGGCCTCCATGGCCTATTTCGCTGATGATTTGCTGCAGCTCCGATCAAGGGGCTCAACGGCTGATCCGTCTCAAGATCTTTTGTCTTTCTCTGGTTCTTTGCAGGTGGTGCCAACTACAGTTTGTGGTTCTACAAGTCGTGATGGGCTTCTTTTTCCAGAGGCGGCGATGGGTGTCAGTGGTTCACATGTTTTGGGTTTCTGCGGTCTTGCTCTCGGAAATCAGTCTGGTAGCTTGGCGCAAGTACAGCCTGCCGTGGATGCTCCATCTGTGAGTGGGGTGAAACGGAAGTCTTTCTCTGAGGAGTTAAAAGGTACACCTCACGCCCCCAGATCCTTTGTAGATTTTGATTACAGTAAGCAACAGAAACCTTGTTTAAATGGAGATGTTCTTGCTGCTAAGATCTCGGAAGATGAATATCAGGCTAGTATTGTTGAATGTGTCAATCTATTACATGGTAGAATAATTTTGTCTAAAGGGGATAAACCATATCAGATTAAGGAATTAAAGGAGAAGTTGTCTACTATGTGGAAGACTTCTTTTGATTGGTCTCTGGTTTCTCTTGGTAAGGGATTTTTTGAATTCTCTTTTGTATCTAATGAAGACTTTAGGCGTGTTTGGTCACTTGGATCGCGATCTTTACAACCGGGAGTTTTGCGCCTGTTTGCTTGGACGCCGGATTTTGACCCTCTTTCTGCAAAACAGACCAATGCTCAGTGTTGGGTTAGGCTTCATGGTCTTCCCCGCGAGTATTGGAGGTCAAAGATTTTGTTTGAGATCAGTGGTAGCCTTGGTGCTCCTATTGCTTTGGATGAAGCCACTATGAAGAGGACTTTTGGTCATTTTGCTAGAGTTCTTATTGATGTTGATTTCTCTGAGAAGCTGCATGATCAATTGTTAGTAGAAAGAGAGGGTTATGCCTTTCTTATCAGGGTGGAATATGAGAGGGTACCTCTATTCTGCAGCTCTTGTGGTAGTATTGATCATTCTCTCCAGAATTGTAAGAGAACCGCGGAGACGGGCAGTACGAAGATAAATCCCCTTAGCAAGCCTTCTCGGAATGATAAGGGGAAGTCATTGGAGAAACCGGGTGAGCTTGACGCTGGCCCAACCATACAAGACAATAGTCTGGTTTTGGTGATGGATGACATCAATCCCAATCGACTCAAGGGTTTTGGCAACACTGTTATTACACCTGAAGAGATGGCTGGGGGCCATGATCTTGGTGAAGCTCATACCTGCTCCACCAAGTCTCCCACGACTAGGCTTGACTCTGGTGCTTCCTACTCAGTGGAGACATCTGCTATAAAGAAAAATTGGGCGGATATCTCAGATGATGAGGTTGTCTCGAACTCTCAAGCATCTATGTTATATCCAAACTCCAAAGTCTTGATTGTTGACTCAGAGGACATGAATCCAGCAGTTAAAGCTGATATGCAACTTTTAAGTAGGTTGTGGGATAAGTCGCCAGACGATGTGAGTGATCCGGTGGTTCCTGACTCAGTTTAGAGGTACTCGGAACCGGTTGTGTCCAAGAAACAAAAGAAGAAACAGAAAAAGAGTTTGTCAGTTGGATACAATCTTCGGTCCAAAGCTAGCTCAATATCTGTCACTTTCTGAGTTTGTTTTTTCAGCCGTTTTTGGCCTGTTTTGTTGATCTGTTTTCTTTTGGATGGTTGGTCTAGGGTGCCTTGCCCAAGTCTTCATTTTGCTGCTTTGTTTGTTTTTTCCCTGGCCTTGGGTTTTGGTTTGGTCCCCCTCGGTCTTTTTCTGTACTCCTTTTTTCTTTTTAATATATATTAGTCTTTGCTTAAAAAAAAAATTACCCACTACCAAAATACCAATCTTATCCTTTTCACTTTTTTCACATTTTCAAACTTTTTCACTTTTTCACTCTCTCACACACTTTTTACTCTCTTCTCCTCTTTCTTCTTCCAATTCTCTCATTTCTCTATTTTTCATATTTTTTCACTCTCTCTCACACACTTTTTCACACTCTTCTCCTCTTTCTTCCTCTAATTCTCCCACTTCTCTATTTTTCACAATATACCTACTTTAATTTAATTTACCCACTACCAAATACCAATCTTATCATTTTCACTTTTTCACATTTTCAAACTTTTTCACTTTTTCACTCTTTCACACACTTTTTACTCTCTTCTTCTCTTTCTTCTTCCAATTCTCTCATTCTCTATTTTCATATTTTTTTCACTCTCTCTCACACACTTTTTCACACTCTTCTCCTCTTTCTTCCTCTAATTCTCCCATTTCTCTATTTTTCACAATATACCTACTTTAATTTAATTTACCCACTACCAAAATACCAATCTTATCATTTTCACTTTTTTCACATTTTCAAATTTTTCACTTTTTCATTCTTTCACACACTTTTTACTCTCTTCTCCTCTTTCTTCTTCCAATTCTCTCATTTCTCTATTTTTCATATTTTTTCACTCTCTCTCACAAACTTTTTCACTCTCTTCTCCTCCTTCTTCCTCTAATTCTCCCATTTCTCTATTTTTCACAATATACCTACTTTAATTTAATTTACCCACTACCAAAATACCAATCTTATCCTTTTCACATTTTCAAACTTTTTCACTTTTTCACTCTCTCACACACTTTTTACTCTCTTCTCCTCTTTCTTCTTCCAATTCTCTCATTTTTCTATTTTTCATATTTTTTCACTCTCTCTCACACACTTTTTCACTCTCTTCTCCTCTTTCTTCCTCTAATTCTCCCATTTCTCTATTTTTCACAATATACCTACTTTAATTTAATCTACATGTCACATTCATTTTTCCTTTTTACTATTTTAAAATTTTCAAATTTTGACAAAATTTTAATATTTGTTTTAGGCTAATTAAATCTTTTAACTTTAAAATTGTCTTGATTTTCACGGAATAAAGTTCAGACTAATTAAATTTTGTCTGGGTTCATACATTACCCACTACCAAAATATCAATCTTATCATTTTTCCAACTAAGCAATTCGAGTATATTTAGGTAATTTTATTTTTTCACTTTTTCAATCTTTTTTGCTCTCACATTTTTTTAAACTTACCATAGACCTACTACCAAAATATCAATCTTATGCTTTTTCCAACTAAATAATTGGAGTATATGTAGGTATTTTCACTTTTTCACACTTCTTCACTTTTTCACTCTCTCTCATATTTTTTCACCCTCTTCTCTTCTTTGTTCCTATAATTCTCCCATTTCCCTATTTTCACAATATACCTACTATAATTTCATCTATATGTCACATTCATTTTTCCTCTTTACTATTTTAAAAAAAAAGATCAAATTTTGACAAAATTTTAATATCTGTCTATTTACACTGGGTAATATTTAGGTTAATTAAATCTGCCAACTTTAAAATTGTCTTGATTTTCACAGGATAATGTTCTGACTAATTAAATTTTGTCCTGAGTTCATACAGTACCCACTACCAAAGTACAAAATTTATCATTTTCCCAATTTAGCAATTGGAGTTTATTTAAGTGATTTCATTTTTTCACTTTTTCAAACTTTTTCATCTCACACACTTTTTCAACATTTTTTTACTATCTGCTCCTCTATCTTCTGCTAACTCTCTCATTTCTTTATTTTTCACGATATACCTACTTTAATTTCATCTACATGCCTCCTTCATTTTTCCTTTTTACTATTTTAAAAATTATCAAAACTTTGATAAAATTTTGATATTCTGTTTTTTTACACAAGGTAATGTTCAGACTAATTAAGTTTGCCTATTTTAAATTTGTTAAAATTTTCACGTGACAATGTTCGGACTGATTAAATTTTGACTGAGTTCATACATAAAAATAAAACGACAACACCCGTGCGTAGGCACGGGTATACTGCTAGTTGAATTCACTAAAACATACTAATATCATGTAAGCTATTAAAATATTAACTCAGAGAAATATAAATATCATTTGTATAGCAAATATATATTTGATTACTACTTATATTACTAACAAGACAATGTATACCCGTGCAGCGCACGGGTCATACATACTAGTTAGACTCAAATATGACAGGAAACATCATGAGTATTGGGAGTGAATTATAGATTTTATGTTATTGAGTTGTAAAACTTACTATGTTTCGGGGTGATTTATTAGCGTTGGGGGCGAACATTATTGAATCACCATCAGGATCTAATCGAGTCTTTTTAGTTTTGTGTATGCTATGTAACACATTGTGTTATTCTTATCCTGGGGGTGATTATACATTGTGTTATTCTTATCTTGATACTTATTATTCCGGTCAAAAAAAATCTAGCAATACTTATTATTCCTTTTTTATTATATTCAACATGTGTCTAGACAACCTTGATGCATTAAGTTGACGAGATTCAATGAATTTCTTTTTCATTCTCATTACTTGCAATCATGTTTCCTTTATGATTGTCTTAATTAGGTTTTGGTGAGTTAAATAACATCAAAAAAGTTTAAAAATTTGAAAACTGACATTTTCTCTTCTTAACTAATTAACCACTAATGTTTTCTAATAAAAAAACTCTCATTTGTTGCATCTATGCTATGGCATCAAACTCAGGATATCCAGCTGAATGCAAATGAGGAAGATACGTGGATTTGGTCGATTGACAGGGTTAGAGGATTCACAGTAAAATCATGTTATAATTGGATGTGCAACCGGGTAACAAATGACGATAATTCGAGTGATGACCCGGTAATAAAAGCTTGGAAATCTTTGTGGCGATGCGACATTCCCTCAAAGGTGTTGGTGTTTTGTTGGAGGCTATTGTTAAGGAAATTACCGACTAGGGAGAACCTCTTTAACCGAAGAATTATCATCTCCATTCAAGATGCAAAGTGTGTTTTTTGTCGAAGTGAAACGGAATCTATTGATCATCTTTTTTGTAGTTGTGAAGTGATAAAAGAAGTATGGAATGGTGTTCTCTCTTGGCTGAATGTACAAACAGATCTACATGACGACTTGCTACTCATGTACGAAGGTGTTGGCGACTTGGTTAAAGGGAAAGGTGCACGTTGGGTCAAGATCATTTTTTGGGCTGCGACGGTGTATCAAATATGGTTGGCAAGAAATAGCATTGTTTTCAACAACAACCCCACAAGCGCTAGTTCCATTGTAACTTCCATTAAATATGTCTCATGGGGATGGTTCATAGCTAGGAGGGGAAGGAGTAGTGGCTTATGCTTTTCGGATTGGTTTTGTAGCCCCATGGGGTGTATTTCAACTCTGTAATATTGTACTTGTTCCTTTTTCTTCCGTGGGGTACTCTTTCCTCCTCAGGTCTTTTTTCCCCAAGGGGGGTTTTGGCCCTTGGAGGTTTTAACGAGGCCCCGTCATTGTAAGGGATTGGCGCACCCCTTGTGCCCTCTTTTATAATGACAGTTGCTTATCTAAAAAAAAAAAAATATAGACACTAAACTCTCCTTGGATGTTTTATGTAGTTATTTGTGTTCGAAGTTGAAAAATCCACTTTTGGTTGAGTTTATGAGTGATGCGTACTGCTGTCCCGTTTTAATCCTTGTAGTCAAAATAGATAATTAAAAGTAATTAAAGATTACCCTAAATATAAAACTCCTATAAATAGAATTAAACGGATAAGCTAAGGATTATTTAATTTGGAAACGGTTATGAATGAAATAAAATATTATAATTAGTTCGCACAAAAAAAGTATTATAATTAATGCGGAATTTTTTGGTACATCTATAAATAGCTTATAAAAACATCAACAATCTAAATCAAAAGAATTTCGAGAAATTAAGGATTTCAGAGTCATGGAAAACTACATCTCAAACTCTTTAAGTTTCTTTGTCATCCTAGTTTTAATGACTTCTGGTATGTCTCTCTTTTACTATTGTGATACTATACACTACATATAATATATTTTTTTTGACCAAAACTACATATAATATATATGAAACATCACTAATATTTTTCCCCTTGCTTATTTGTTTTTTATATATTTTGTTGGGAGCGAAGTGCAATTAAAAGTGATAGAAGGCACATGCACAGAAATTCTGGGAGTATGTGATTCTGATCCAAGTTGTGATAAGTATTGCAAATCCCAGTACACAAATGGAGTGGGATCTTGCAAATCAAATATATGCACATGTTCTTATGAATGTGGACCTGTCTCACCTAGTCAACCTCCAAGGAAGTGTAGTATTGGGCTTGGAACGTGTGATGCTCAATGTAATGATGCTTGTTGTGGTAAAAATTGTTCTAGTCAATATAAAAATGGTTCAGGGTATTGTTATGGTCCTAAAAGCCAGATCTGTTTCTGCCAATATGACTGCTGAATTTGTTGTTATTGAAATAAATATATTTTATCCAGTTTCAGATGTGTTCATGCCTTCATGCTATTGTACGTTTTTATATTTTTTCTAACAAGCGAATATTGATATATTATTAACTAGCAGTATACCTGTGCATATGCAGGAGTGCTGTCGTTTTATTTTTATGTATGATTTCAGACAAATTTTAATCAGTCCCAACATTACTCCGTAAAATCTTGACAAATTTAAAATATACAAATTTAATTAGTCCGAACATTACCCCATGTAAAAAACAGAATTTTAAAATTTTATCAAAATTTTAATAATTTTAAAATAGGAAAAAGAAAAAATGAATGAGACATGTAGATGAAATTAAAGTAGACATATCGTGAAAAATAGAGAAATGAGAGAGTTAGCGGAAGAAAGTGGAGAAGATAGTGAAAAAGTTTGAAAATGTGTGTGAAAGTGAAAAAATGAAATTACCTAAATAAATTTCAATTGCTTAGTTGGGAAAAGGATAATATTGGTACTTTGCTAGTGGGTAATGTATGTACTCAAAAAATTTAATTAATCCGAACATTATCCCGTGAAAATTAAGACAATTTTAAAATTGATAGATTTAATTAGCCCTAATATTACCCCGTGTAAAAAAACGGATATTAAAATTTTGTCAAAATTTGAAACTTTTTAAAATATTAAAGAGGAAAAATGAAGGTGACATGTAGATGAAATTAAAGTAGGTATATTGTTAAAAATAGATAAACGAGAGAATTAGAGGAAGAAATAGGAAAATAGAGTGAAAAAGTGTGTGAGAGTGAAAAAGTGAAAAAATCTGAAAAAGTATGAATAATACAGAAATGAGAGGTCCACTAATGACAAAATTGTGGGGGAATGTTAGTTTCCGGGGTTTGAACCTTGGACCTCATTCTTGCAACTTTGCAACTCTTTCATGTCTCTTAGCTCATCCATTGAGCTAGTGTTATGTATTGTGTTGTTTTGTCCGTTTATTTTATTTTATTTTATTTTGATGTGTACCAGTCCACTAATGAACAACACAACAAAATATCTTTGTTTTTTATTAATTACGGAATATCTTTGGTTTTTATTTTATTTTTATTTTGATGTGTACAAATTCACTAGTTAAGGATTTAATCAGGGTAATCTTTTATTAATTACGGAATATCTTTATATCTTTATTTATACACTCCACCAAATCTATACTATACGGAAAGTTTCGGAGAAAAATAAGAATAAGTTTAAAAATAATTAGCAAATTGAGAATTTTTTTTGACACAATTAATGTTTTCAATATTTAAAATTGGAAATTGATACCTTACAATTCATTTTTCAATATTGATTAAAAATAGGATAAGGTTGGGTTAAGTGCAACGTCGATGCTTCTTTCTCCTTGGTTGAAAACAAGATTGGTATTGGTATGTGTCTCCGGAATGACCAGGGTCATTTTATTAGTGCTAGGACTCATTGGTTCTCCCCTATTATAGATGTGCTTCTAGGGGAAACATTGGGTTTATATTTGGCCATATCTTGGGTCCGGGAGCTTGGTTATAAGGATGTCATATTC
Organism: Astragalus membranaceus; assembly: GCA_039519185.1. NCBI lineage: Eukaryota > Viridiplantae > Streptophyta > Magnoliopsida > Fabales > Fabaceae > Astragalus > Astragalus membranaceus. The sequence continues at coordinate 49,169,078 of CM076851.1, forward strand.
GAGTTGGACGCAAAGTGCGTTGTCGATGCTTTCAACTCCAATAAACAACTTATCTCTGAGTTTGTCTCTCACATTACCGCTTGTAAGGATCTATTTTCTTTTTTTAATTGTAACTCTCATGTTGAGTTCGCTAGGAGGAGTGCTAACAAGGTCGCTCATTCCCTTGCGGGGGTAGCCTTGTTGTCAGCTAGTCCTCATGATTACTCTGTAGCTCCCACATGTATTTCGGGTTTTATTATGAATGAAATGCACTAGTTGCTTGTTGTAAAAAAAAAATAGGATAAGGCTTGTTAAAAATATAATATTTAAAACATTGATAATATGAAGTGTTACACTCAAAACATTATTAATCATTTTTTAGATAAACAAAATCAAATTAATACGGTATACATAAATGTTATAATAAATAACACAAGAGCACTTGGATGAGATGGGGTCTCTTCCAGCTTTGGGCACTATATAGGTCAAATACATAGTAATGTTATAAACAAAATCAAATTAATTCGTAGGGGTCTCTTCCAGCTTAACCAAGGTCCTGGGTTCGAATCCAGCTTTGGGCACTATATAGGTCAAATATATCCATTATTCAATAAACCTAAAACTGTAAATTTTCTTATAGTAAAGACCACAGTAGTATGATATGGCAGAGACCTTCTCCTGGTTGGGTAGCACTTGATGTGGATGGTAGTGCTTTGCAACATGTGGAGCAGACTGGTTTTGGAGAATTGGTAAGGGACGAGGATGGTAACTTTCTTGTGCTGGGAGAAGGGCTATCGAAAGAATCTTTCTCACTTTGAAGTTGCTTAAGGAAGCCAACCAAAATTTTCATAGATACGGTAATTACATAGCCAAGGTGCGGACTTTAATATATTTCTCAAAGTTGGGAGGTGGAAGTTAGTCATGTATTTAGGGAGGCTAATTTTTGTGCACACTTTTTTGCTAAATTAGGAGCGTCTCAACAGTCTTCTTTACTGGTTTTTGAGGACCCCCCCCCCCACGGAAATGAGGAATATGTTGTTAGCTGATGCTTTAGGTGTTTCGTTTGTTTTTTTGGGTAAACCCGGGTATCTACCGCACGGACAGCAGTGACTAATCCCTCACTCATTGTAGGTGCCTCGAGGGGCGGGATAGCTGGCCCAGAGTTTTAACGCTGCTCCGTACCCATGCTCTGGGTTGGTGTTTCGTTTGTTAAGCCTTAGCCTGTTGTTTATTTTCCTCCTTGTAACAAAAAAATAATAACGTCTAAATATAGACTAATAAAATTTTGAAAATAAAAGATTAGTCAAAAAAAAAATTAGAAATGATTAGTGCGAATAATTGAAAAGTTATAATTCACCATGTAATTAATTAAATTTGGTATTTAATACTTATATAATAGTTACTACTCCCTCTCGACTCGTTTTTAAGCAAACATCCACTTTTTAGATTAATTGAATAACGGATGTATAGGGACTATATTATAGGCTAGATACATTAGTTATTCAATAAATTTAAAAAGTGATTTTTTTGCTAAAAAACGAGTCCGGAGGGAGTAGATTTAATATAAGTGGGGATCAACTTACTCATAAAGTAACTCTCGTAAGAGTTGCACCACCTAATATCTCTTTGTAGATATTAACTTTTACGGATCCAACCGTCAAATTAACCGTAAAAGTTAATAGTTCTAATTGAGTAGATCAAGTATGCAAATTTTCTAAAAAATTTAAAAATATTTGATCTTTGATCAAATATGTTCAATTCAACGTATATTATACTTTTTAAACTACAACTAATATATAGACAAAAAGATTGAATAGCTACATATATTCGGTTTCTATCATTTTTGGTAGCGTGATCGTTTAGATAATATAAAACTATTCAACGGTTGGATCGATAAAATTTAATGTCTACAAATAGATCTTAAGTGGAGTACCTCTACAAAAATTACTCTTGGAGTAAGTTGATCCTAACTCATTTAATAAATGTTGCGTATGTATTTATTTTAGCGTTTCACACACACACACACACACTCTCTCTCTCTCTGTAATATATATATATATATATATATATATATATATATATATATATATGTGCGACTGATAATAAATTAAATTAATAAGCAGTATAATATTAAATATATAATGAAAATGACCTAAACAAAATTACCTTAAATCGAAGAATATCTACTTTTATTGGTTTATAAATCATTTTATTTGTGAGTATTCTCATTGGTATTAGTAATAACTTCCTCACAAAAGGAATCTATAATCACTACAAAAAAACGTCATTTGCGACGGACATTAGCGACGAAATACGATTCCCTCGCTAAAACTGACATTAGCGACGGAATTTGCGAGGGAATAAGGGTCTTCGTTTTTTTGAAAATTAGCGACGGAAATTAGTGCATTAGCGACGGAACAGTCCGTCACTAATTGTTTGGATGGAAACTGAAATCAGAACAGCACGGAAACCGAAGCGATTAGCGACGGAAATACTGGTCCCTCGCTAATATTTTTGACCGTTCCACCTTGGTTAGCGTGAAGGGATTAGCGGTGGAATAGTCCCTCGCAAATTCCGTCGCTAACCCCAATTAAATAGAATCAGATCCCATTTTCCTCTCTCTGTTTCCTCTTCTCTCTCACTCCCTCACTCTTCTCTCACGAACCCCAACCCCACCACACCATTTCCAGCACCACCACACCACGACCACCACACCACCGCCACCACACCACCACAACAAACTGTCGCCGTCACTCCTCTCTCTCTCTCCTACGCGACGTCGCTCTCTCTCCTACGCGAACCTCTCTCTCACCGGAGCTTTCCCTTTTCGCCACCACCGGAGCTCGCCCTCCTCACCACCACCGGAGCTCGCCCTCCTCACCACCGGAGCTCTACCTTTGGAGGTTTTTTTTATTGATTTTGATTTTTTTTTACCAACTCATTTTGTTTGATATTGATTTGTTAGGATTTGTAAAATTAATTTTGTGATATTGTTGTTTGGTAATTTTAGTGAATTTAGTTTTGTGATATTGTAAAATTAATTTTTGATATTGTTTTAGTGAAATTGTGTTTAGGATTAGAAATTGAAATTGGGTAGAAATTGAAATTGTGTTTTAGGTTTTAGGATTAAGTTTAGGATTTATAGAAATTGTGTAGGATAAAAATTTGAAGTTGAAATTGAAATTGTTTGTTGAAATTGAAGTTGTTTTATTGAAATTGAAATTAATAGTGAATTGATTTATGTTTTTTGCTTGAAATTGAAATTAATAGTTGAAATTGAAGTTGATATTGAAGTTGTTGTTGAAATTAATAGTTGAAATTGAAGTTAGTTATTGAAATTGTTGGTGTTTGAAGTCTCACAACCGCACCGAAGTGCGCACCGTCACCGAACCACGTACCGCACCGGACCTCAATCTCATAACAGTTAGTTTCCAAAATAAATTAATTGTTGTTTTCATGAACCCTAGGTTAGATGACTGTGTGTTGTTGATGGAAAAGGGTGAGGTGATGTTGTCCCTCACCCCCATATTTTGCTCGAAATCATCTCCATTGAGATAATTGCGATGCGATACTAACAATTTTAAGGTTGGGAGTTAGAAATAACTTCGATCCTTCACTACTTATATGGAAAAGGGTTTTGTCTGATCTGTCCTTAACCCCCATATTCGGCTCGAAATCATCTCCACTGAGATCATATCGATGCCACTAACTTGATAGATTATTGAGAATGTTAAGGGAATCTAACACGTTTTCTTAAATACGTGTAGATGAATTTGTATGAATTTAATCGTGAATGGGTGTATGATCGGTTATATCCGAGAAGAGCGGGTTTGAAGGAATCTTTTGTAATTGGGGTTGAACAGTTTCTTGTGGTAGCGTGGCGACATGAATTGGCTAAACGGGAAAATGGGGTTAGATGTCCATGCTTAAAATGCGACGGTGTACCTATTAGGACCGATAATGAAATCAGGGAGCACTTGTATCAATGGAGGTTTAGGCCTAATTATTGGATTTGGGTGGACCATGGAGAACAACGACGTCAAAATTTTGAGGTAGGGGCTTCAAGCAGTTCTGGTGTTGGTGTTCCACGTAAAGAAATTTTTGAGTCGATGGAAAACATGATTTGTGATGGTCTCAGGGTGAATGTGCCATTTGATGAGCCTCAATATGACGACCATGATGAACTTCCAAATGAAGAAGCACACAAATTTTATAATTTGTTAAGAGATTCAAACAAACCGTTGTTTGAAGGCTCGCAGTTGCGTTAAAAACACACTTAGAGCAAGTGTACTCTATCGCAGAAGTAGTATAAAAAATATCGTCTCCACAGGGATTAATTAACAAGTACCAAACTACTTAAAATTAATTATTATTTAGACGAACGAATGTTTAGTTGTTATAGAAACTAAAATAAAAAGAAATAAATAGCAATAATTAAAATGTAAAGACTAACCAATGGAGAGAGGTCTAGGGTCACGGTTTCACTTGCAAGCTTCGATTCCTCTATGTCAAATTCTACCTGAATTCCTTGTTTTATTCAATTACCAATCCTTTACTAAACTATTAATCCGTTTGGTCATTCACGATTATTATTCTTTTTCCTAAATTAACCATTGTTTGGTCATGCAAGAATTTAAATCCAAGAAAAGCATAAAGAACAAAAAGGTTGAATGATTGGAAGACTAAATTAACGTTTGGTCATGCATTAATCTTAGTATCAATTATCCTATAGGTCCACCAACTAATTGCAGTTCGGTTGCTGATCAACTAATTGATTATGAACATGCAAAGCGTTGTCAATCCTAATTATGTGATAAAAACAATAGGATAATATTAATTGAAATAAAAACCAGGAATTCAAACCAGAAATTAGAACATAAAAATGTCTCTAAACATGTAAGATCCACCTAAGACCCTAGAAGGGGATTTAGCTATCCATAGTGTTCGAGAACAATAAAATAAAATTAGGAGTCATAAATTACAGAGATAAAAATAACCCGGAATAGAGAAATTTCTAATCCTGCAAATTTCGTCTCCTTTTTCTGCTCCAGAGCTCTCTCACAGTGTCAAGAACGGGTACCCAAAACTTTCTTCTCTATTTGCCGGCGCTACTGTTTTATTCTCGTGTGTACTGTGCGTGCATACTGTTGCCGTCCTTTGAATTCAATTGTCTTCCACGGCCACTGTTTCCTTTGAATTTTTTTAATTATGAAAATTAACTCTTTGTGCGGCTACCTCTATATCCTTTGAATTCAATTGTTCTCTCCTCCACCGCTCCTGTTCCTTCTATTCTCACGCGGCTACTGTTCACGTTTTTCCCCCGTTGAATTGCCTCGGCTCTGTCTCCTTTATACATGCTGATGCCTGCGGTTGAATAATTCAATTCCTTATTATTTGGGCTGATCCCTTCCAATTGGCCGTGGGCCATTTTTGTGACATGGGCTGCCTTCTTCTTTTTTAATTTAAGCTCATATATATATATATTGAACTTTGAGTGGCATAAAATTGGACTTTTATTCTTTTTATCTTTTTTCTATCTTTCTACAAAACAAGAGCAAATTAAGTTAGTAATTCATATTATTAATAATAACAGCTCTAAAAATGATACAAAAGTGTCTCTAAAAATGCACTAAATTTGAGCTTATCAACTCCCCCACACTTAACTTTTGCTTGTCCTCAAGCAAATTTCCTGGCTCAATAAATTTTTTCAAAGAAGTAACAGAGACAGCCGAATAAGGGACCCAAAGTTAGAAGCACAATGACAGACAATAGACAATATAACACATATGAGGTGTCAAAAGGTTGCCCAATTAGAGGCCATGTCCCTGAAGAATACATTTCTGTGAACAAATGCACTCGCTCACAATCTCTCTAAGTGTTTAGGGACTAGGGAAATATACACTCAAGTTTCCACAAAATGCACATTACCATAATCTTGTAATTTGACCAAATCTCCACTAAATAGTTCACATGCATGCAAAAGATTGAGGGTTTCATGGGTTGTAATGGGGCCAGGGTGAATTCGTGCAGGGTAGGAAATAAGAAGGAAGGGATAATCAAAGGGCTAAAAAACAAGAAATAAATAGTAACCTTTGAAACCAAATATGGAGCTCCTATCTATTTTACAATTTTTGTCCAAACTCCAAATTAATTTCACTTCCATTCTTCACTCTTCTTTTTCCTATTGAGACAACTCTTTTTGATTTGCCTTCTCTTTTGCGTAGACTATTTTTTCTCTTTTTTTTTTTGGATTTGCCCTTTGGCTCTTTTGTTCTTTTGATGTGCCTTTTTCTCCTTCTTGCTTTCCTTTTTTTTTTTCATTTTTTAGGAGGAAAAGGAACTTGTAACCATATGAGACACTCTTATTTTGTTTTTATGTCCTGATGAGATAGACAATTAAAATACAGGACAAAATTGTAACTTTCAATAGTTGCTCCAAATTTAATTTCAAATGGTTACCACAAAGAAAAGAAAAAATTATATCTGGGTACCAAAGAAAAAATATAACAAATAGGCTCAAAGGGGGCAACTAATGGATAAATTCAACAAACAACTCTTAGGCCAGAAAAATACCTACATTCCCCAAATCTTTTTACATGATGCAAATCAATTTTCGCCTTGAAATGGTCAAAAGACAAATTCTAGAATGTAGCAAATTGGGAAACACACTCATAGAAAGAAAATGGGTAAAAATTTATTATTTAGTAGCAATCCCCTTATGAAGGCTCAGATCTCACATTTAGAAGCTAGTTCACAAAAAGTACTCAACAGGCACAAATGCTAATTATCAGCTTCCTAAGGACAACCCCACAGTTACAATTAAGCACAAGTCTGTCAAATGAATCAATTATGGGGTCCCAAAAAGGCATAATCTCTATTTTTTTTCCAATTTAAGCATAATTCATGCAAAACAAGCCAGAAAACAAAATGCTATCAACATATATGGTGGGTAGGTGCATTAATAGAGATCAAGTGACAAAATAACTCTCCTCCCCCACACTAGCATGAAGCATGGTCCTCAATGCAAAATGATCAAATAGAAACCAAAAGAAATAAATGAGAGAGAGAGTAATAGTGACTTCCCTGAGAGAGCTTATCCCTAAAAACAAAACAAAACAAAAATGAGAGAAAATAAAACACAGGTTGCCTCCTGCGAAGCGCTTGTTTAACGTCCCGAGCCTGACGGTACTAGAGTCAATCCTTGAGGGCAGTGACATAGCTCACTTGACTTAGCCCTTCCTCAAAATGCTTCACACGCTGCCCATTGACCTTAAAAGTGGTACCATCTTCATGGGATACCTCGAGCACTCCATAAGGAAAAACTTGAGTAATAGTGTAGGGTCCATACCACCTTGAGCGCAACTTTCCTGGAAAAAGACGCAAACGTGAGTTATAAATTAAAACTTTCTCACCTACATGGAATTCACGCTGCTGGATGCGCTTGTCATGCCACTTTTTAGTCCGCTCCTTATATAACTTGGCATTCTCATAAGCTCCCAGACAGAGCTCATCCAATTCATCGAGCTGCAGCAACCTGTTTTCACCTGTAAGCTGAGCATCAAAGTTTAGAAATTTTAAAGCCCAAAGTGCTTTATGCTCTAATTCAATAGGAAAATGACATGATTTTCCAAAAACAAGACGGTAAGGAGACATCCCAATGGGGGTTTTAAAAGCAGTTCTATAGGCCCATAGTGCATCATCAAGTTTCAAAGACCAATCCTTTCTTGATGCACTGACTGTCTTCTCTAAAATCCTTTTCAGCTCTCTGTTGAAATTTCAACCTGGCCACTAGTTTGTGGATGGTAGGGAGTTGTCACCTTATGAGTGACACCATATTTGCTCAAAAGATTTTCAAATTGTTTATTGCAAAAATGGGTGCCACCATCACTAATAATTGCTCGGGGAGTGCCAAATCTGGAGAAAATGTTTTTCTTTAAAAATTTCACCACCACCCGAGCATCATTAGTGGGTAAGGATACAACTTCCACCCACTTAGACACATAATCTACAGCAACAATAATATATTGATTAGAAAAAGACTTAGGGAAGGGCCCCATAAAGTCAATACCCCATACATCAAATATCTCACAAACCAAAATGTTGTTTAAAGGCATCTCTTGACGCCTAGAAATATTGTCACTCCTTTGACAACTATCACAAGCTTTCACAAATTCATGAGCATCTTTAAATATAGTAGGCCAATAAAAACCACATTGTAAAACTTTATATGCAGTTCTATTTGGGCCAAAGTGGCCACCTACCTCCCTAGAGTGACAATGCTCAAGGATAGAAGTTACCTCATCAATAGGCACACAACGCCTAATAACCTTGTCTCCACATACTTTAAATAGGTAAGGGTCATCCCACAAGTACTGTCTAACATCAGAAATTAATTTCTTCTTTTGCTGAAAAGAAAAATCAGGGGGAACAACCTTACCCACCAAGTAGTTGACAATGTCTGCAAACCAAGGAATAGTAGAAACAGCTAAAAGTCTCTCATCAGGGGAAACCTCATTGATCTCCCCATCATTTGAGGCCTGCATCACACTATGGTCAAGCCTTGAGAGGTGGTCAGCTACAAAGTTCTCTGAGCCTTTCTTGTCTCTAATCTCCAAGTCAAACTCTTGTAGCAACAAGATCCACCTGATTAACCTGGGTTTTGCATCCTGCTTTCCAAGCAAATATCTAATGGCAGCATGATCAGTATAAACAATAACTTTAGAAAGAACAAGGTAATGACGAAACTTGTCAAATGCAAATACTACAGCTAGTAACTCTTTCTCTGTGGTAGTGTAATTTCTTTGAGCATCATCAAGAGTACGACTAGCATAGTAAATGGTATAAAATACCTTATTCTTTCTTTGCCCCAAAACAGCCCCCACAGCAGTATCGCTAGCATCACACATAATTTCAAAGGGAAGCGACCAATCGGGGGCAACAACAACAAGGGCACTAATTAATTTTTCCTTTAAACAATTAAAAGCCTTCAAACAAGTGTCAAAAAAATCAAAAGTGGCTCCTTAACCAAGAGGTCAGTCATAGGCTTTGCAATTTTTGAGAAGTCTTTAACAAACCTCCTATAGAATCCGGCATGGCCTAGAAAACTACGGACCCCCTTAACAGAATTGGGTGGGGGCAACTTTGCAATTACCTCAACCTTTGCAGGATCAAATTCAATGCCTCTAGTGGACACCTTATGTCCTAGAATAATGCAATCTTGTACCATAAATTGGCACTTCTCCCAATTGAGCACTAAATTGGTATCCCTGCATCTCTGCAACACTGAATTCAAGTTATGTAAACAATCCTCATAAGAGGGTCCAAAGACGGTAAAATCATCCATGAATATCTTAATGCATTTTTCAACCAAGTCAGAGAAGATAGCCATCATGCATCTTTGGAAAGTGGAAGGGGCATTACATAAGCCAAATGGCATCCTTTTATATGCAAATGTTCCATATGGGCAAGTAAAAGTAGTTTTTTCTTGATCTTCAGAAGCCACTGGTATTTGCAAATAACCGAAATATCCATCCAAACAACAACAATAATCATGACCTGCCACTCTCTCAAGCATTTGATCAATAAAAGGAAGGGGGAAGTGATCTTTTCGGGTGGCATCATTTAATTTTCTATAATCAATGCACATACGCCACCCGGTAGTTTTCCTAACTACAATTAATTCATTTTTATCATTCTCCATTACAGTAGTACCTCCCTTTTTAGGAACACATTGAACAGGACTTACCCACTTACTATCAGAGATAGGATAGATGATACCTGCATCAAGAAGCTTAATCACTTCCTTTTTGACCACCTCTTTCATGTTAGGATTGAGGCGGCGTTGAGGTAGTACTCGAGGTTGGTAATCATCCTCCATATAAATCTTGTGAGTGCAAATTGAGGGACTAATGCCTTTTATATCATGAATAGACCATCCAAAGGCTTCTTTGTTGGCCCTTAATACCCTCAAAAGCTTATCCTCCATGGTATCTGTCAAATCTGCAGAAATAATCACAGGCAAAGAGGAAGGGGGATGCAAGAAAGCATATTTTACATTTGAAGGAAGAGGCTTTAATTCAAGCTCAGGAGCCTCTTCAATTGAAGGTTTGGGATTTGGAGTATTACCCCATTCCAATTCCTCAAATCTATAGTTACTCCAGTTTTTCTGAGGGTGGTGAGCCTGCAAAAATATTAAGAACTCTTCTTCCTCACCACCCTGCAATATGCCAAGTCCCTGCAAAGTAAGTACTTTTTCTAGAGGGTCCTGAATTCTAAAATCATCAAAACTTTCAGAGGTAACCACATCATTAATATCCATAGCTTGAATAAAATTACAAGAAGCAAATGAGGAGGGATTTTTTAATGAGTTCAAGACTTGAAATACAACTTCCTCATCTCCAAATCTCAAAGTCAATTTTCCCTGCTGAACATCAATTAAGCTTTTTCCTGTAGCTAAGAAAGGACGCCCCAAAATAATTGGGACTTCCTCATCTTCTTCCATATCCAATACAACAAAATCAGCAGGGAAAATAAACTTATCAACTTTAACTAAAACATCTTCCACCACTCCACGGGGGTGGGCAATGGATCTATCAACTAGCTGCAAAGTGACGTTAGTAGGATGTGGTTCCTGCAAACCAAGCTTTGTAAAAACAGAAAAAGGCATCAAATTTATACTTGCCCCTAAATCACATAAAGCCTTTTCAAAATGAGAGTTACCAATTGTACAAAGGATAGTAAAACTACCTGGATCTTTGAGCTTAGGTGGTAACTTTTTTAGAACTATAGCAGAGCATTCCTCATTAAGCCTAACTGTCTCAAAGCCTTCTAACTTCCTTTTGTTAGAAATAATTTCTTTTAAAAATTTGGCATATTTAGGCATTTGAGCAATAGCTTCAGCAAAGGAATGTTGATATGCAATTTTCTAAATATTTCAAGAAATTTGTGAAATTGCTTATCATGCTGCTCATTTTTAACTCTTTAAGGATAAGGAACATTTACCTTTGCTTGCTCATATTTCTCCCTTTCCTTTTTGCTTTCCTCAGAAGTGCTCCCCTCAGCAGGAGCTTGTATTTCTTTCTGGGGCGCCTGCCCGTCTTGATTGTTTTCTTGAACCAGCTCCTTGCCACTCCTAAGAGTGACAGCCTTGCAATGCTCATTTCTTGGATTAGGCCCAGTTTGGGTAGGCAGTGAGCCTTGAGGCCTTTGAGACAACACAGTAATGAGATTTGAGATTTGCCCCTTTAGGTTTCCAAATTCTTCATTTGTCTGCTGCATAAACCTTGTCAACACATCATTGGTGTCCAACTTTTTCTCCTCTTGCCTTTGCACATGTGGAGGCTTATAGGAGTTCGAGCTTTGCTCCTTTTGTTGTCCTCCCCAAGAGAAATTAGGGTGATTTCTCCAACCCGGATTGTAAGTGTTTGAATAAGGGTCATTTTGGGTCCGGTTGGAATTTTGAACATAATTGGCCTCTTCAGTTGAAGTTGTTGGTCGGCCCTTTGCTTTTATCAGTTCTTCAGTGGATTGCAACCTCTCATCAGTCCTGTCCATGTAATTGGATAAAACACCCATGCACGGGTGTCCAACTTTTTCCATGTATCTAACTAAAGCCTCTTGCATACCAGGACTTAACTCACTTTTCTTCTGACCAAGATAATTGACTTCTTCAGTTAGGCCTCCCCAGAGATCATTTGTGATGTCACTAGTGGAGGTAACTATTGGAGTAGATTGAGCTTGTACCTTCATTATAGATTGCACCTGTTTAGTGAGAGCATCCAACTTTATGTTAACATTAGTGTCATCTTCAACCTTGTAGATCCCAGCTGATTTCTTGATGTGTCTGTCACTTGTCTCCCATTGGGCATTATCGGCTGCTATCTCTGCAATTAAGTCATATACTGTCGCAGGTTCCCCATTCATTAGAGAGCCCCCACAAGCCATATTAATAATTCCCCTATTTTGAGAAGATAATCCGTTGCAAAAATATTCCAGCAATTGCCACTTCTCAAATCCATGATGTGGACAACTTCGGAGTAAGTCTTGAAATCTTTCCCAAGCTTCATGCAAAGATTCTTGCTCGAGTTGAGCAAAGCTGATTATTGCACCTCGGATCTTAGTAGTCTTACCTGGATGAAAATATTTGGTCAAGAATTTTTGCTTCAGTTGATCCCAAGTGGTAATGGACTCAGCAGGTTGAGAGTCTAGCCAAGCAGATGCCTTGTTAGCCAATGACCATGGAAACAATCTCACTCTAATGGCATCAGGAGTGACACCATTACAAATTACAGAGTCTGCCACCCTCAAGAAGTTTCTAAGATGGGTGTGCGGGTCTTCTGTTGGTGCACCTCTGAACATAGTTGAATTCTGAACCATTTGAATCAAGCTGGGTTTGAGCTCAAAGTTAGTAGCTTGCACAGGTGGATTGACAATGCTTGTAGTGATATTCGCTGTGGGCGTAAAGTAGTCCCGAAGAGTTCTTCTCGGATTGGCAGCCATCACTCTTGTCTCTTTTCTTATCCTTCGAGCAGTTCTTTCAATTTCTGGATCAAAAACCAAAATAGGCTCCTGGGAGCAGGTGAGCATGCACTAGTAATAGTAATAAAAATAAAACTAACTAATAAAATAAAATTAAATATAATTTTTTTTTCTTTTTATTAAATTAAAACAAGAATTAAAATAAAGGTCTAAAGCAATAAAAAATCTTTTTCGTTTAATATTATTAAATTAATCCCCGGCAACGGCGCCAAAAACTTGTTGCGTTAAAAACACACTTAGAGCAAGTGTACTCTATCACAGAAGTAGTGTAAAAAATATCGTCTCCACAGGGAATAATTAACAAGTACCAAACTACTTAAAATTAATTATTATTTAGACGAACGAATGTTTGGTTGTTATAGAAACTAAAATAAAAAGAAATAAATAGCAATAATTAAAATGTAAAGACTAACCAATGGAGAGAGGTCTAGGGTCACGGTTTCACTTGCAAGCTTCGATTCCTCTATGTCTAATTCTACCTGAATTCCTTGTTTTATTCAATTACCAATCCCTTTACTAAACTATTAATCCGTTTGGTCATTCGCGATTAATATTCTTTTTCCTAAATTAACCCTTGTTTGGTCATGCAAGAATTTAAATCCAAGAAAAACATAAAGAACAAAAAGGTTGAATGATTGGAAGACTAAATTAACGTTTGGTCATGCATTAATCTTAGTCTCAATTATCCTATAGGTCCACCAACTAATTGCAGTACGGTCGCTGATCAACTAATTGATTATGAACATGCAAAGGGTTGTCAATCCTAATTATGTGATAAAAACAATAGGATAATATTAATTGAAATAAAAACCAGGAATTCAAACCAGAAATTAGAACATAAAAAGGTCTCTAAACATGTAAGATCCACCTAAGACCCTAGAAGGGGATTTAGTTATCCATAGTGTTCGAGAACAATAAAATAAAATTAGGAGTCATAAATTACAGAGATAAAAATAACCCGGAATAGAGAAATTTCTGATCCTGCAAATTTCGTCTCCTTTTTCTGCTCTAGAGCTCTCTCACGGTGTCAAGAGCGGGTACCCAAAACTCTGTTCTCTATTTGCCGGCGCTACTGTTTTATTCTCGTGTGTACTGTGCATGCGTACTGTTGCCGTCCTTTGAATTCAATTGTCTTCCACGGCCACTGTTTCCTTTGAATTCTTTTAATTATGAAAATTAACTCTTTGTGCGGCTACCTCTATATCCTTTGAATTCAATTGTTCTCTCCTCCACGGCTCCTGTTCCTTCTATTCTCACGCGGCTACTGTTCACGTTTTTCACCCCCTTGAATTGCCTCGGCTCTGTCTCTTTTATACATGCTGATGCCTGCTTAGGGTTGAATAATTCAATTCCTTATTATTTGGGCTGATCCCTTCCAATTGGCCGTGAGCCATTTTTGTGACATGGGCTGCCTTCTTCTTTTTTAATTTAAGCTCATATATATATATTGAACTTTGAGTGGCATAAAATTGGACTTTTTTTCTTTTTATCTTTTTTCTATCTTTCTGCAAAACAAGAGCAAATTAAGTTAGTAATTCATATTATTAATAATAACAGCTCTAAAAATGATACAAAAGTGTCTCTAAAAATGCACCAAATTTGAGCTTATCGCTCGCCACAGTCAAAATTATCTATGTGTGTGAAAGATGAGGAGCAAGATGAGGAGCAAGCTGAGGAGTCTGATGGTGGCAGCTTTTAGTGTTGTTGATTAACGTTTTTGTTATAACATTTCAGATTAAGTGTTGTGGATTCAAATTTTATTCGCGTAATTTTTATTTATTGAAGAATTTTAATTTTAAACTGTTTTATGTAGTTTAGATTTTGTTATTTATTAATAAAACAAACAGGTATAAAAGCAGATTAATCAAAAAAATAAATACAATAAGATGGCCATTAGCGAGGGAAATTGGACGCGTGGCTAGGCGTTAGCGAGGGAATTAGCGAGGGAAGTTGGACGCGTGGCTAGGCATTAGCGAGGGAATTAGCGAGGGAAAGTGGATGCGTTGCTAGGCATTAGCGAGGGAATTAGCGAGGGAAGTGGACGCGTGGCTAGGCATTAGCGAGGGAATTAGCGAGGGAATGTGGACGCGTGGCTGTCAGAAATTTCCCACGTTGCTGCCATTAGCGAGGCATTAGCGACGGAATGTTCCGTCGCTAATTAGCGACGGACTCAGATTCCCTCGCTAATCCCATTAGCGAGGAGCAATTTAGCGACGCAACAGATCCCTCGCTAATCTCTCGCTAATGGACATTAGCGACTGAAGGTGGACATTTTGCGAGGGAAATTTCCGTCGCTAATAACCAATTTTTTTGTAGTGAATTGATTACTTTTTCAGAATGTGTGACCCCAAAGTTGAACCTACACGAGGGGATCCGCAAAGCAAGTGTACTCTAGATGAGGTTCTTCTTGTGATACCCAAATCGAAAGTCGATCCAAAGTAACTATCACTAACAACTTCTCAACTCCTAAGTTGTACTTGGGGGCCGTCAAGCCGGGTATGGACTATGGAGTACCACACTTATTATGAGTGTCTGTAAAAAAGTGATGTGTGTGATATGTGCTGCAAAACAAAGCAAGAAAACAAAATATAGCCTTATAACCTAATGTTTAGCATAAACATAATATTCACAGTAAATTTTAATATTTACACCGTAACAAAATAGTAAATGAAGGGGAGAGAAGTTAATTATTTTACACATTGGCTTGACTCTCTAGTTGTCTCTAGTGTCGACACCAATTGTATCGATCGAAAAATTCAAAGATTTATCGTAGTCAATAGAATCGCCACCAATAGTTTAATTTATTTGAAAAATAGAAAAACCTTTTTAAGAGAAAGTACTTGGTCTTGAAAACTAGATTTTGGGTTTGAGAGTTAATTATGAGAGGGAAACGTATTAATACCACACAACATCCTTTCCAAAAACTTCACCTCTCATTAATTGTGCAACAAATTAACTTTCAAAATAATAGTTATTAATACCCTTTTTACTGTTTATCAAAGAATTGAGAATGACTAAATGAAAATAGTTTATTTTTCACGTTAACTAGTACCTTACCCGTGCATCCGCACCGGCTGAACACGTTATGTGTCATGATTATACTCAAACAAAAATAAAAATCTCAAATGGCATTCAGGTAATAATAGTTGTATAATATAAGGATTTGAATTGTTTTGTTGAGGTAAGGAAAATTTTATAATGGAGATAAATATTTTTTTTATGTTGAATAACTAAAATTGTATAACAAAATATAAGCATATATTTGTAGAGTAATGGTTCCAGTCATCAAAGTTGTAAACAGGAGTGTGTTTCAAATAGTAAAACAGATAAAAAAATAGGCTAAATTATAGTTTTGGTCCCCCTATTTTCAAAAATTCAGACATTTGGTCCCCCTATTTTAAAACTCAGACATTTGGTCCCCCAATTTTAAAAAATCAAATACATTTAGTCAATGAGGGACCAAATGTCTTTGATTTTTTAAAATTAGGGGACCAAATGTCTTTAATTTTTTAAAATTGAGGGACCAAATGTCTTTGATTATTAGCCATAAAAAACTGAAAATTCCTCCTGGGACTAAATGTCTTTGATTTTTTAAAATTGGGGGACCAAATGTCTGAGTTTTAAAATGGGGGACCAAATGTCTGAATTTTTTAAAATAGGGGGACCAAAACTATAATTTAGCCTAAAAAATAAGATGTACATTTGGGAAGCAAAACAACTTAATATGTGAGGGAAAGTCAAATCAATTAATTATGTGCATTAAGCATCTCTTATTTTGTTGTGGGTTGCTCTACTTAACTTGATGTTAAAATGAAGATTGCAAATAAAACGAAGGGTAAAATATGTTTTTAGTCCCTACAAAATTGGCTCCTTCTAAGTTTAGTCTCTACATTAACAAACTAGGCGTTTTGGTCCTCATCTTATTTTTTCGTTCTCAATTTTAGTCCCTCATGACTTTTAATAGCGCTTCAAAACTTTTAATAGCACTTATTTCGTTAATGTAGAGACTAAACTTAGAAGGAGCCGATTTTGTAGGGACTAAAAACATATTTAACCCTAAAACGAATGGCCTATAATTTTATGAGTTGGAGATAGTGATGATTCTAAATGATAATTTTATTAAGCATGATAATGCTTTCGATTTCATATCAGGCCTAAAGAGCGACTAAATTATTAAATAATTTTATTGTTGTGGGACAAATTAAAAAAATTATAGTTGCCTTTAAAATAATTTGTTTACTCAAAATCACATAGCTATAGTGGATATAGTTGCCTTAAGATCAATTAGGAGAGGTGGTATTAGTTCAAAGATTAAATTAATAAGTTGTTCTTTTTTTCACCGTTACAGGCTTACAGCTATGATCAATTGGGGTAGACACTTAAAAGTTGACTATAGTTCAATGGGTATTATACGTGACTAATATTTCAGGTATGAAAAACCATTCTAGTTATTGATTATACCAAGTTAGGCAATACCACTGAGGGGAGATATAAAACCAAGCAAGGTTCATAGATGCTACATATATGTATATAAATAATAAATCTGATTCAAAATAGATTCCAACTTCCAAGTAGAAATATAGCGTGTAACCGTAAACCATCTAACAGTGAGATTGTCAATGATAATTACATTTATCCAGTACCATTCCAACTTTAATCAATTGATATTGCAAATGACAAACTGAAATGAAAATTTGATTCCTCTTTAAAGGGTCCTATAAAAATGTAATTTGTAATTTAAAGTAAAATTCTCGATCTAGCTAAAGTTGCAGAGTTGACATCTATGTAGTCTTTGAGTGCCTTCAATATCTGTGAATAATGTTAATAAAAAAGAAAAACATTAACAATAATATGAAGCAATTCAGTATTATCCTCTTGCCCTTCCTAACAAATACTTTCCCATATCTGTTTTTCTTCTTAGTTGTACCTGCATTCTCATCGCTCTCTTAGTGAAATTTGGTCCTACATATGGACCTTCCTCTAGAAAACAGTCAACAAACTGTTAGGTATACTCAAAAGGAAGTTAAAAAGAAACTAAGAGTAATTTGCATCAAAGTGAAATCGGAAAGTTGAGATAATATTCTCCAAGTGAAATCAGAATACTTAAGAGTATTTTCCCTAAAGAGAAAGCACAAAGAAATGTTGAATTTTCAACCAATATCAAGAATATATCACCAAGAAAGCATATATGTATTAATCTACCCAGGGGAATACGTGAAAACGGTAGTATACATTAATCTTAAAGGCTTTAAAAATACATTCCTTTTGAAAAATAAAACTTAAAAGCCATTGTGTCATTGAATTAGCAATTAATTTATCATTGCAAATTCTTATCAGAGGGTGATACCAATTTGCAAAACAAAAGTAAGGGAAATAGATACCATACCACATGTTAATATCTCTATTGGTCTTGTAAGCATTGAATCTTCGATTTTGGCTTCAACAGCAAATGGCTCCCAGTAACTTATTATGAAAGCATCAAAAAGGGTTATTCAAGTATAAATAAAAAGTGTTTGATTGGAATTGTCAAAAAAACAGCTGACTTGTAACTGTAAACGTCTTTAATTAAACATTGAAAAGCATACCTTCTTGTCACAATCGAAAAGTTGTTGTTCATTGAGACTAAGAACCCCGTGGCAAGAAAATTGGCTCGTTCTACGTTGTGCTGAAACTCATAATAAAACAAATAGTTGCTAAGATTATGTCAAAAGCTGAGACATGCATCAATGGGACACTCTATCCTTGGAGAAGCATGCATAATCCTAAGATTATATGTCAAAATATAGCCTACACTATAAACACAATAGCCTGAAAATTCATTGACATTTAATCTATCAGAAAGGAGGCATAAATAAAAGGCACATTTCTTCTATCAATTTGAAGCAAAAATGTTTTCTAAAAGTTTGATATGTAAACTGGAAAATCCTTGCTTTCTTCAATTAAAAGTGGAATTGGCTTTGTTGGGGCAGGTAACCTTCCAATGCTATCAACTTTATCCTTTTGCTTTGGAGGAGATCTGGCTTCTTTAGGCAACAATCTTCCTTTCTTTTCAAACCATTCAGGCTTCAGCAGTTCCCTCAAGCCCAATTTATTGTAATACACCCTTCTCACAGACCCACCAACTGCTTCAACTGCTTCCTTAGCCCTAACAGTAACCCTTGATACCTGCAAACTCAGTATGTTAAAACACATCAGTGTTTTAGGCCTAAAGCGTTTTTTACTGTGAAATGACCTATATACTTCAGAATTTAAAAAGACCAAATTGACAAATAAAAACATAATATGGAATCATAATCTCAGAATATGAGAGTTTATTTGTTTATTTGAAAGTACACAGTTAAAGAAAAAAGGCATTTAAAAACAACAAAGTCAAAGTTACATAACCTCAAGCCAATAGTTTATTCTTTAATCCTTAGACACACCTCCAGTGGCATTCTGCTTCCCCTGTACTCTTCCATGACACCTCCTCTTCCTTTCTCCAAGTCATCTTTCGAGACTCTAATCCACAGAGAACAATCTAATTAATCACGACCAATAAAAAAATTAAAGAAAGAAAATAAAGCCACAACAATCTAATTAATCTCAATCTCATCGAACAACCTTATGAGTCACTTGTGCCACAAAAATTGAAGATTCGCCTGTTCAAATGAAAAGGTTTGAGTAGTATTGAATCCTCTTAAGCTGCAAGTGTTACAGCGATATAGAATTAGACAATTTAAAAAAAAATAATAAATCAGATATTTCACAAATGATCATCAAAGAAGTGCCCATAAATATTGTGTGGTGGCTTGTAACGATCACATGCACATGACTAAACTACCTACCTCTACCACAAAAACCTGAAGCTAATAATCAAATTATGATATCTAATAGCCAGCAACTAACTTTGGTATCGATTAAAAAAAATTGCTGCCCAAATGGTTTTCTCCTTTTGCTGAGTAGGAAAAGAAGATGAAAGTTTGAGATCTAGGGTCAACGAAACTCAAAATCCCTAAAAAAAACGTAAAAATAAGCTTACTGTTGATGAAGTTGAAGTCAGCAATGAAGGATGGAGAAGAAAGGTAGGCCTGTTGCCCTCATTTTTCGTTCCTGTTCTTCTCTTCCCTTTCGTCTTCCACTTCTCGTTTCTGCTTTCCTGTTTTTCTCTACCATTTTCCCTTTATGCCTTGTTTCCATTTTTATTTGATTACACACACACTGTCTCTCTCTCTCTCTCTCAAATCTGCACTTGGTTTTTTTGGGAGAAAGTTGGAAGGAGGGAGAAGATGTACAAATGAGAGAAGATGGGTATTTTGAGAGTGAGGCTTGAAGATAAAGAGATGAAGTAAAGATTCTTTTTGGTGAGATAGATGAAGTGAAGATGGGAGAAAGAGATGAAGTGAAGATTTTTTTATGGGTTTGAAAAAATAGGATAGAGAGAGACGGTGAGAGAGAGAGGGTCGCAGAAGAGGGAAAAAGAAAAATGAATGAAAGGGAAGATGGCGAGAAAGGATACACAGAGAGTGAGAAAAGCTGAAAACCGAGAGAGAGAGAGAGAGAGAGAGAGAGAGAGAGAGAGAGAGAGAGAGAGAGAGAGAAGAGGAAAAGGAGAAAAGAGAGAATGGAAATGAGAGAGTAAAAAGGGGAAAATAGGAAGAGAGGGTAAATTGAAATTGAAATTGAAATTTAAAAGAGATAGGAAGAGAAGGAAATTAAAGTGAGTAGTATAAAAGTGAATAGACAAAATTGTCCCTAAGAATTTGAGGTGTCAAGCTTACAAAGGTTTAATTAGGTAAATTCATTGGTGGTGTATTGGTATAAATCTGTAGTAGACAAGCATGGCCCCGGCTCCTTTGTATCTTTTGGGTAAAAAATGTTTGTTGGTCCGTGAGTTTTAAGTTATGGCTTGGTTTTTGGGGTTTGCATGGTGACAAAACCAATAATGGATCTAGTGCGGTCATTCCTGATATTTTTAGGTTTATATATTTTTGAAAGTGAGTTTGTATTCCAAAAGGGTTTAATCGCGACGAAAATATATTCCAAAAGTTTGTAAAACCAATAGGAAGCGCTAAATATTCAGGGATTTTAAGATAATCCTTACCCTTAAATCACTTTTGTATTCCAAAAGGGTTTTAAACACGGCAAGAAATTCGTGATTTATTGACGAAAAAATCACCGGAAACGTATGAAATCCGTCGGAAAATTCACTTTTTGGGCCAATTTTGGCCACCGGTAAAACGCTCGTAGGTAATATTTTCCGGCAGATTTTCCGCCGGTAAATACCGACGAAAAAATCTGCTGGTAATTACTGAGGAAAAAATCTGCCGGCAATTCCTACAAAAAACCCCAATTTCCGCTGGAAAAATTCAATTGTTTTAAAAAATAAATTCACCGATAAATTCAAAAAAACGGCTAGAAAAAGCGTAATTCCAACAGAAAATGCTATTTTCTTTTAAAAAAAATATTCGTATTTTTTATTTCTGTTAGTATAATTTAATATTAATTTTAATCATTATTATATTTATAATAATTTAATAAAATGAGGGAAATGACAGTATGGGTGAAGGAGAGGGAAGAAATGAGATGAAGATGAGAGTATGAGAGAAGGAGAGGGAAGAAATGAGATGAAGATGAGAGTATGAGAGAAGGAGAGGGAAGAAATGAGAGAAATGAATGAATGAGGAGCGAATCGAAGTGGTGCGGATTTATAGTGCTAACCGGTGTTTCTCGCGGAAAATTCCCCCACAAAATTCGCCGGTAATTCCACCTCACCCATAAATCCGCCACAAAAGCACTTACCGACTGTTTTTTGAAATTCGGAATTCCCGTCCACTTTGGAAAATCCGTTAAAAACCTTTATCGGCGGTTTTTATCGAATATCAAATTGCCACCCACTTTGGAAAATCCGCCGGAAATTATTATCGGCATTTTTTTTTCAGATTTCGAATTTCCGCCCACTTTGGAAAATCCGTCAGAAAAGATTACCGACGGAAAAAATCCGTCGAAACGGTACCGACGAAGAAAATCCGCCGGAAAGTCTTTGTTTTCCGCCGGAAACTTACCAATAGAAAAAATCCGCCGGAAACTCCACTTTAACCGCCGGAAACTTACCGACGGAAAGTCCAAAACTTTCGCCGGAAACTTACCGATAGAAAAAATCTGGCGGAAAATTACACCATTAATACGCGTTATTCTTGTAGCGAAAGAAAACGTTTTTCATACAATCATTGGGTCGCCAAATTCGGTCATGTGTGCCTTCACATGCCCCAGACCGACCAACTAAGGCAAAGCATTACTCTGATCAAATCACCTTTGTATTTGTTGAAGCTAAGTCGTTTTATTGGTAATATCACACCATTATACAATCTAATCTAGTAGCCGCAAATATAATCATACAACATAAATATGCACATATCTACAATATCATAACTCATAGGTGACTACATCTTATTACACACAATTAGTTTCACTTAACATCCACCTAATGCTTTAAGATTCACCTAATCCATGGCAGAAGAGAAAACTTTTGCACAACCGGCGGTACCAAAGTTTGATGGATACTACGATCATTGGTCCATGCTAATGGAAAATCTTCTCTGATCGAAAGAATACTGGAGCGTCGTTGAAGGAGGAGTTCCTGTTACTACGGCGGCGTCTACGGCGGAAGAAATCAAGTCTGCGGCGGAAGCGAAATTGAAAGACCTAAAAGCTAAAAATTATCTCTTTCAGTCAATTGAGAGAGGGATAATTGAAACCATCATAAACAAAGACTCATCGAAGGGAATTTGGGATTCAACGCAACAGAAATATAGAGGTTCCTCGAAAGTCAAGCATGCTCAACTTCAAACTCAACGTGGCGAGTTTGAGACTCTCAAGATGAAAGATAGCGAGAACGTGACTGAGTATTTTGCAAGGACTCTTGCAATCGTGAACAAGTTGAAGGCTTTGGGTGAGAATGTTCAAGAAACCACGGTGGTGGAAAAGGTTCTGCGTTCAATGTCAAGAAAGTTCAACTATGTGGTGTGCTCCATTGAAGAAGGAAATGATGTAACCAAAATGACGATTGACGAGTTGCAAAGTAGCCTGCTGATACATGAACAAAGAATGACGGAACCTAAAGAAGAGGAACATGCCTTGAAGGTTGCTGGTGTGGGAGGAAAAAGCCGTGGCAGAGGTTGTGGCACTAGGGGAGGACGAGGCAGAGGCAAGCAAGTCAACAAGGAATTGATTGAATGCTATAATTGCAGAAAACTCGGGCACTATCAATATGAGTGTCCTAGTTTGGAAGAAAGGGCTAACTATGTTGAAGATGGTGAAGAGGAGTTGCTCTTGCTCATGGCGTACATTGAAGGCAATGACACTGGAGGTGAATTGAATGTACCAAGAATTGAAAGCACTAGAGATGTGGAGACAGATGCTGGTCACTCAGATAGCAATGTTGCTAAGGCATACCTGTTGATGGCCAATACTGATGACAGAACATCCAAAGACCCAAAGGTTTGGTATCTTGACTCTGGATGTAGTAATCATATGAGTGGCAATAGAAATTGGTTTCATGATTTAGATGAAAGCTTCTGTGTCACAGTAAAATTAGGCAATAACACTAGAATGCAAGTGAAGGGTAAAGGTAGTGTTAAACTGAAAATAAATGGAATAGTTCAAATGATTAGTGATGTTTACTATATTCCTGAATTGAGCAATAACCTGCTTAGCATAGGGCAATTGCAAGAAAAGAAACTTGCTATTCTATTCATGGATGATACCTGCAAGATATATCACCCAAGTAGGGGTTGATTGCTGAAATTAAAATGGCCACAAATAGAATGTTTATAGCACAATCAGAAGATATGAGTGCAAACTGTTTCAATGTTTCTGAGCATGAGGAAACTAGCTCTTTGTGGCATAATAGATACGGCCATTTAAGCTATTCAGGTTTGAAATTGCTAAGTCAGAAGGGTATGGTTAAAGGGTTGCCTAGAGTAGAGGAACCTAAGAAGATTTGTGGTGATTGCATGATAGGAAAGCATCATAGAGATCCTTTTCCTAAACAGAGTCAATGGAGAGCAAGTGAGAGGTTGCAGTTGATTCATGCTGATATATGTGGACCTATCAAGCCTGAATCTAATAGCCATAAAAGGTTTTTGCTCACCTTTATAGATGACTATAGCAGAAAGTTGTGGATATATTTGCTATCTGAGAAATCTACAGCATTTGAATGCTTCAAATTGTTCAAAAATAGAGTTGAAAAGGAATCTGGTTGTGAAATAAAAGGTTTAAGGACAGACAGGGGTGGAGAATTTACCTTCCCAGAGTTTGAAAAATTCTGCAAAGAGCATGGAATTAAGAGACAGTTGACTGCAGCGTATTCTCCTCAGCAAAATGGTGTTGCTGAGAGGAAAAACAGGTCTATTATGAACATGGTAAGGTGTATGCTATCTCAGAAAAAAGTACCTAAGAGTTTCTGGCCTGAATGTGTGAACTGGTCTGCCTATGTGTTGAATAGAAGTCCTACAGTTGCTGTGAAGGACATGACTCTAGAGGAGGTCTGGAGTGGTAAAAAACCCAATGTTCACTTCTTTAGAACATTTGGGTGCATAGCATATGTGCATGTACCTGATGCTCAAAGGAAAAAGCTTGATGATAAGAGTAACAAGTGTGTGTTGCTTGGTATTCGTGAAGAGTCTAAAGCATACCGGCTCTATGATCCTCTTACAAAGAAGGTAATGGTTAGCAGGGATGTAATATTCGATGAGAAGGCAGAATGGGATTGGAATGAGCAATCAATAGAGAGTACAGGTGATTTGATTGACACTGGCGCAAGAGACTCTGATGATGAAGATCCTGCAGGGCCTAGTGATGCTCAAACAGAACCACCACATCAAGATACTTCAAATGAGAGGATGAATGATGCTGAGAACACAACCTCTACTGATGACAGTGTTCAAGTTAAAGAGAATGCAGGAACTTCACAAGCAGGGAGGATGAGGAGGCCTCCATCCTATCTTGATGATTATGTGACTGGTGACAATGAACTTGATGAGTTCAGTTTAGCTGTGTTTGCCCAAAATGAGGATCCTACTGAGTACATTGAAGCTGTGACAGAAGAAAAATGGAAGAAGGCCATGAGAGCTGAAATTGAGTCTATAGAAAAGAATGAGACTTGGGAACTCACTACCTTACCTAGAGGAGTGAAACCCATTGGGGTGAAATGGATCTATAAAACAAAATACAATGAGAAGGGGGAGGTAGAGAAATATAAAGCAAGGTTGGTAGCAAGAGGTTACTCTCAAAAGGAAGGGATTGATTACAAGGAAGTGTTTGCTCCGGTGGCGAGATGGGATACAATAAGAACAATACTTGCCTTGGCTGCTCTAAAGGGCTGGACTGTGTTCCAACTTGATGTCAAGAGTGCTTTTCTTCATGGTGACCTTGAAGAAACAGTTTATATAGAACAACCACAGGGTTTTATAAAGAAAGGAGAAGAAGAGAAAGTCTACAAGCAGAGAAAAGCCCTTTATGGCTTGAAGCAAGCCCCAAAGGCTTGGTACAACAAGGTTGAAGCTTACTTTGTGAAGGAAGGATTTGAAAAATGTTACTCAGAATATACTTTGTTTGCTAAAACAGATCCAAATGGTGAAATATTAATAGTAAGTTTGTATGTTGATGATCTCCTTTTCACTGGGAGCAGTAGCAGTATGATTGAACAGTTCAAACTCTCAATGAAGAGAGAGTTTGATATGTCTGATCTTGGAAAAATGTCATATTTCCTTGGCATAGAAGTAGTTCAAAGTGAAGCAGGCATCTTCATTGGACAATCAAAGTATGCAAGAGAAGTTCTTAAGAGGTTTGACATGGAGAGTGAATGCAGTGAAAACACCAGTTGTACCAGGTACAAGACTGGCTAGAGAAGGATCTGGAGATGCAGTAGACTCAACCATGTACAAGCAAATGGTTGGGAGTCTAATGTATCTCACTGCTACTAGACCAGACCTCATGTACTCTGTCTGTCTAGTGAGCAGATACATGGAGAATCCCACTCAAATGCACCTTCTAGCCATCAAGAAGATTATGAGATACATCAAGGGGACTATGGACTTGGGGATACTGTACAAGAGGCAAGGAAAGATTGAACTGAGAGGCTATGTAGACAGTAACTATGCTGGAGACACCGATGATAGGAAAAGCACAGGAGGCTACATCTTTATGCTAGGATCAGGGGCAATTTCGTGGTCATCCAAGAAGCAAGCAGTGGTAACCTTGTCCACTACTGAAGCAGAATTTATTTCTGCAGCAACAGGTTCTTGCCAAGCTGTGTGGCTGAGAAGAATCATGAAATTTCTGAAAGAAGAACAGACTGTTAGTACCAGCATTATGTGTAATAACAGCTCAACTATAAAGCTGTCTAGAAATCCAGTTCTTCATGGTAGGTGTAAGCACATAGATGTGCGTTTTCACTACCTTAGGGAGCTTGTGAAGCAAGGAGAAATTGACTTAGAATACTGCAGAACAGAGATACAAATTTCCGACATAATGACCAAGCCACTGAAGCAGCATGACTTTGTCAAGATGAGAGAATGGATGGGAATGTGCTCTGCAGAATGTGGAAACTCAGTTGCAAATGGCAACTAGTTTAAGGGAGGATGTTGGTTGTATTGTAATGGGTGTAAATAACATTGGTATTGGGCTTGGCCCACTATTCTGTGTGTTGATTTGTGGGCTTGTATAGGGACTTAGCCCAGTCCATTAAGTGAGTCTTAATGAGTTTTGTTGTTGGTTGTTATTCGGTTAAAAGAGTTGTAACAGAAAACAAACTGAGATATATTCAATGAATTGATGTCTGAATCACAATCACACTTTCACTGAAAATCTTGCTCTAACAATTAAAACATCACGTGACTGGTGACTGCCTCTCTTCTCTCTCGTTGATGTTCTTATCCTTCTCCATCGTTTCAGCTTCCATCACCGCAAGAAATCTCCCTTCACCATACACCCATTGCCATCGCGATGCCATTGATCGGCCTTTCCAGCGGTTACACCGGCCGCCTCCCTCTGGTGGTGTCACGTTCGAGTTCAGCTATATCTCGCTTCTCCATTTTCAAGTTTGGCGGTGGCTCCAACATATCTTTTTTCTTCTTGGAATGTAGAGCAAAGTGAGTTTTCCCTCCTCGTTCTGCATCTTCTGGACACCTCTTCGTCAAATATCACGAGAACCTCCAAAGAATTATGAAGAGGGTCAACGAAACTGATGGTGGAGGCGATCAGTGGCATAGCTATGGTAGTGGGTGTTTGGTGAAGACGAAACGAAAGAGAGAGGTATGAACATTAGCGAGAGAGAAGAGAGACGGTCACTAGTCAGTAGTCATGTGATGTGTTAATTGGCTTATTTAATCTGACCCATCAAATTAGATGCAGTTTAGATCCAATGGATGAGAATGTATCATCTCACTCTCACATAAGAATAGCCTTTCTCACTTGATATGCCCTATATATATATATATATATATATATATATATATATATATATATATATATATATATATATATATATATATATATGTGTGTGTGTGTGGTCAACCATCCATTCTAAAGAACTCGGTATTTGAGTCATAACATAATTGTTGTGCGAAAAATAGTTTTTGCAAGTGTACACAATCGCAACAAGTAATATAATGATAAAGTAGAGATCGTACCCACAGGGATTGATGTTAATTTTAAAGTTTAATTAGTTAAGTAAGCAAAATAGTAACTATATGTTTTTGGACATAAAAAGTAAGGAAGTTGTGTGAAAACAGTAAAGAAGTTCAAGTATTTGGTAAAATGAGTTGGATTGCTCTTTGCTAAGTAAATCTTTTAAAGTAAAGTGCTATAACATTGGACGCTATAGCACTAAGTGCTTTAGCATATGATGTTGTGCATTTCAGTCACAGACGCTAGGGTTTTGTTACAAGACTCTTATTTCTAAGTTCTAAATAAGTCCACTGTAACACCCCGGTATTTCTATTTATTAATTTATCGATTAAAAATACCAAAGTGCACATTAGTAACACATCAGAGATATATTTCCTGTTTAGACACTGAATATCACTATAAATTTTTCGCTGAATAAAACCCAAACAGTCTTATTTACAACAAGACAATATGGTTCTCAGACCATATATCATCAGCGATTATAGTATTCAGTATCATACAAGAAAGCGGAAGAAAGATATACCTTAAATACATAATGTTTTAGTATACAGACAACAAAAGGGAAATAAGCTTAAATATAAAGCTAGGCTATCAGCAACCAGTCCGAGCTCAACCTACTCGTGCCTCTTGGATTTCCGCTGTCCCTGTGTCTCTGTAAAACAACAACATATAAACAATGAGATACAATCTCAGTGAGTTCTACCGAGACCCCTACTCGCTCTCTCGGTACTTGTTTAAAAACATTTTAACTCAACACGGCACCGACTGCGTGACCGCTACATCCCGGTGAACCGCATTATTTTACACATAGCATTCCACCGGCTGCGTGACCGCTACATCCCGGGGGATCTGCTATAACTCAGTACGACACCGGCTGCGTGACCGCTACATCCCGGTGAATCGCACAACAAAACATTTTAACAGATTACCGCTGATGCGAACGAAGAACCCGGTAACCTGTTAGTTTAGTACGATACCGCTGACGCGAACGAAGAACCCGGTAAACGTACTACAAACAACATAACACCGCTGACGCGAACGCTGCAAGGCGGTGAACCCCCCTACCAATAGTACCTTCTCCTATTGGCATGGAGCCTAGGTAAAAGGATCATGACTGCCTCCCCCTAGTATGTTAAATAATGGGTCGTCACCCAACTCGATATACTTTATACGTATATCTACAGTACTATGAACCCACGGTCCATCAAATCAGACAATCAATGAAACACTTTAATCCACATTTTATAAAATCCAAGTTCACACTCGCACTCTAGTTGACCACTTTTTGACACGATTTTCAATATCAAAAACAGTTCATTTTGCCTTAAAAATAGAATATCCAGTTAGGCCTCTGAATAAGCTTTCCAACGCATCTTAGAACACCTCAATCGGGTTCCCGGATCAAAAGATATCGCGAAAACAAAATCAGTGAAAAACTGTTGAAAAATCTGCAAAACGTCGCGACGCGAATTGCTACCGTCGCGACGCGAAAAACGACAGAAACATTTTGCGTTACAAAACTGGGCCAGGTCGCGACGCGAAGGGGACGGGTCGCGACGCGACCATCTGCAGAAAAGTGCAGGTTTTCCGTTTTCTTACGAAATTCGCTATTCCGCTCAACTCCGATTCTTGTTCCGATTAAAAACAGTTCAAACATCCATAAAAACAGATTCAATCAATGTCACACAATCAATCAAATCAATCAAAAACTCAATCTAAACGAATTTCATCAAAATACGATTTATTTCGAAATAACGGTTTTCGACTCAAAATCTTTCGAATCAAATCACCAAAAATTCCATTTTTAACGCGACGCAACCCGAGACTCGCCCCAATCGATTCCTAACCCGAATCAGACAGTATCACATAATATTCCAGTCCAGCGAAAGCGATAAAACAGTTTATCAATTAATTCGAAAAACAAAAATCCTAAACGTGAGTAGAACTCACCCTTGAAGCGTGAACCACGATCGAGCCGAAATCACCGAGTAGCCACACGAACGCTCCCTGCTCCGGCGATACACAAAACCGCTTTTGACCGGAATGCCGAATTCCTCGAAATCCTCCTTGGACACTATTCATCATCTTCTTCAATCTCAAACCACTATTCACCAAAAACCCCAATTTGATTTTCAACTCCAAATCACCCAATCGATCTTCAATACTCGAGTAATCCACCTCGTGCTCGCTCCTAAACATCGCCCTTAGCTTTCCCTTGAGTTACAACCATCGAAACACCGATTTTCCCTCTCAAGTTCGAAAATGGCAAAGTGAGAGAGAGTGAGTTGATGATGAAGATCTTGGTACCAAATCGAAGAGGAAGTAACGCTGAGCATTTTTCGTGTGGGAAGGAAGTCGTTTCGTTGAGCGGAGGTACTCCCTTTTTCCTCTTCTTCTTCCTCCCTCTTTCTTTCTTCTTTCTCTTTTCTCTCCTTTTCTCTCTTCTGTTTCTCGTATGCTTCCATTCTTTCCTTTCTTTCTTTCATTCATTCACACACACACATATATATATTTATTAATATATAAGTTGTGACGCGATCAAATTACCATATTGATCGAAATTTCCTATTTCGATTCCGAAACTTCATTGATCCGTATTATCCGGTTAACGATCCGATGACAACCAATAAATAATTTTAGCACTCAGTAAATTTACCAGTCGAGTACTAAATTGGTTTAATTGGTTTAACACCCAAATAATTCTACTAATTATTTTGAGGATGTTACATTCTCCCCAACTTGAAAGAATTTTGTCCTCAAAATTTCGCTAAGTCTTTCATTCGACTAACCGAGAATCGACATTCTCAGAAAGGTCTAAATCTGCTGGAACGCAATCTCGAATCAACGGAATGAGTGTAGAAAAATCTCCTCAATCCGGTACATCCATCTTCAAGCATGTTCGACCATTACCCTAGAACACTTCTAAGATTACAGTCCGAACTCCCTTGTTACGAATCAACACAAGAAACTCCTCTTTCGCCCACATAGACTCAGCACTGCGTTCGAAAACACTTCGGAAGCTTCATTCCAATCATCCTCGTTTACTCCCCAACTTTGATTAATCCAAATCAAAGTACTCCTCGGTAGACGTAAAAACAAATACGAATTCCTCGAATGGTGTAAACACTTTCTCTACAATTCTTCTAATATTCTTAGCGGTTCTCGTACATACCGACAATGTGACGAAAAAGTCACCTGTGAAACTTCTTGACTCGCTTCCAAGTCTTCGAGGTAAAACTTTTTCAAAAAGATGGGATTTGGGTTTTATCAAAAGCTCTGACCTTAAACGTAGAAATAAACCACGGGGACATCAAATAAATTTTGAACGCAATGCAGATTACCTCAGTTGTTCTCAAAACAACTATCAAACGGAACTCAGAGCTCCTTTTCCTCTGTTGCAACTTCATCACGAGGTTTTTACCAACGATGCATCCGATTCCTTTCCAAATTAGTCAATAGCGTTGAGAGTTTCTCCTCAACCTAAGTAGTCCTCCTAGGATTTTCCTAAATCAGATTTCATTAGCCTCTTGAGTCGTTCCCAAAATTAACTTTAGCATGCGGGTTTTCACAAAATGATTTTCAAAACTACCATACCGCACGCCAAACTCACTTTGGAAAGTTCAGTCCCTCGCAGCAAATCCATCAATTAATCCTTTGGTGCTTATTCGCATTGTGAAAAACAGTCAACAGTCACCTCATTTTCGTATTCGAATTCACGTTTGACTTGTCAACGGAATCACATAATACTATCTTCTTGTCAGCCTTCACAAAGGAGAGGTTAACAAACTAATACCTCGCCGCTAATACATCTGCTTCATATTCTGTACACCCTGGAACAGAATATAAATTTCGGTGTGCTTCCTCTAACACTTGCCTTTTATTGTTCTAATCGTCGGCCGCACAGATTCTACCGTTGAAACAACTGACTCCATCACTATCCATAGTAAAATCTGGAAATACCTTTTGTGATTGTAGCTTCACATCAACTTCCTGTGCTAAGCGTTTAGAATCCCTTAGGGAACTAGAGATCCTCATATGGCTCAACACTAACAGGTTCCTCTCGATCTTGAATTCAGATTTACGTCTCTATCAGACTCTAATAATTCCATCTAATGCATCATAATTCTGCCGTGTGGAGCGATTTCCTACTACTCGCATCAGCTACGACATTGGAATTTCCTGGATGATACTTCAACCCGAAGTCATAATCCTTCAGAAACTCAACACACTTCCTTGCCTGTTATTCAGTTCTTTCTGATCAAACAGATACCTTAAACTCTTGCGACCACTAAAGATTTCGAAACGAGACCCATACAGGTAATGTCTTCAAATCTTCAGTGCATACACAATAGATGCCAATTACAAATCATGAGTCGGATATCTCTTCTCATGAGACTTTAATTGTCTGGACGCCCAAGCTACCACTTGTTGATTCTGCATTAGAATACATCTCAAACCATTCTCAGAAGCGTCGCTGTAACTTTGGAATCCCAAAAACGGATCTGGGAGAATCAGGGTTGGAGCAGAAGTCAAAATCTTCAACTCTTGAAAACGTTCTTCACAATCGGCATTCCACGTAAACGGATGACCCTCACGAGTTAACCGAGTAAGTGGAATAACTAACCGTGAGAATCCTTCGATAAACTTCCTGTAGTAACCGGCAAGACTTAGAAAACTTCTGATCTCTGCGACTGATGTCGGTCACTTCCATTCCACACCGCTTCCTTCTTACTGGGATCTACAGAAACTCCCGACTTGGGAAATCACATGTCCCAAAGACTTTGCTTCTGACACCCAAAAATCACACTCTTGAGGTTTCGCGTACAACTTCTTTTCTCGGAGTGCACTCAGAACAATGAGGAGATGTTGGACATGCTCCTCAATGGTCTTCGAGCACATCAAGATATCATCGATGAAAACGACTTCAAACTGATCCTAATACGTATGAAAAAAAAACTCGGTTCATGTAATCCATGAATACCGCTGGAGCATTAGTCAAACCGAAGGGCATCACTACGAACTCGTAATGTCCATACCTAGTACGGAAAGCTGTCTTCGGAATATCTAAGGCTCTAACTTTTAATTGATGATAACCTGACCTCAGATCAATTTTTGAAAACACCACGGCACCTCGAAGTTGATCCAGCATATCGTCTATCCTTGGGAAGGGATATTTATTCTTGATCGTCACTTGTTGAGTTGTCGATAACCGATGTACAATCTCTTGCTACTAACCTTTCTTTTGACTAATCACTCCAGAGCACTCCTCCTAGAGAAGCACTCAGTCGAATAAATTTCTCTAACATCGACTCTTTAAGTTGAGACTCCATTTCCTTTAATTCTAAAGGAACTTTCAATAAGAAACAATAGATATTGATCCCGTGCCAGGAACCAATTCTACGGTAAACTCTACCTCTCGCTCTGGAGGTTCAGAAGAAACTTCATCGTGAAAACATCCAGAAAGTCATTCACAACTTGTACAGATGATAAATCTAATACTAGTTCCAGTGGATGCAGATAACCTACTAACATGTGCTTCCGCACCTTGGAATGAAGATTGACCGTCTAAGGTGAACTAGGTAACCGCTTCAGAATTTGTCCTAGACAATTCAACTGATTCTGAGGCGATGCTGATGGTTGATTAATACAGTCGATTGCAACATGATTTGCAGTCATCCAATTCATACTCAAAATGGTGTTCACTCTTCTCATAGGCAAACAATAAATTCTACTACGAAATTTCTGTCTCCTATGACAAGTAGACAATTCTGACTCAAGGATTGGGTCTGGACACGTTCTTCAGCAGCAGTAAATATAGTTATTGGCTCAGACAGCGGAGACAATGCTAGTCCCAACCGATCCGCACATGATTGTGCTATTATACAATGGGTTGCACCCGAATCGTATAATATACTGAAGGAGTTATTGAAAACCGATTCCATACCCCTCAGTAACTCGTATGCAGTTGTAACTGTCTAAGCATTCAAAGTGTTGACTCGTCCTTGCCTTGGAGCTGCTTGTGACTCCTTGGAACTTTCCTTACGGGGCACTCTTTACCATAGTGACCCTCCACATTTCTATAATAACACCGATTAGATCTTCGCTTGCAATCACCGCTGTGAGGCTTTCCACAGTTAGAACATCTTCTGACCTTTGAAGAATCAAAGAATTGCATCTGCTTTTCCTTTGATGAAATTATCTTAGGACTTTCCATTTCGGAGCTGATAATTCAACTACCTCCTTTCCTTTCCCATATTTCCTATGAGATCATCCTCGGCGACATAGGCTGATTACACTAAGGCAACATAATTGGTAGCAGTATAAGAACTGAGACCATAAATCATAAAAACACTTAGGCCCGTCTCATACTTCTGCATTCTCCATTCGTCATCCGAAGCTTACTTTACCACTTGGTAAAACTGAGACAACTTCTCAAACTTAGCGGTGTATTCTCCCGCCGTCATGTCACCTTTCCTGAGGATGCACCGGTCGTATATTCCGATTGTGGTCGAGGATTGCATCTTGATCATCCAGTCATAATTCCGCTTATGATGCACTAAGTATTAAGTTGATCAGGCTCAATGTCTCTTAGCATCACAAGTGTAATTACAAAAAGGACTAGCAAGGAATCGACTCAACCCTAAGCTAAGTCCGACTAGGTCGAACTGCTCTGATACCAACTGTAACACCCCGGTATTTCTATTTATTAATTTATCGATTAAAAATACCAAAGTGCACATTAGTAACACATCAGAGATATATTTCCTGTTTAGACACTGAATATCACTATAAATTTTTCGCTGAATAAAACCCAAACAGTCTTGTTTACAACAAGACAATATGGTTCTCAGACCATATATCATCAGCGATTATAGTATTCAGTATCATACAAGAAAGCGGAAGAAAGATATACCTTAAATACATAATGTTTTAGTATACAGACAACAAAAGGGAAATAAGCTTAAATATAAAGCTAGGCTATCAGCAACCAGTCCGAGCTCAACCTACTCGTGCCTCTTGGATTTCCGATGTCCCTGTGTCTCTGTAAAACAACAACATATAAACAATGAGATACAATCTCAGTGAGTTCTACCGAGACCCCTACTCGCTCTCTCGGTACTTGTTTAAAAACATTTTAACTCAACACGGCACCGACTGCGTGACCGCTACATCCCGGTGAACCGCATTATTTTACACATAGCATTCCACCGGCTGCGTGACCGCTACAACCCGGGGGATCTGCTATAACTCAGTACGACACCGGCTGCGTGACCGCTACATCCCGGTGAATCGCACAACAAAACATTTTAACAGATTACCGCTGATGCGAACGAAGAACCCGGTAACCTGTTAGTTTAGTACGATACCGCTGACGCGAACGAAGAACCCGATAAACGTACTACAAACAACATAACACCGCTGACGCGAACGCTGCAAGGCGGTGAACCCCCCTACCAATAGTACCTTCTCCTATTGGCATGGAGCCTAGGTAAAAGGATCATGACTGCCTCCCCCTAGTATGTTAAATAATGGGTCGTCACCCAACTCGATATACTTTATACGTATATCTACAGTACTATGAACCCACGGTCCATCAAATCAGACAATCAATGAAACACTTTAATCCACATTTTATAAAATCCAAGTTCACACTCGCACTCTAGTTGACCACTTTTTGACACGATTTTAAATATCAAAAACAGTTCATTTTGCCTTAAAAATAGAATATCCAGTTAGGCCTCTGAATAAGCTTTCCAACGCATCTTAGAACACCTCAATCGGGTTCCCGGATCAAAAGATATCGCGAAAACAAAATCAGTGAAAAACTGTTGAAAAATCTGCAAAACGTCGCGACGCGAATTGCTACCGTCGCGACGCGAAAAACGACAGAAACATTTTGCGTTACAAAACTGGGCCAGGTCGCGACGCGAAGGGGACGGGTCGCGACGCGACCATCTGCAGAAAAGTGCAGGTTTTCCGTTTTCTTGC
The DNA here is from genome assembly GCA_039519185.1 of Astragalus membranaceus. NCBI lineage: Eukaryota > Viridiplantae > Streptophyta > Magnoliopsida > Fabales > Fabaceae > Astragalus > Astragalus membranaceus. Next base: position 49,204,250 of record CM076851.1, read on the forward strand.
GAAATTCGCTATTCCGCTCAACTCCGATTCTTGTTCCGATTAAAAACAGTTCAAACATCCATAAAAATAGATTCAATCAATGTCACACAATCAATCAAATCAATCAAAATCTCAATCTAAACGAATTTCATCAAAATACGATTTATTTCGAAATAACGGTTTTCGACTCAAAATCTTTCGAATCAAATCACCAAAAATTCCATTTTTAACGCGACGCAACCCGAGACTCGCCCCAATCGATTCCTAACCCGAATCAGACAGTATCACATAATATTCCAGTCCAGCGAAAGCGATAAAACAGTTTATCAATTAATTCGAAAAACAAAAATCCTAAACGTGAGTAGAACTCACCCTTGAAGCGTGAACCACGATCGAGCCGAAATCACCGAGTAGCCACACGAACGCTCCCTGCTCCGGCGATACACAAAACCGCTTTTGACCGGAATGCCGAATTCCTCGAAATCCTCCTTGGACACTATTCATCATCTTCTTCAATCTCAAACCACTATTCACCAAAAACCCCAATTTGATTTTCAACTCCAAATCACCCAATCGATCTTCAATACTCGAGTAATCCACCTCGTGCTCGCTCCTAAACATCGCCCTTAGCTTTCCCTTGAGTTACAACCATCGAAACACCGATTTTCCCTCTCAAGTTCGAAAATGGCAAAGTGAGAGAGAGTGAGTTGATGATGAAGATCTTGGTACCAAATCGAAGAGGAAGTAACGCTGAGCATTTTTCGTGTTGGAAGGAAGTCGTTTCGTTGAGCGGAGGTACTCCCTTTTTCCTCTTCTTCTTCCTCCCTCTTTCTTTCTTCTTTCTCTTTTCTCTCCTTTTCTCTCTTCTGTTTCTCGTATGCTTCCATTCTTTCCTTTCTTTCTTTCATTCATTCACACACACACATATATATATTTATTAATATATAAGTTGTGACGCGATCAAATTACCATATTGATCGAAATTTCCTATTTCGATTCCGAAACTTCATTGATCCGTATTATCCGGTTAACGATCCGATGACAACCAATAAATAATTTTAGCACTCAGTAAATTTACCAGTCGAGTACTAAATTGGTTTAATTGGTTTAACACCCAAATAATTCTACTAATTATTTTGAGGATGTTACATCCACCCCTGTATAATGAAGAACCCACAGTGTCCACCTTATGAACTATTGCTCCCCTATGGCTAGAGTTAAGCAAAACACTACAACATTTTTGGCTTTAGGCCACGCCAACCATTGCCACGGCTAAAAAAACGTGGCTTAAACCTGGAAGAGACCATAGTTCTAAAAGCGTGGCCAAAAGATAGACAATAGGCGACGTTTGCTTTAAGTTGATATCAAGCCACACTTTAGAAGTACATAGGCCACGGTTATAAAACTGTAGATATATAATACCACAATTATACAAACGTGGCCTATAAAAATTTAACAAAAACGTCGCCTTTAGTATTGCCTTCCGTAATAATATAGTAATTAATAATAATAACAAAATATCAGCGAAACCCATTCAATCTCAAACCCTCTCAAACCCTCTCACTGTCTCACACGTTCTCATCCCTCTCACCGTCTCGCAAATCCCTAACTCCTTCTCATCGCTCTCACTGTCTCGCATCTCTTCGCAGCATCTCTCTCGCATCTCTTCGCAGCATCTCTTCGCGAATCCCTTGGCATCTCTTCGCGAATCCCTTGGCATCTCTTCGCAGCATCTCTTCGCGAATCTCTTAGCATCTCGCAGAAGGTTTGATTCTCACTGTTGTCGCCATCCTTCATGTAAAGCTGATCCTGATGTTTTTGCAAGGTATCATCCCTTGGATCATTGATGCCTTTAGATGAATCTTCTCTTGCTGCGTCTAGTTTTTCTTCTTGTTTATCTTGCTGATATTCTCCATTCCCAATATTCAGTGGACTGACTGAAACTAGTTCCTGGATATTGTGCTGCTGCATCTGCTGCTGAGGTCTATTAGCCATCATAGAATCAAGGGTATAACAAAGAAAGGGAGGTATCTCCCTCGTGCTGCTATTCTCTTGTTAGGAACTAGAAGAGGGGAGGTATCTCCCTCGTGCTGCTGAAACTCTAGCTAATATGATGCATCCTTTCTTATAATATAGTTTCAAGAGTATAAAACATTGTTTTTTTTTTTTCTGTTAAATTCTGAGAACTTTATGTGAACATTGATCTTGAAGTTACAGACTGGTCCCTATTATTGTAGTGATTACCTGATTTAAGCCCTTTGAAAAATCTTCAAGTGTTGGAATTAGATGATAATGATTTTGGACCTCAATTTCCTATGCTTGGTAACAAGTTGGTTACTTTAGTACTGAGAAATAACAAGTTCAGATCTAGTGTTCCTGATGAAGTTAGCTCATATTTTCAACTTGAGAGTTGAGAGATTTGATATCTCAGGAAACACATTTGTTGGGCCATTTCAACTAGCATTATTATCACTACCTTCTATTACTTATCTTATCTCAACATTTCTGGAAATAAATTATCAGGAATGCTTTTTGATAATATAAGTTGTAACTCTGGATTAGAAGCAGTGGATTTATCATCAAATCTTTTAACTGGGAGATTACCAAAACCTTTAGTTTCAGATTTTAATAATGATAGGATTGTGTTGTATGGTGGAAATTGTTTAGAGGAGACAAATCAAAATCAACATGAATTTCCATTTTGTCATACTGAAGCTTTGGCTGTGGGAATAGTAGCTGAGAGAAAGAAGCAGAAAGTTGTGTCTAAAGCAGTTGTTTCAATTGGGATAGTTGGTGGAATTATTGGAGGACTTGGAGTTTTTGCACTGATTTTCTTTATTGTTAGAAGAGAAAATGCTAAAAGCATAATGAAGAATGCTTCAACAACATTTATATCAGAAAATGCAGCTTCTGGATATACTTCTAAGTTAATTTCTGATTCAAGTAACTCTCTCACTCTGAAATTCTTACTTGTGTTCATGCTTCCATTACTTTATATAATTTCATGCATTTCTTCACTTGCAAACTGCTTTGGAAAATCTCACACACATAAATTATTCTTATAGTCCATTAACTTGGAGAATAGGAATTTTGTACCACTAAAAGTAAAGAACAATACTGGAGTTTTATTTGTGTCATTTGGATAAAATTTGGTAATTTCATTTAGCTTCTTTACTTTGTCTTTGTCATTTCCTTATTGGAATTTGGTTTTATGTATCACAGATCTATTAGTAGCATTATATTTAAAGTTTTGGATGATAATAAATAACAAGAAATATTCATCAACTTTTATTGCTGAATTTCATTAATTGGACATGGGACTAAGTTAAACTCCTACTATGAATAAAAAATGTTCCCCTCTTGTAAATTATATGCTGTAGGGCTTATAGATAACAAGTCTTTAATTGCATCCCGAGTTAGGTTTTAACTCGCGGTCGATTGCAGCTGATGCGACCTCAATCACAGCTGGGTTGCGGTCGCGATGATATAAAAACATGTCGCGAATATTTTTTAAAACCTTGATCCTGAGCTATCAAAATATCAATATCAATGAAGCTCCACAACTGTTTTGCCAATAGTTTCTTGGAGAAGATGATGCAGAAAAATTAAAATTTATTAATTCTTCTATGTTGAAGATTGTTGACAACCTTTTGTTTTCCTTCTAATTAAGGGCATATATCTCAAACAATGAAATTTGGAACAGTTTCCTTGCCACCTTATCGAGCTTTCTCACTGGAAGAGATTGTGGAAGCTACTAACAACTTTGATGTAACTACTTTTATGGGTGAAGGTTCTCAAGGAAAGGTATGCTACTTCTTTGATATCTAAATAGATTAAAGAGGATATATTTAATTTTAACCATTGTTTTCATTAAATGTGTTGTTTCACTCTTGAAGGGGTCCTTCATTTTCTCATAGCTAGTTTTGTTGTTTGGATGCCTTTGTTAGATGGAAACACAAGGCAATGGAAAACTTCATATAATGAATTTTGTTTGAATTATGAAAGTGATTTGAAATTAATCTGTCATAATGAAGGACCACAGTTGTTGGAGAAATTGTAACTTTCAACTTTTTTAACATTTGTTTGATGCGCTGACAATATAAAATGTGTTTTTTATTTTGTGCTTTAGATGAACAGGGGTCAACTGAAGGATGGTTCACTTGTTGGCATTAAAAGTGTGAAAATGACCAAAAGCTACAGAACTCAAGACTTTATGCACCACATAGAGTTGATATCCAAATTCAGGCATTATAATTTAGTCAGTGTTTTTGGACACTGCTTTGAATGTTATCTAGATGATTCAAGTGTCAGCACAATATTTCTTGTCTTTGAATATGTACCAAATGGCACACTCAAAAGCTGGATCTCAGGTAATTCATCAAAACTAGCTTTAATTTCCAGATGGGATCTGCCATGAAGAGCCGTGGTGTCAATCCTGTGAGTTTTCAACACTTTTTTGCTCTTTCAAGATGTTTTGCATTGGCCATCATTAATTGTGAAATTTATTGAGTTAATAGGTAGTTCGGTCCTCAAGTTTTAGAGAAGTTTAGTTTAGTCCTTAACATTAACCGGATTCGTAATTTGTCTCTGATATTTTCAAATGGTATTCAATTTAGTAGCTTAAATTCTCGACGAGTTTGAAATTTGGCTATTAACTCGAAATTTATTATCTAACAAATGGTTCTATATTATTAGGGAGATCATTGTGGCATTTATGGTTCCAATTGCCCTGAATGGATCATTGCAATGGAGGTATAGCACTTTGTTTGTTTCATCATGCTTCATTTATTGCTTATTGTAAATTTTATTCTAACGGGACCTCACCTGATTCAATTTTGCTGTTTTGCAGGCTTGTAATAGCAGTGCAGTAACATATGTTCCATTATATGACACCCTTGGTATGTGTTTTCTGTCTGAACAAGTGTCTCATTGTTCTTGCTTTCATCACTATTGAAATATATCCTCTTAATAATTTGTTGACATATACAAGAGCATATTTTTAAGTTAGGATATCTGGAGAAGGGTCTTCCACAACACAAAGCAGCACCTCTGTTTGATAGGCTTGTATTTGATAAGGTAAACTACTTATCTTTGTGAGTTCTTTTTCAAAAGTCTGGTTTTTCACAACTAAGATATTGGTTTTTGTTTATAGACAAAACAAGCACTAGGTGGACGTGTTCGAATCCTGTTATCAGGAGCTGCTCCTTTGCCTAGCCATGTGGAGGAGTTTTTAAGAGTCACTAGTGGATCCACATTATCACAAGGATATGGTATGCTATATCTATCATATAAGAATCTTCTGCTAAACACAACGATTTGATGATGACACTTAAATACAGAACTTTATCAAAGTTTTTTGAAGGCTAAATTTTAAATGAAGTCAACTCTTATACAGAACTTAATTTATTATCATTTTTGTTGTGACAGGTCTTACTGAAAGTTGTGCTGGATGTTTCACAGCCATTGGGGATGTGTATTCTATGAGTGGAACAGTTGGAGTTCCTATGACAACCATTGAGGCTAGGCTTGGATCTGTGCCAGAGATGGGATATGATGCACTTTCAGGTAAACCGCGTGGAGAAATTTGTCTCAGAGGAACTACCTTGTTCTCTGGTAGTGTTGAACTTTGAAACAAATTGTTCTTCTCATCCAGATTCAATCCAGTAGCGATCATCTACAAGCTGGATCAATATCAAAGAAAGCACGAGTTGATAATAGGAGGAGGATTTAATCTGTAAATTTTGAAAGTTGTATGTAATTGTGAATTTTTTTAGGGGTGTGTTTAGGATAAGGTTTTGGGAGGGGAAAGGAGGGAATAGGGGAGCTTAGGGCTATGGCTAGGCTTTCACTTGTATGGGAAATTAATTTGATTGATTTATTCCATTCCTATACATGACTTGTTTGTTTTTATTCATAGAAAATAATTTGATTGATGACTTTGGCTTGTTTCTATTTCATGGTGACTAATTGTTGATATATAAAAAAAAACTGGACTTTAACTTATAGGCCACGGTTATTTATGTGTGGCCAATTGAAAAACGTGGCTTAAACCTATAGGCCACAGTTATTTATGTGTGGCCAATTGAAAACCGTGGCCAGAAACTAGACTAATAAACCGTGGCCTATTTTAATAACTACGGCGACGGTTTTGATATTTCGTGGCCTAATGTCAAAAAACCGTGGCCTGAAGGAATAGGCAACGGCCACCTACACAACGCCTAAAAAACCGTGGCCTAAAGTTTAGGCCACGGTTTTTTCACTTCTAGCCACGGTTTTTAGCCGTTGCCTACACTACTTTTTGTTGTAGTGAAAGTTGTTTAAATGTCTTTAAAAAACCTTTCGTTCATATCAACCTTTGAGTTAGAATCGTAGACCATGTCTGTACCTACGAATATACTCATTTCAGTTGGCCAATCCCAAAAATAAGTTTGAAAGCATTAACGCACAAAGATTGAAACACAAACATCACAATATTATATTAACAATACTAAAGAGTCATTAATTACAAAGCTCTAAGCAATCTAACTACTAAGTGTTTATATCGTGGTGAGCATCATCAACACAATACAAACCAAAATGTTCATAATACCAAAAATGAAAAGAGGAGACACGATTGCAAAAGATACACTATGTGGACTCCTTCTCATGAGACGGGTAGATGACGCTATAGCACAGCTACACAGCGTAAGAAATGATGATCTTCACTTGAAAAACAAAAGCTTGAAGTGGAGGATTAATGGAGGGAAATAGTGTCATGTTTTCTCTCTAGAATCTCTCCCTTCTATTTGAATATGTGAGTTGTGGAAGAAGAAGTGAGATATATTTCTTTATTCTCCAAAAAGTAGCTTTCCAAAAAGTAGACAACACATTCCCCACCAACCAAAAGTGATCTTCCAACAACAAGTGAACAAGTGTCCACACTAGCCAATGGTTGGCAGCCGCGTCAGTCCTAGGCGCAGAGAAATGAGGCTCCTTTTTGACATAAAGAATGAGGCTCCAAAATGTAACTTTTCTTTTTGATCTCCAGCTGGCTCACCGTCATATAGCGCTATAGCGCTTAACGCTGTAACACTGAACAAAGACATTAAAATCTTCACAAAGGCACCATATGTGTCAAATGATAATAAATTAGCTCATAACCCTTCTTTTCTCTAAATAACTAATATTTACTAAATTAAACAGGAATATTACTTGAGAACTTGCATTAATTTAAGTAATAAGAGCATAAATAACTCATATAAATATGAGTTATCAATAATTCAATATAAATTGAGGCTGACAGACATAGATTCAAACATTCCAACAAGGAAAGAAGGAAAGCACCTTGTTTTATTTCTACTCATCACTACAAATTTATACTATTAACCCTATGTCCTCCCCTCACCTTCCCTCCAAACTCTGAAACACACCCTAAGGAAACAAGGAATCACCTAACCATCATTAAAAGAAAACCCGTCAACATTCAACTTCTTAACCCCTTGGAAGGAGTTCTCACTTCACGGTCTCTCAAAGAATATGATGCTCTGTCAAGTATAAGTTCAGAGATGTCATATCCTCATTCATCATAGTAATGAATCGCACCACGTCGGCAAGCACATGCTCATAACGAAACCGTCACATCCACCATAATGGAATAGCTAAAAGCGACCCCAACCCTTTGGTTGTGAGATGCTTTTACATTATTTATAAACCCTATAAATTAATGCAATGAAGACTCAAACAAATATGTATAGCAATAATGCTGCTATATTGTGTTCAAAAAAATTACTTTTCCGGACTGGGTCAAGCATCCCAATTCGCGCAAAGAGTGGCCCAATCCAGCACCAGATCTGGCCCAATTGAAGCTAAGCAAAGGTGACGTCGAGATCAACGGCCAAGATTGACGCAGACTGATCCAACGGTCCAGGCTTAGCCTAGACAGGGGCAATCCCATCGCCATGCCTATAAGTACAGGGCCTCCCTCAGAAATCATATATACATCTTCATCATATATACATCTTCATTTGTACATCCTCTACACTTCTGGTTGCTGACTTTGACATCGGAGTGTCTGCAGGTACCAACCCTGCCAAGCTCAACCTCGGGGGGAGACGACTTCGAGCAACTCCATCCGACCTTGGTAATGGGAAACACGACTTCAACTGACGTATCTACCAATGCCAACCAAAAGTGATCTTCCAACAACAAGTGGACAAGTGTCCACACTAGCCAATGGTTGGCAGCCGCGTCAGTCCTAGGCGCAGAGAAATGAGGTTCTGATTTGACATGAAGAGCAAGGCTCCAAAATGTAACTTTTCTTTTTGATCTCCAGCTGGCTCACCGTCATATAGCGCTATAGCACTTAACGCTGTAACACTGAACAAAGGCATTAAAATCTTCACAAAGGCACCATATGTGCCAAATGATAACAAATTAGCTCCTAACCCTTCTTTTCTCTACATAACTAATATTTACTAAATAAAGCATAAATATTACTTGAGAACTTGCATTAATTTAAGTAATAAGAGCATAAATAACTCATATAAATATGAGTTATCACACCCCCAAACTTAAACCATTGTTTGTCCTCAAGCAATGACACTTGAATAAGACAAGAAAACATAAAACACATATTCACAAAATTCAACATACAAAGTATCAAAAAAAAAGAATTCAACACACAATCAGTTTCCTTGCTAACTCAAATAATTTTTTCAAGATTGCTCTTAAGGGGCTAACCTTTCAGATTCACACTCACACACGCACACCCCATTGCTTTTCACAACATCTAGAATTGTTACTGGTCAATTGTGAGTGTGTGACCTCTAAGTTCAGTTTAGTTCCTAGCTAGGTTCAGAATTTCTCCTAGTCTTGGAAAGATTGGCATTCTTTTGGTTTAGTCAATGAATTTTTCATAAAGGAGAGTAGACTAACAACTTAACATAAGACTTGAGGGGCTTCAAAGCACAACAAAAGGCTTGATTAGGCATTTCAGATCTTTGGTCAGTGCACTAACTATTAATTTGGTGATTTCTCAGCCCTATAGCGTTGGATGCTATAGCACAGGTGACTTGATGAACAAATGTAGCTACAATGCCCTAATTACTGAACTCATTTATTTGCATTTATTTCTTTTTTTCCTTTTTTTTCTTTTTTTTTCTTTTTTTTTTCTTTTTATCTTATATGGATTTTTGGAACAGTTCAGCATTTTTTCCGGCAATTGCAGCAAATTACAATATACATGACCAATTGACAATACATTTGTATACTTTGTGAGCCTATTGATCATCCTATAATCTTCATACCTAGCCTTAATATAACCGATGCACCCCCAAACTTAGCTTCAAAAGCTACTCTAAATTTTTAGTAAAAATTTGACTCAACCTTGGTTAAACAGGACTAACTTCAGCATCAAATAGTCCTTAGCTAACTAAGTTTCTCCGTAAGTTTAGAGTTTTGTGTAGAAGCAGCAATAAGACTAGTCATTAATCAAGCAAGGCTACACTACACTTATGCACTTAATCATCATTAAAGTTAGCCTCCACAGCTGAACATGTATGATGGAACTGGGGATCCAGATGAGCACATCGACACGTTCGAGCTCATGACGCAGTACAGAAACGTCAGTGGCGACGTCAAATGCAAGGTTTTTCCGTATCTCTGAGTAGGTCTGCTTTGGTTTGGTTCAGAGACCTCGAGTCGGCCTCGATATCGTCCTGGGATCACCTTGTTCGGGGTGTTTTCGGCACTATTCACCGCCTCCAGGCTCTAATCAAAGTCGGAAGACGTGCTGAGTGCAATTCGCCAGGGGGAGAAAGAGACACTATGAGACTATATTGCAAGGTTCAATAAGTAAGCAAACAACGTCAGAAACTTAGAGGGCAAGGTCTGATTGCTCTTCATGAGATACGGCCTCCGCAAAAAGAGTCTCTTCCAGATTGACGTCAGTATTCATCGACCTCGCAGCCTGGAGAAATTCTTGCGTAGGGCTCAGAAGTTCATTGACTACGAGGAAGACGACCTCGCATAGGAAGCCGAGCAAGACCCAGCCCCGGCTAAAGGTCGAGACCAGAAAGATAACCGCTCCAAAAAAGAGTTTGGGGGAAAAGTTGAAGGTTCACGGAGCATACTGAATTGAACACCAACTTGGCCAAGATACTGGCAGAATACGCCAATGCCGAGTTTAGGGACGTCAAATGGCTGGCCCTGTTGACACAGAAGGACGGTATGGACAAGCGCAAGTTCTGTCGCTACCAATGAAGCCACGGGCACGACACCAATCAATGCAGGGTCCTAAAGGACGACGTTGAGGAGATGATCCAGAAAGGAAAAGTGGAACAAAAGGGGCCTCAAAGCGTCCTCCTCCAAAGAGGAAACCAGTGACTCCTCTGAAGAAGAGTAGTCGAGGCAACACCGAGTTTAGCCCGTGGCCATGGTAATCTTGGGAGGATACTCCGTGGACGCCGGAGAAACCAAACGATCCATGAAGCGCAAGTGGAAAGAAATACTTAGTCTGGCCTGCAAACCGACCTCGGTGCCGCACTCAAAGAGGCCGCCTCTAGCCTTCTCCGATCAAGAGTTGCCAGATGGGAAGCCAAATAAATACATACCGCTGATAGCGTCGGCTGTGAGGGTCGACGTCGAGGTTAAAAGGATGCTGGTGGACTAGGGGAGCTCGGCTGACATCATATTGAAAGAGCTGCTAGGGAAACTAAAAATTGTAGAAATCGACATCGCGCCTTACTGTAACACCCCTTTTCTACCCGATAATTATTTAATAAAAATCAGAGTTACAAAAAATTATTTCATACTTCGAAAAGAGATGTCACACATTCATCAATAACCAAAACGTCTCATAAGATATATAATCACTTTGTCAAAAATTACATCACCACGCAGCGGAAATAGAAATAAGTTTCAAAACAATAAAATCATAACGTCCTGAATGGACTCCAAATAGTAAAATGCAACAGCCAATGTCTAGGTTCGTTTCCCCCCTTGAGTGTTACATATCAAAGCAAAGGACACCGACTCAGACTATCGAAGGTACCTAAGCCTTCACTCGCAATCACCTGCACGTTACCGCATAGGGGCAACATTCAAACAGAAGGGGTGAGATATCTTCAATATAATAGCGTAAAATGATAGGAAATATGCTAGAATATGACAACTATGCCTACCGTTCCACTATACACATCTATTCATAGACACACGTCAAATTGTAAACACCAGAATCAGTCACCAAATGTCATGATAATGCATGAATGCAAGCCACACCAACGGGCATATGCATGTGGTACCAAATCACCAAAAATTTTGCCCGTAAATAGGGGCGTCACCAAGATTGAGAGCTTTCACACCCGGCTCACCAATTCACAAAAATTGAGCTTTCACACCTGGCTCACTAATTTTAGAAAAATTGAGCTTTCACACCCAGCTCCAAGACCAAAGGCCTTCACCAAAATAAATGCACATGCTGTATGCGACACCATGAATGCACACAGACAATCATCCAAAATAGTCACAATATGACACACCAAAATTAACCACCGAATATCACCAAAGTTGAGCTTTCACACCTAGCCCAACGACACCGAAACACCAAACTATCCGAAACAACGGAACACCAAGATTGGAGCCTTCACACCTAGCTCACACAACACAACACTTGAGCCTTCACACCTAGCTCAAACAGCACCAAGACACCAAGATGACAACAATTTTCCAAAACATTTGAGACACGATGATTTTTCCCAACACCGGAGACAACGACAATTTTCCAAATATTTGGGACGACGACAATTTTCTTTTTAAAACGGCAACATTTAACGGCTAAGCCAATGGCTAACAATTTCTAGAAAAATAGATCACTTTGCCTAAAATTAGAATATTCAGCTAGGCCTCTGAATAGGCTTTCCAAAACATTTTGAATCGTCTCAATTGGACTCCCGAGTCAAAAGATATTTCGAAAACAAAATCAGCAACAACCTAGGCAACACAGCAGGATTCGGCGCCCAGGAGCAGGGCGCCTAGGGGCAACACGCAGAAAACTGGCCAACAACAGAAAACTGGCGCCCTTGGCGCCCAGGCAGCACAAAAACGCACATGGCACAGGATATGGCGCCCTTGGCGCCCCTGCGCTAAGACACAGCGCGCAACACACCCAGACACAAGCGCCAATGGAGCCCCTGCGCCAAGACTCAACGCGCAACACACCCAGACACGGGCGCCCATGGCGCCCCTGCGCCAAGACACAGGCACACGGCGCCCACACACAGGGAGCCAGAAACAGCAACACACACATACTGCACACTGGCACACGGTGTAACACCCTAAATATTTAATTAAATTATTTAATTAAGTATTTAGGAATTTGATTTGATTAGTTGGATATAATTTAATTATTGGAAATTATATTAAAAATTGTGTAGGTGGTATTAGGAGATGGAGGCGCCAACTAGCTAGTCTTGGGCTTAAGTGAAAAGCCCAAGCCCATAATCCTAGTGATATGCGAATACACTAGGTCATGTGGAGTTAGGGTTTTGTTCCATCATTTTGCGATTTGTGAGGGAAATAGAGAGAGGCGCCGTGGAGAGAAGAGAAAGAGGAGAAGAAGGTGGCGAACCCCAAGGAGAAAAGAGGAACGTGATTTTGTTGCTGAGGTTCTGGTGGTGACTGTATCTAGGGCTTCTACTCTTCGAATTCGAGGTAAGGGGAGTTCTATCAATTTTTATAATAATTCGTATGATAGGTTTTAAGTAGGAATAGCTCAGATCTAATCCATGAGTATGAATTATGCGAGATTTCATGTTGTGATTGCGATTAGCATGTTGTTCGATGAATTCGTTACTCAAAGATCCATTGTTAGTGTTTGGGCGCCTAGGGCGCCATGTGTGTGCTTGTGATGTTGCTGAATTTTGAGGGTTGATGGATGATTTTGATGATTCAATATGTGAATTGTGCTGAATTTCGTGTTGCTGGAAGTGTACAGGCGCTGGGCGCCCATGGGCGCTGTGCGCCGTGTTGCAGTGTGTGTGTGTTGCGCTGGGCGCCAGGCGCTGGGCGCCAGTGCGTGTGTGTGTGTGTTGCGCTGGGCGCTGGGCACCAGGCGCTGGGCGCCAGTGCGTGTGTGTGTTGCGTGTTGCTGGGCGCTGGGCGCCCAGGGCGCCATTTTTCAGGATGTTCCCAAAAATTTTATAAAACTGTTTTCGCTATAACTTTTGACTCGGGCATCCGTTTTAAACGTTTCAAAAAATGTTGGGAAGCTTTTTCGATTGTCTACCTGTGTGGCTCATTTTTAAAATAAAAACTTATTATTTTCTGGTGGTTTCTGGGCGCCCAAGCGGCTGTCCCCGGGTGGTCATTACGGTGACGTTGTAAAGTCGTATTGAGTTCTTTAAAAATCCTCTTTGCCTATAACCAACAGTTTTAACGTTTTAGTGTCAAAATGGGTGATTTATGACAATGATGCCCTTAGTGGCTAGTTAAATGACGTTTTTGCCCTTAGTGGCTAATATTATTTATGTTGATGTGTAAATGACGATGATGCCCTTGGTGGCTAGTAAATGACGTTTTTGCCCTCAGTGGCTATTGTTTGAATTGATGATGTTTATGAATAAGTGACGATGAAAGTAAGTGACGTTGAGGCCCAAAAGGCTAAGTGATGATAAGGCCCAAAGGGCTAAGTGACGTTGTTGTGTATAATTATGATTTGACAGGTGCTGTGCCTCTTATTTGGCAAATTGGTAAGTGACGGGTCACATAGTTGACCGTGATTGTGTGATTGTGTGTGGTGCATGTTATAGTGTCTCATGCATCCCATATGCATAAACCCAGTGACGTTTGAGGCCCAAAAGGCTAAGTGACGATGAGGCCCAAAAAGGCTAAGCGACGTTTGTGAAAAGGTACCTCATGCATATGCCCGCGAGTGGGTTGCATTTCATATGCCTACATGACATAGTGATGAGTTATTGTAGTGATGTAATTGATGATTGTGATGTGATTACTCTAGAGCTGCGACTTGACTTATTGCTTATCATGTGATTTATTATATGGATTGAATTGGACTCACCCTTCTGTTTGAATGTTACCCCCATGTGGTAACGTGCAGGTGATTGCGAGTGAAGGACTAGGTACCTTCACTACTTCGAGTCGAGTCATCACGCTCTGATACGTAGCACTCAGGGGGGGGGGAACGAACTTGATGTTTATGAATGATTTCGGTTGTTATGTCTTTATTGACGATTCTGTTTTATTTTGTTATTCCGCTGCGTAGTTGGTTTAATTGACGTTAAGTTTTATTTGCGATGATAACTGTGGTTTTTGAGTCTCTCCTTTTAGTGACGTGCTACGTGATGCATGATTATTGTGTTTGAGCTGTTTTATTGAGAAGCGTTGTTTTTTTGAAGTATGTGTAACATTCCTCGTGCGAAATAAATTTTTAAACTCTGATTTTTTCCAATTAAATTAACGGGTAGAAAAGGGGTGTTACACACGGCGCCCACACCCAGGGCGCCAGAAACAGCAACACACCCACCCAGAAATGGCGCCCAGCACCAGGGCCCCAAAAACAGCATCACACCAAATTCACCAAAACACCACATATGCAAATCATATCCCAATTTAGCTCATCAATTCTCAACCACCATTGTTAATTATCATGAATTGTCAATCACAACATCAAACGACAATTAATCGAACACCTAGCATGCACTTAGTAACAACAACAATGAACACCAACTTTTAGAGTCACAACAATCACCAACAATGCCAAATTTCAATTCAACCTAGTTATAATTCAACTAACACCAAATCAAACATCAAAATCAATCAAAGGGTATTTATAAGACCTATCCCCACATAACCCCATCATGAAACCCCATTATATGGAAGAACCCCACCCTTACCTTATAGTAGGAGAGCACTAATCCTCTTGATCAAGTCACCAACAGAACCTCAGCAACACAGCTTCCTTCTTCTCCTTGAATTCGCGAATTCTTCTTCTCCTTCTCCCTTGGGTGCGCCGAATTCTCCTTCTCTTCTCCTCTCTCTATTCGCGACCCTCTCTCTCTTTTCTCACACTAATTCGCAAAAATGAGCCAAACCCTAGCCTAGGCGCTTCACCTATGCGCCTAGCTAGTGGACTTTGGATCACGGGCTTTCCTCCAGCTTAAGCCCGATCACTAACACCATCCCCTAATATTCGATTATACACCTCTTAGTCAAATGCTAATATAATTACGCCAACTAAAATAAATAAATAAATAATTGGATACCTAAATATTTAATTAAATAATTTAATTAAATATTTGGGCGTTACACTTACCGAGGCTCTAACTTGTCCAGCTTCAACGGCGCAAAGACCCGACCTCTGGGATACGTCGAGCTCATGGTAACTTACGGCAATGGGGACCTTTCCCGTACGGTTAAAACTCAGTTCCTAGTTATCCCTTGTGAGTCACCCTACAACTGCATCATTGGAAGGTTGACCTTAGGAAGGTTGGGCGTTGTCGCCTCCACTGTCCACCTCAAGATGAAGTTCTATTCATTGAAGGATGAGATCATCACCATATCAGCCGACTTGGAAGCGGCAAAGAGGTGCGACTACCTCTCCATCAAGTCAGAACACAAAGCTGAGAAAGGCGCCCCTGAGGCAGCCCGCAAAGGATCAGAGATTGAGATAGCCTCATCAGAAGCCTGAACTATTCTTACGATGAATGTAATAGCAATATCACGAAGATGTAATAAAACAGGGCCAATAGGTCACTTGAAATAAAACAAGGTGCTTTGTACAAAATGTTCAACTGCTCTCTAAGGAATGAGCCGAGGTCAATGTTGTGTAAAAACGTGTGCAAGTATACACAGTCAAACAAGTAATAAAGTGATAAGAAAATACCGTTCTCACGAGGACTATATAGTTTAAGTTCTAATTCTAAGCGTGAGTACTTGAATTTGTGAGGTAAAAATAAAAAGTAAAGCATAGTAAAAACTCATAGTGTTGAACAGTAATTAAATGGCAGATAGTAGTAAAAAAAATAGTAACACGCGGTATTAAATCAGAGAGATGGTATTAGCCAAGACCAGGATCCGTAATTACTTCCTTATGACTTAGTGTTGTGATAGCATTCAATGTGCAAAATTGAAATTAAACTTTCCAGTTTTAAGATCAGAATATCGCAAAAGTTCCCTTATTCCTAAGCTCCCATTTGGTCTATCCTGAAGTATGTAGAGCATGTTTCAGATCACACTACGGCCCTAGCTTCATATTCCTATTCTTCACTAGGAAAAGTAATATTCCTATTACTTTTAAACCGTATTAACTCATGAAATCAGCACTTTAATTCTTTCCTGAAATTAAAACACGTTACCCTAATTAAAGAGATCAATTTCAAAAAGAATATACAACATTAAATCGCATGAGTTAATGAAGCATCAAGCCCTAATCACAACATTTATCATAGGTCCATAATTACATCACCATAGTCTTGACTATAAAGAAAGTTAGCTCAATAGCTCATGATGAGCTTACACATGACAAAAGCGTACAAAAACATCATAAATGAAGTCATGAAAATAGCATTATAGGTGATATCAAAGATACACAAAGGAATACATAAATTACAAACAAGGAGAAGCTCAAAGTAAGCTTCCAGTGCTGCAGATCTGCTACAGAGCCTCCGTGCTGGTTGGGTGAAGAACTATGCTGCAGATTGCGAGTTTCCAGCTTCAGAAATGAGCTTCAGCACTGAAAATTGTGGAAAGATGGTTGGGGAAGACGATGAAACAGTATATGGAGAATGGAAGGTGTACTCTCTGACCTAGGGAACTGTGGAGGCTGAGTTGTGTGCACTTTTAGGGTAAAGTAGCACTATTTATATCACATTCTCTTTTCAAGTACCAATTGGGCCTTTTTGCTTTGCTGCCAAGTGCTGACAACCCTAAAATCAAGGACGTTTTGTTCTTTTTCCGGACCAATAAATGCACAGATTACAATATGCCTTTGCCACTAAAGACAAAACACTTCTTTCCTTATTATACCACCTGCAAAGACTTTAATTCTTTTCCTCACGTCAGCCAGCTGCCACAATGCTTCCACAGCACTAACCACAGCATCCGAACTACAAATTCCTGTACTACTAGCACACAAGTGAAATCCCACAAAAGGGTGCCTAAAGTGCCCAAAATACAATTTCCACAACAAAACATACTTATATTTAATTATGCACAAACTTCACATTTATTTACCCTAATTACTCTCAAACAAGATTAATTCTCATTGGTTTTGAGCGTAGAACTCTCATTTCAAAGAGTTATCAGTCGACGTCGAAGGATCCCTCCAGCCCCCGAGCCTCTTCACTCCACGATTCACTCCAAGCTTAGCGCTTTGTGAGCTGGACCGAACGAGGAATCAGAAAGTCAACGACCTAGGGACCGACTCCTTCGAACTTCTTGGATCTGTGCCCGACACTACAAGAAAAACAGGATTTACCGACGGAATCTGTAGGTAATGTTACAGTACCGACGGAAAAAATCTGCCGGAAATCCGTCGGAAAAACGTCCGTAGGTAATGGTTTCCGGTGGAATTTCCGTCGGAAATTGCCGACGGAAAAAATCCGCCGGACATTACCGACGAAAATTCCGCCGAAATCAACAACAAATCCGCCGGTAATGATTTTATTATTTTATTTTTTTTAATTCAAAAACCGCCGGTAATACTAAAAAACCGCCGGAAATTTTTTTCGTTTTATTTGTTTTATTCAAAAAACCCGTCGGTAATTATATTGCTTTTTTTATTCAAAAAACCGCCGGTAATACATAAACCGCCGAAAATGTTTTTTTAAATTCAAAAACCGCCGGTAATAACAACAAAACGCCGGTAATTACATTATTATTTTATTCAAAAAACCGCCGGTAATTAGTAAAATCCGGCGGTAATAATATATTAATTTTGTTAAAAAAATTTGAAATAACCGAAAAAATGTTTTTTTCTTAAAAACACTGGAAATTAAATAATTAAATTATTAAATAAAATACAATAATAAAATAAATTATAATTAGATTAGATAACGAGAACAGTTCAGATAATTAAAAGCGGTAAATGTACAAATCCGACAAAGTACTAATTAAATATCCAATTATTAAACTCATTGTCATTGAGATCAATATGCGTGTCTAGCTGAGGCTGCTGTTGCGACTGCTGCGAGGACAGGTGGTGTGGCTGCTGTTGGAAAGGAGGCTGCGGGGACTGCTGTTGTGGCTGCTGCTGGAAAGGAGACTGTTGAGACTGCTGCTGAGAGTTGATGCTACCATATGGGATCTGGTAGAGAGGCAGGAAGACACCATACGACTGAAAAGCACCACCGTAAGCCTGCTGCTGCAACTGGTACTGTGGCTGAAAAGATGATGATGGCATGGAAGGCATCGGAGGATGAGTCATCGAAAAAATGCATCCAGCGCTCCTCATTTATCTTAGTTTGCTCGCGCATTTGTTCAATCATCAGTCGATGCTCCTGCATTTGCTGTTCATGACACTCTCTCTACTCATTACTTAGTCGTTGTTGCTCGCTCAACTAATTCTCCACTTCACTTAATTTCTACGTCAGTTGTTGAACATTTTGTAAGTCCGTAGCAGTAGGCATAGCAGAGCGACCAGTACTATCAGCAGAAGATGATTGACCCCGACTTTGAATAATACTTATTCCTTTTTCGAAAATCGATGGTCCGTTACCAGTTTCTGCCAAACGACCACTTCTTTGTGGACCAACTGATCTCTTCCAAGCATCAAAAGCATGTTGTTGTTCCTCGATGGGATCACAAGTACTATCACTGCTCTGCTGAGTCTCCCGATATTGGGTCATTTAACCCTCGTAGTTTTCCTGAAAATAAAAATCAACAAATGAATAAGTATTAATATAACAAAAAAAAGAATCAATATATAATTAATAGGCATTATAATAATTGTAAGAGTAGTTACATGAACGCTCCTCGACCATTCATCAACAAAATCCCCCGTACTCTCTTGGACATGAAGATGACGGTGTAACTCAGGCAACCCAATGGGACGACGATGTAGTGCCTCCTACATAGTTATTAATAAAATACATATTAATATAATTATAATACTAAGAATATTGATCATGAAATTTACTATCACATAGACTAAATATAAATTAATAATTAATTAAAGTTACCAAGCGTCTGTGATGTTGAGCAGCATTGACAGAACCAGATGTGTGTATGCAGCCACCTCTCTTAGAAGCACGATTCTTCTTGCCATTTTTCCTATTAAATTATAAATAACTTGTTAATGAAAAATAAATTAATCAATTAAATAAACTGGCTAAAAAATTATAAATAAGTAAAACAACTTACTCTGAATCTATCAAACATCTTCTTTCTTGAATCAATATTCTTTTTAATCTCCATCCAAGACATCCAAGGTTTGTGGTAATTCTCCTTGATCACATCTGTTATTGAGCTGGATGCACCCTTCGAAGGATAAAACCTATACATTAATAAATATATATTAATATATTTATTAAAAAAACGCCTAATTATCATTAATAAATATATATATTCTTACGCTTTTCCAATAGTGGTCAATACAATACGACCGTCTTTTGATAACTCTAGTAGCTCCTTCGAAAAATTATTCAGATGTACGACCTCATCTTCTACAGTTGTAGGGGCATCTTCGATCTCATCATTATCATGATCATTGGCATCTACTCCTACGAACTCATGCACGTGCGACGGTTCTGAGCCATCTATAGAGGAAGGTGGGGGAACAAATCTGTCACTAGCAACTACACGAACTATTCGACGTTGTCGCCTGCGTACTGTAGTAGAAATCCTCTTCCCTTTATCACGAAAAGTCGGTGGTATGGGTGGGTCAGATCCTGATCCTGACATGACTGTATCTATATATATTTTTAAAAATGGAAATAAACAATTTATAATTAAGCAAATTAACATCTTATTAGTACAATATAATTTTAAAGACAAACGTACAATTATCAAATTTACTAAGCAAAATAACAACATCTTATTAATTAAGTCAAACTAAATATATAACATAACATTACATAACAAATTGATCAAATAAGAAATTAATGGACATCCCATTCTCGCTCAAAATCATCATCATTAGACGAGTGAACTCCTGATACACCGACATGGTCTGTTGCATCTTCATCTGCATCTTCTTCTCCATCAACTTCATCACCAGTGTTTGGATCATCACATAACCGAGTTATGGGTTCAATTTCGATCACTTCATTTACATTGGACGACATTTCATCCATCTGATATGGCACATCTTCCATTGTCTCATCATTTGTCTCAATCCGACCTCTTGGTTTGGTTTTAATTGCGACACACCAACCACGCCTATCCGTCCGTGTTGATGGATAAGGGACATAATAGACTTGTCTCACATTTTGTACAATTACGAACGGATCATACAGTCAATATCTCCCATTCATTTTAATGTCCACTGTATTTGACTTTGGATTCAATTGTGTTCCTCGAGGTGACAGATCAAACCAATTACAATAAAAAACCACTACCTTTTGACTATAGTCTAGATGGGGGTAAGCAAGTTCATATATGTGTTCAATCACACCATAGAAGTCGTCTTCACCTCTCCCAGTGACACCCTTCATGCAAACTCCACTATTTCTCTACCCTGTGTCCATTGCCTAGTGTGAAATTTGTATCCATTGACAATGTATGTGCCACTCTTTAACACATCTTCGAGGACCCTCAAATAAGTTCCTCAGGTGTTGGTTGGTAGGAGTTGGTGGGAGGAGATAAACATGTTGCTTAAACTAGTTTGGAAAATGTGCATGAATATGAGTAGAAGAGTCTTCTTCACTTACTTGCTTGGATGACAAGAATTCCCTGATAAGATAACAATTTGTTACACATGTATTTGTGTTTTAATTAATTAAAAATGTAGCTAGGCTTAAAAATACGTACTCAATGAATGGTTGGACCTCGGTACAATTTATCAAGACATGAACATGGACTGAGTTTAACTCTTCATCTGTTAGCCAGTGAATAGACTCCTTCCCAAATTGACGACCAGGCAAACAAAAGACGGATAAATCTAGCTGATGTCTTGGACATTCAAGTTCCATTTCATTCCGACTACTTCTCGGAGCAAATTCTTTCTTCAAATAATAGGAACAAAAATGGGTTGTTTCACGATGTAAGTAAGAGGAACATATTGATCCTTCAACTCTAGCCTTATTTTTCACCGATCTCTTTGAATCACCCATGAACCTAAAGAAGATAATATCTTAATTAATCATCTATATAATCTATATAACACTTAACATATATATATATAAATTAATTACCTTTCAAATGGATACATCCATCTTTATTGGACAGGTCCGCCAAGTTTAGCTTCATATGACAGATCCACTGGAAGATGCTCCATAGAATCAAAGAAACCAGGCGGAAATATTCTCTCCAACTTGCATAAGATAAGTGAGATATCTTGTTCCATTTTTGTAAGATCATCCACCCTTAGCGTTGCAGAACACAAATTCTTAAAGTATTGACTTATTTCAATGAGCGGATTCAAAACATGTTTTGACAATGAACTTAAGGCAATAGGAAGTAAGCACTCCATGAATACATGACAATCATGACTCTTCATCCCATGCATTCTCCCATTATCCACATCGACACATCTTGCTAAATTGGAAGAATAACCATCAGGCATTTCTAATTCTTTTATCCCTCGATAAACAGATTTTGCTTGTTCGATAGATAAAGAATAATTGGCTTTAGGTTTCAATGTCCTACCGTTAGGTTGCTCAACCAACAACAGATCCTTTCGCCGGCAGTAATGATCTACAGCCTTCCTAGGCTTCTCGTTGTCTTTCGTTTTGCCTTTTACATTCATAACAGTGTTAAATATGTTGTCAAAAAAATCATTTTCAATATGCATAACATCAAGATTGTGTCTCAGAAGATTATCCTTCAAATAAGGAAGTTCCCAGAAGATACTTTTCTTCGTCCAATTATGCCATTGTCCATAACCATCTGAACGAGAAACAACACCGGCAACAACTTCTACAGGGGGGATATCCTTAACACTGTTCCAAACTTCTTCTGGTGTCAACCTACGAGGAGGTTCAGGTATTTCAACATTCCCTTTTATGAATGCATATTTTGACTTTCTAAATGGGTGATCTTTAGGTAAAAACCTACGGTGCGAGTCAAACCATGAAGTTTTTCCTCCATATTTAAGAGTAAAAGCCTTTGTGTCTACCATGCAAATCGGACACGCCATCTTAACATGTGTCCCACATCTAGACAACATTCCATAAGCAGGGAAGTCATTAATGGTCCACATCAAAGCCGCCCTCATCATGAAGTTTTGTTTACGTGCTGCATCATAAGTTAAAACACCATTCCACAACCTTTTTAGGTCGTCAATCAAAGGTTGAAAATATATGTCAATACCAGCTGTTGGATTACTTGGACCTGGTATAATAGCAGCTAAAAACATGTACAGTTTAGACATACACATCTCAGGAGGAAGGTTGTATGGGGTAACAATAACTGGCCAACAGGATTATGGTGTTGCTGATGCTTGGATATATGGTGTGAAACCATCAGAACACAAACCAAGCCGAACATTGCGTGGATGATTGGCAAAATCTGGATGAACACAATCAAAATGCTTCCAAGCTTCACCATCAGATGAGTGACGTAATTCACCAGAATTGCTTCTATTTTCATAGTGCCAGGTCATTTTACCTGCAGTTTCAATTGAAGTGAACATCCTTTTCAACCTTGATACAATCGGCAAATAAAACATTGCTTTTCTTGGAACTTTTTTTTGCCTCTGCTTGTCCCTACCCTATTGAAACGATAGCGTGGCTGTTGACAAAACTTACATTCTATCAAATCTCCATCATTTATGCCAAACTCATTGTTATAATAGAGCATGCAACTAGAAACACAACAATCAATTCTTATAGAATTTAAGCCAAGTTTCGGTACAAGTCTTTTAGCATCATAATAACTTTGCGGTAAAAGTCCTTTAATCGGGGTTGCATCCAACATCATTTTAGTCGTATATTCCATGCACAATTCAGCAACATTAAATTGAGACTTAAGACCCAACAACCGAACACACATTGATAATTTAGAGTCTTGAGATCCTTCAAATAGTGGTTTATTTGTCTCACTCAAATAGGTATAAAACCTTTGAGCTTCCTCGTTCGGAACTTCTTCAGCATCGTATTGCGATTCCTCAAAATCTAAATTTACTCCGACAGCATCAGATATCATTCCCTGAACAACATCAAATGGTTGGTATCTCGTAGACGATTGATGACTACTTGATGTGGGAGCTTCTACTTCAACCGGAACATTAACCGCAGGAACATTAACTGCAGGAACAGCAACCCCAGGTGCTACTTTGTCGTGACGACTCCTTATCCAACAATTTGGCCTAAACCCATTATTTTACAAATCAAGTCTGACTTCTTGTTCGTTTTTTATAAATCGAAATGTACATTTCGAGCACAGACATCTAATTCAGCCTTGTCGCTCAAATTCTTCTTGACTCTTAGCAAAAAAAACAAACTCTTCGACTCCTTGTACAAAACGTTGCTTTAAACCAGCTCTTTTAGGAAACATTCGATCGTACATCTAACTACGATCCATTTCTTAGGGATCTATATACTACTACAATATATATCATAAACAATAAATATTAATTTGAATTTCATATACACTTTTTTACTAAATAATTACCTATAACTTTTTAATTAACAAACATAACCAACATTTTTTTATATCTAATAACAAATATTTTTTTATAATGTGATATATTTTTTATCTTGTATAATAAACGCACCATATAAAATTACAACAAAATTCTAATTAAAAAAAGTTACAACATAAACATGT
This sequence comes from Astragalus membranaceus, assembly GCA_039519185.1. NCBI lineage: Eukaryota > Viridiplantae > Streptophyta > Magnoliopsida > Fabales > Fabaceae > Astragalus > Astragalus membranaceus. Next base: position 49,228,145 of record CM076851.1, read on the forward strand.
TTTTAATTAACAAACATAACCAACATATTTTTTACTAAATAATTACCTATAAATGTTAAATAATTCTAATTAAAAAAAGTTACAACAAAAACATGTCACTTAAATAACTAATATTTTTTAACAAACATAAGTTACACCATATAAAATTAATTTTTTATAAACATGTTACTACTTAATCATTTACTAATTATGACCAAAAAACATTTCTTATTAACATTTTTTTAGGTAAACCTGGGTATCCACCGCACGGACAGCAGTGACTAATCCCTCGCTCATTGTAGGTGCCTCGAGGGGCAGGACAACCGGCCCAGAGTTTTAGCTTTGCTTCGTACCCAAGGAGGGGATCGAACCCCCGAACCTTGGTTAAGGGAGGTTCAGCCCCAACCGCTGAACTCCACGCTCTAGGTTATTCTTATTAACATCTTACACTAAATAAACATAATTTTTTTAAATCATTTACTATCTAAATATATATATTATTAACATGTCACTACAATATCTAATAAAAACAACTTAATAACTAACTAGAAGTGAAGATGAGACTCTGGCTTGATGCAAATTCTATTCTTGGTGTCCCTCCAACGAAAATTTCTTCAAGCTCTAACTGAATCCTAAACAAATAATGTTAGCAATGTTAAATTAAGTACATATATGTTATTACTATAAAATAAAACATATAATTACTATTTGTTTGAAAACATAGCGTGAAAAATTTGCAAACACGTGAAGACTAGCGAAATTTCGGAATGGAAGAATAGAATATGAGAGAACATGTGAAAAAATGGGAGAAGAGGGAATGAGAGGAGAGAAAATGGGAAAAGTTTAATTGAATTTCAGAATAGGAAGAGTTAATGAGTGTATGGAAGAGGAAATGAGAGTATGGAAGAAGAATGTGAGAGGAGATATGGAATAGAAAACATGAAAGATGAGTGAATGGGGATGAAGAAATTCGGAATGGGTGAGAAGGAATGGGGAAGATGAAGGAATGGGGAAGAGAGGGTCCTATTTATAAATTTGGAGAGACTAAACATTTCCGGCGGTTTTAAACGATTTCCGGCGGAATTTTATTTTCGGCCAATTTCGAAATCCGCCGCTAAAATTCCATTTCCGGCGAAATTGTTTGAATTTCAAAATTTCCCACCAACGGCTATATGTTTCCGGCGGAACTGGGTCGTTTCCGGCGGAAATAAACTTTGGACCCAATTTTAAAAAACCGCCGGTAATCACTCATTTCCGGCGGATTTGTTTGAAATTCAACATTCCCCCAATGGCTATACGTTTCCGGCGGAAATTAGGGGCTAGACCGAAATTTTAAAAACCGCCGGTAATTACATTTTTCCGGCGAATTTTTTTAGCTTTTCATTTCCGGTGGTTTTTTAAACATTACCGGCGGAAATTTCAAAATTCAAATTTTCCTCTCCTCCAAAAAAACCGCCAGTAAAGTCCGGCACCATCGATTTTAATTTTCGTTTTTTTGAAAGTAGCTTGCGGCGGAATATGCCGCCAGTAATTCACCCAGATCTGCCGGAAACTTACCGGGGGAAAATAAACCGCCGGAAAATCCCCACATTCCGCCGAAAATCTTCTGTGGGGAAAAAATCAGCCCTTAACTACGTAAAAACCGCCGGAACCGTACCGACGGATTAATTCCGCCGAAAAAAATCCGCCGGTAATTCCAGTACTTCTTGTAGTGCGAGTCCAGTCAAGCACTTGGAAAGTCGGACCAAGGAAGCTGAGAAGGGTTGCTCACGACGTCAGGTCCAAAGTGACCCTCTAATCCCCTCCAATCCAAGGTCGGCCAAGCGCACTGGCCTTTGGTGAACTGGATTAAAGTGGATACTTGCTCGCAAACGACTCCTAGTCCAATGCGACGCTCAAACTCACTCACAAGGTCAAATTACGGCCGTACATAAATCATATCAAAAACAAAATAAACATGCAATCTAAAAAAGTGCAGAAGTTAAAACCGGATTCGGACGACGCCTCATGTTTGGGTTACAAGCAAAGTGGTCTCGGGTAAAATTGAGACCACGGCTACACCAAATTACATTTTGATAAAATAAAATCAAAGAGGAGGGCTGTAAGTTACATCAGCATCTTGAATCTCGGCCTCCCCCTCACGTGGCTTGACGAACCTCGTGCAAGGGCTGCACCAAGGATAGGTTGAGCTCGGGACTGAGCACGGCGACCTGAGCAACAGTGTTCTTGAAGGAGCTCATGGCTATCTCTACCATTCGCAGGGCAGACGCTTGTTTGAGCTGAGAGGCCTCGTCCCGAGCTGCCACACCGACTTCAAGTCTCCCTCCAACACGTTTTTATGATTTTTAAGCACCTCATCTCCGTGCTGAGCTCCTCGAGGCGAAGCTCCAACTCTGAAACCTTTCCCCTGGCTTTCTCCGCTTCACAAAGGGCCTTCCTCAACCTCTCCATCTCTTCCCCCGCCAAACTCAAGCTCTTCACCTGAGCTACAAGAGTATCCTTCTCCAACTGGAGTCGATCTCGCTCCTCCCGAATCACTACAACAAGTTTTCGACAGTAATTTAATTTCGTACTTTTATCCAATAATTCACCATCAAGCCACAAGTTTTCAGCCTCAAGGAGTTTGCCTTTCTCCTAGTCGGAAGCCTCGAGCTTCCACTTAATCAAGAAATCTTGCCCCAATTTTTCGACCTTGGCGCAGGCTTGGAAATCTTCCATCGTCAGGTCAATGCAAGACTTCTTCACCGATCCCCCTTTCTCCGACGTGGGGACCACTTTTGACCTTTTGGATGGAGGAGTTGAGGTCGGAGGAGGACGCTTTGAGGCCCCTTTGGTTCCACTTTTGGGTTTGGGATCCAGATCCGTTGGCATCTCTGGTTGCTGCCGTTGGGGAGTCCCCTGGGAAGACTGCCCCAATGGAAGAGGAGGAAAGAGCCAGAGCCGAGCTAGAAGCAGCCACATTTGCATTCTGATGTTGGCGGATCTGCACCTCATCAGCTCTAACCCCGTCAGTGCTCATAAGAGCGGCAAGACTGAAAGGGCTCATCATTTTGTTTGAAAAATGAAAGAAACCGAGGTCAGTACCAAAAAACAAAGTACAAGACTACAAGAGCACAATTAAAAATACAAATCTACCAAGGGCAGCAGCAAAAGCTGCAGGAGACTAGGACTCGACATTCAAGATGACTTTGCAGTCGATCTTCTTGACCTTAACGGTAAATTGGTCCACCCACTTCATCAAAATACCAAGGGTCCGAACTTCATTCTTAGAGAGGGACTTAATCTGGCAAGCGTACACAGATCCCTCATACGATAAATGATCTTTTGTCCGGGAGATCGGGAACAGATATTTCACAACCTCCCCCTTTTCGTTGAACTCGGCCACCTCTTCCTTCGCAACCTCCCTCATAGAAGAACCAGTATTTGAACTTCTTTATGGAATCGGTCATGGGGATGAACAAGCTCTGCTTTTGATTGCAGCGCAGCCCAATGCGCCCTTGCCTCTTCTTTCCAGAGCCGACCACGGGCTGGCGAAAAGCATCTAACAAAGAGAAGAAGACTCTGTGATGGCAAGGTAGGTTCAGAGCCCCCATCACAATCTCGAAGGTCTTAATGAAACCCCATGCATTGGGGGTTAGCTGCGACGGGGCTACCCTCAGGTTTCTCAGGATCTGTTTCTGAAAAGGGCTAAAAGGGAGGCGGATCATCATCCTTTCAAACATGGAAAAATAAACAAATAATCTCATCCCAAAACTTGTATACAGATGGCCTCGGACTCGGAGACGGACTCCAACTTCCACTCTTGCCCTTCTCCACCGAGGGATTTCTGGAACTTCTTCAGGTCGAACAAGTCAGCGGTGCCCGGCCTATACACGGTCCCGATTCTATGGACATCTGTGGACACCCACCTATACGGGTCCTCGGCCTTGACCTCTTCTGGACCGACTTGACTAATAGACTCAACCATTCGGGGCGTTCACTGTGTCGATGGGGTAGTTGCCGAATCACTGGCCTCGGTCAGATGGACCATCCTCTGCCGAGATGGGCTAACCCTCAGCGGACTTCTTCAGTAAGGGTTTCCCAGGGGGAACGTAGTGTTACCACTCGCTATCTCTTGTCCTCGCCAGCTTTGCCTGTAGGGGGAAACTAAGGTCACAAACGTAGCCGAAGAACAAAACTGACCCCCAAAGACAAGCCAGATCATCTTCCTCCCTGAGGCAAGGTAGAGAGGAACCCGGGAGCAAGAAAAGAAATACAGTAAAGCAAGGAAACAAAAAGAAAGAAAAAATAACTGACCTCGAAAGAATCAACAATAACGTCGGAAAAATAATCTGGGCAGACGCTCGCCGGAGCTTCAACGTCGAGAGAATCACTCGCAAAATCGGGAGAGTCGCTCTTAAGGTCGAGAGAAACAATGCTCAAGGAATTCAAAAGTATCACAACACTGAAAATCTGGCCGATTTATAGGAACTTTTGGCCCCAAAAGACGAATCGACGCAGCTCTTCCCAAGACAATAAATGCTCAGGCACTGAAAACTAGACAATCATTATGATAAGACGCTTCATTTCAATCAAACGTCGCATCAGTACACTAGATTGACATGTGTCATCTGCAGAAAATCCAGACTTAGCACAACACGTTCGCCGAGCTGGGATGACCTCCTATCAACTTCGACCTCGTCAATGTATGACTCACTTCGGAGCTGACACCGAAGACACATTGTCTTCCAATAACCTCGACCTCTTCTGCAACTCAAAGCCGAGGTCGCACTACCGTGACCAACCTCGCCTTGGGGGGCAACTATTCTGGACTGGGCCAAGCAGTCCAATCCGTGCAATGAGTGGCCCAACCTAGCGCCGGATCTGGCCCAACTCAAGCTAAGCAAAGGCGACGCCGAGATCAACGGATAAGATTGTCGCGGACCGTTCCAACGGTTCAGGCTTAGCCTAGACAAGGGCAATCCCCTCGCCACGCCTATAAGTCCAAGGCCACCTTCAGAAATCAGGTACGCATCTTCATTTGTACCTCATCTACACTTCTGGTTGCTGACTTTGGCATCAGAGTGTCTGAAGATACCAACCCCCCGAGCTCAAACTTGGGGGGAGACGACTTCGAGCAACTCCATCCGACCTTGGTAATGGGAAGCACGACTTCAAGTGACGTATCTACCAACGCCAACCTCGGATCCCGATCCTGGTAGCAAGGTACTGAACAAAAGTACATCTCAAAAAATAATGCAATAAGAAAGGCCATTATAAATGCAAAACAAAAGTACTAGCAATATTCTCTCTAACGCTCCGCCTACACCACTCTTTTCAACACGTTTTTATATCATCAGTGAAAGATAATTTTGTAAAATAACTCCTGAATTCTCTAACCTATAAAAAATTAACTACATTTATAATTTGTATGAAATAGCTAAAGTGACCTATAATATAGGATGGAGGAAGTAATTAAAAGTAATTGAAGGGATTAGTTACTTTTAGATAAATCCGTTTTAGTGTTTTTTTCAAAACGGATTTATCTTTAAATTAGATAAATTCATTTTTATATTTATGCAAACCGGAATTACCCAAATCAAACATAAATCTGTTTTTGTAATTTATTAATAACGGGTTTATCTATTCATTAGATAAATCCGTTTTGGAAATATTCAAAACGGATTTATCTAATAAATAGGTAAATCCGTTGTGTATTAAAAAATAATTTTTTTAAATTTTTTTTAAAAACGGTTATAAAAACGCTACTAAAAATCCTTTAAAAAGAGTCTAAACTAATCTAAAAATTATAAACATACCACTAAAAATCTAGTAAAATTATGACAAATTTATGAAAAGAGTCTAAACTAATCTAAAAATTATAAAAATACCACTAAAAATCTAGTAAAATTATGAAAAACACTACTAAAAATCCTTTAAAAAGAGTCTAAACGAGATTTGTTGAAATTTATGAAAAATTAATAAAATTAATAAAAAAATAGTAAATGATGAAATTTGGGATTTTGAGCCCCGCAGTCCCTGTTGAAGAAGTGTCTTCTACGCGAGTCATGATCCCTGATTTTTTTCGGATTTAATGGCTGTGGTTTCATTACAATCGGAGTAGGCTGCCCGAAAACGGATTTTTTAGCCTAAATTACTCACCCGTACAACATCGTCACGTGTTAACGAGTATCTAATTAAAAAAATTATAACTTTTATTTATTAATTATTTTACAAAACGGATTTATCTATTTATTAGATAAATCCGTTTTGAATTTTTTCAAAACGGATTTATCTAATAAATAGATAAATCCATTTTGCTATTTTTCAATAACGGATTTATCTATGTTGGGGGTAAATCCGTTATGCATTTTTTCCTAAAGCGGATTTATTTAACTAACAGAAAAATCCGTTTTTGTTTTTTTTTTCCCAAAACGGATTTATCTTTTAATTAGATAAATCTGTTAGTCATAATACAGAGGGGCATTCTGGGAATATCAAATTTTGTGGGGGTATAGAGAGGGATTGTGGGGGTAAAAAAAAACCCTTCCGTTGCTCACGATTGCAATATGGGCCAGAATCTTTTCAATATTAAGGAGGAGGTGGGCTCATGTATGGCTAGTAAGCCTGTTATTAATGCACCTCAATTTTTTGCTGATTCATATTCAAACAAAATTTCAAGCACATTAGCTAGTGATGATTATGATGGTGGATCGAGAATCCTAAAGCCCAAAGGTATCCTTCTGAGCAATCGCAAAGAATCGATGGGTAAGAAGTCTTTGAGTAATAGAGCGGATTTTGGGGGCCTCGTAGTAAAATCTTTTGATTACCATATGGAGAAAATAGAGGAGATGGAAGCTAGGGACCTCTCACACTACTACAAAACATCAAATTAGCTTCTATTTATTAGCGTCGGCCCCCAACACCGACGATAGTAGTGTCGGATTAGCTTCAAAAAGGCCCACACTAAACTACGAATCCTGTTTGACCATTTTAGCCTCGACACAACTTCGACGCTAATTCGCTGTTAGCGTCGGCTTTTAGCCTTTTAGCGCGGGCTTTTGGCCGACGCTAAAAGCTATTTTTCTAGTAGTGTAGGTCAAGGCTCAGAAGGCGAATAAGAAACTTTGATGGGGCTTGGCCTTAGAGCCAAGAGTAGGAGGGAGAAGGAGTTCATTCAAAGTGGTAACTTTGATAACTTTGATGGTGATTCTACGATATCAGATGGTGGATGAGTGATGTCGGGTGGATGTCAGGTGTTTCGCATTTGTAGGAGTAGCTAGCATGGTCCTAGGGGAAGTAGGTGGCAACTTCTTTTGGAGCCGTCTAAAGAATTTGTTAGACTTACTAGTGGGGGTAGGAGGTCTTTATTTCGGTAGGAGTGCCTTGTATTGAAGGGTGGAATTGTCACGTGTATTGCTTAATTGCATGTTGACTTGTATCATGGGTTAGAGTACCTTATGTACTCTCTTCATTACAATTTTTGCTTATCTAAAAAAAGAGAGGGAATGGGGGAATGGGGCACATGACATGGGCTATTAATTAAGGGGCTATTTTGCAATTTGCTTTACTTAGAAAATGGTCCCTTAAAGTATAGGGATCTAAAGTTAAATCTCAAACAGCTAGGCATGGCAATGGGGCGGGGCAGGGACGGGTTTAACATTCCCCATCCCCATCCCCGATTCCCATAATCATCCCCGTTCCCCGTCCCAAACCCAATGGGGATGAAGAATTGATCCCCATCCCCGTACCCAACGGGTTTGGGGATCCCCAGCCCAACCCCGTCCCCGCAGTGGAATTCATTTTTTAAAATTTAAAAGTAGTTTTTACCTGTCCCAAACCCAAACACGAACCCGCCCCCAAACCCAAAACTTATCCCAAACCCAATCCCACCCCAAACCCGAAATTTAACACAACATAAAATCAATGCAATACTACAACATAAAACCAAAATATCAATTATCCAAAATGTCAACGTATAGCAATGACGTTGCATATCAACATATAAAAATCAATGTTCTAAGTTAACCGGTAATCCAAATTACATAATTGTTCATCTAAATTTTAAAATTCGTAAAACAAGGAGCCAGAGAAATAGAGTGAAACCTGAAATTAGCGGCGCGCAAACCTGAAATAGAGTGAAACCAGAGATATAGAGTGAAACCTGAAATTAGCGGCGCGCAAACCTTTTTGAGAAAGAGAGCGAGAAACGAAATACACAGTGAGGGGGAGAGAATCAGAGAAATAGAGGTAGAAACGAAATACAAAAATGAGTGAGAGAGACTTTCTTACCAGAATATTGATCGTTGAGAAGAGAGAGAGAGAAACAAAAATGGAGATTGGAGAAGAGAGTGAAGGAGGCGCTGAGTGAGAGTCACTGAGAGAGGGAAGGAGGCGCTGAGTGTGTCTGAGTGAGAAGTGAGAGTGAGAGAACGTGTTTGTATTTTTAAGGTTTGATAGGGTTTCTAATTTTGGAGGGGTATTAATGTAACTTCTTACATTCGGGGCGGGTTCGGGGACGGGACCTATATCCCCATTACCCGTCCCATCCCCGTTTTTCAATTTCGGGAAAAACCCAAACCCAAACCCAAACCCAGTCAAAGCGGGGAAAACCCGTCAAATCAGGGCGAGTTTGGTTCGGTCCCCGCAGGTATGGGTTTCGTTGCCATGCCTACAAACAGCTACTAACTTTTAATTCTCATTCCACTTTCTACCCTTTATTTTTAAATTAAACATAATCAATCTAAATAATAAAACAAAACCGCACCAAATTAATTATTTGTCCTAAAAATAATTATGTCATCATGTATATTAGCTAAGCTTTTGGCCTAATTATATTTTTAATTAGTCTTTCCTTATTATTTCATTACTATAATCTGTTACTTAAACACATCAATTTTTCTACTAGTGCTCTGGGTCCGTTTGCGATAGATTAAAAAATTAGTGATTTTAATGTTAAATATTTAGAGATTAGTTCTTAGAGATTTTTTGAAAAAAGTAGAAGATGTTTTGTGTTTGTGTATTGAAAATCACTTTTTAAAAATAAATACATTAAAAAATGATTTCAAGAGAAGCTACTCAAAATATATTCTCATTTGTAGTAGTTTTTAGATTATTTACAGGTTTTCACTTACAAATAGATAAAAATCTTTTAAAAGTGACTATTTTATCAAAAAAAAGTTTTTATTTTTGACAAAAAGAAGCTATAACAAACGAGATCTATATGTAGGACTCCTTTTTTAATCCACTTGGTAGTTTTTTTGGGGTGTTACACATACATGCCAAAATTTCGAGGAGACAAGTTGCAATTTTTTTTTACTTGGTTTTTCTCTTTTGATGAGTTCCCCATAATTTCAATTTGTAATGTCATATATATAAAACGGTGCATCTAATATGGACCCCTAAAAAATGTCCAGTGATGGACGGTTATCATTTTGGGAAATTTTTAATAAAATATTATTTGTATTTTTCATTTTTTATTATTATAAAACTTATTTTTTACTAAAAATAGTAAAGGTCCATCGGTGAACCTTTTTTAGAGGTCCATATTAGATGTGCCCTTTATAAATAGTGTGGAATTTTATGTTTTACGAAATGTGTATTGTTAGCGCACAAACCGCAAGCCCAATCCAAAAAAACTCCTTCAATATCGAGTTAGTTTGGTTTGGATTTTTTAGGAAAAAACTCATAATCCAAACCAAAAAAATATATATAATTGGATCGGGCAACAAATTTGGTCCAAATAGCAACCACGAACACTCTTAGTCAATAGAGGTTGTTAAAAATATTTTTTTGAACAGCAGAGATAAATAAAAGTAATTAAGATATATTAACAATTTGGAAACGGTTTTGAATGAAATAAAATATTGCTATAATAGAAGCGTTGACCAAAAAAATAATATTATACTTAATGCACAAATTTTAATACATCTTTAATCTTTAAATAGCTTATAAAAACATCAACAATCTACATCAAAAGAATTTCAAGAAATTAAGGATTTCGAACTCATGGAAAACTACAAAAAAAATTTGTTGGGGAGCAAAGTGCAATTAAAAGTGATAGGAGAAGGTACGTGCACAGAAGCTATGGAAAGATGTGATTCTGATAAAGATTGTCATAAGTACTGCAAATCTAAGTTCACTCATGGAGTGGGATCTTGCGAATCCGATTTGTGCACATGTTCTTATGAATGTGGACCTGTGTCCCACCTGATGAACCTCCAAGGAGGTGTAGCATTGGGCGTGGATCTTGTGATGCATGTAAGGGCTGCTGTTATAAAATTTGTACTAATGAATATAAAAATGGTTTAGCGTATTGTAATGTTCTCACACCTACAAGCAGGATATGTATCTGCACATATGATTGCTGAATTAGTTGTTAATTGAAATGAAATAAATATATTTGATCCAGTTTCAGATGTGTTCATGACGTCATACTATTATTTTCATTATTTTATTTTATTGTGTACAAATTGACTAGTTAAGGATTTGATCAGGATAGAGGATAGTCTATTTTTTAGTTTGAAGGTCTACGATCCCGCTCTCATGTCTAGGGGAAAGGAGCTCTGACTAAACCACTTCAGACCACCCTTGACTGCGTTCACCACTTGTTTACAATCAAGGTCAAAATCCACCTACTCGATTCCCATCTGAGTTATCCACCGAAGTGCCTCTAACAGCCCAAAAGCTTCAATCCTCGGAGGTGATAAAAAAATTATCCAACCAAATAGTCTTCGCAGATAGGAAAGACCCGAGATGATCCCTTACACAAATACCAATCCCACATTGCATCCCATGCTCAAACCAAGCTCCATGGATATTGCATTTTACACGGCCAAGTCCTGGTTTACGCCACTGCTGCGTTTCAGGTTCTGATCTATGTTACTGGCGAATCATACGATGGTGCCTCTAGTTCATTACCAAGTTACGAGCTTCGTAGATGGCCATAATTATGGGTTTCTCAATATCGTTCCATACCAACTCGTTGCGCCGTCACCACAAGCACCACATAAGAGCAGCAAGATCAGTCCTAAAATTCTGATCAAGCACATCCAGCAGCTTAAAAATAAGCTGTGTTGCGCCTTCAACAGTCTCATATTCAACATTGATCAACTCCCAAACACCAGTTGCTCTCCAAACTTATTGTGCCTTAGAACACCCAAAAAAAAAAGTGCCATTCATCCTCCGGAGCTTCGTTACACATAGGAAAAGAGTCCGGACATTGAACTTGCGTTGAAGCCTGCTACGCGTTGCAAGGCAACCCCGAGCAATTCACCAAATCAGAATTTTAATTTTATTTGGGACTTTGAGTGACCCAATAGCTCACCAATTACCATCTACACGCAAATGTGAGGAGTCTACAAGGTTCTCCATGGCGTGATAGTAAGCTAACTTGACGGAGTAATTACCATTACGGCTTAAATCCCAAATCAGCTGATCTTCACCAAGAGCTACATTGCGAGACATTTTAATAATTTCCTTGGCATCTCTCTGTGTGAAATTTGCATGAATAAGGGTAATATTCCATGTGTTGGTCTTACTATCCACCATGTCAGAGACAAAACATAAAGGGGTATCTAATGGTTTGGTAGAGTAAACGTATGCATTGGCTGAATTACAAAGCCATGCATCTTCTCAAACTCTGATTTTAGAGTCGTCACCAACTTTCTATCTAACTCCTCCATTGACAACTGCTAAACAAAACATGGGTTGTGGCCTATGAAAGCCCCCAAAAAGTCCCCTTTTGGGAAATATTTAGCTTTGAAGACACGTGTAATAATAACATCTAGATTGGTAAGAATTTTCCAATCTTGCTTCCCCAGCATTGCTAAGTTGAAGATATGAAAATGACAAAAACCCATACCTCCATGTTCTATCTAAAGTCCACACACTCAAGTGAACCACTTCACCCATTGACTTTCCTAAGAAGCTTCTTCCTTAGCAAGGTTGTCTGGAATTTGATTGGATTCTCTATTCCCGTGGAGGAAAGACACCTTTTTCAAGATCCAGAGTAGGCTTAGTAGCTTGTTGCCATGGAACCGCAGATGTTATGAGCAAGAAGATTTTACCCAAGCAATCGTCACTTTGGAGTCTGATTCCACAATTAGGCTCCCCTTTTTAATCTAGTCTTTGTCTACTGAAAATACAATTTCGAATGAACAATTTTAGCACGTTTCCAAATTAACCATGACAACCGAAGAAATTACTGGTGTTGGTTTCGCTGCCTCTGACTTCAATAAACCATTTCGGTTTTAGGGAGCTCACTTCAAACGTTGGTATCAAAAGATGTTGGGGGTGTAGATTGGACGGGAGGAGAAACTGAAGATTGAGGTCTTGGCAGGGAGAATTATCATGGATATCTTGTTGGGATTCCTGTAACAAAGAAAGGTCAGAGGAGCAATTGGATGATTGGAGGGGAAAGAGAAGGTAGCAGTAGTACCTTGATTCTTTTTGATGAACAGGCCTCTTCAAGTGTCCTCGAAGGTCTTTTGGCGGGTGTCTAGGGGCCGTGTACTTCCTCAGTGACGCTCCTCGGTTTTCTGCGGAGGGTGAGAGGTGTATCATCTTCATCACCCTCCTCACCAAAGGGAGGACCTGTTTCGCACCACATTAGATCAGAAAGAGAAGAAAAGTGTTCAAAAGAAGATAAAAGGTCTGCGGGTATACGTGAAACATGAGCGACTGGTGTTGTTGTTAACAACTTAGCCGAAGACCGGTGGTGAGAAGCTGTGGATCGGGTGGTATTCTTGGAAGATGGGGGGCTTCACTGATTGCTTTCGGTGGAGGGACTTGTTCTTGATAGGATCGACCACTGTATTAGGTAGCGTAGACACCGAGTGGCTGAGGAAAGACAAGTTCTTTAACGTCAAGCCACCAATTGGTGAAAGAGGAGGTTTCTCCCACGCAACTACGGAAATGAGCCCACACGTAGTTAGTGGTTATGTCAAGCCGAATTGTCTACTAACAAGGTTGGGATAGTAGTATTCGGTGAACACTTTGTTATAGTGAGAAGTACCCCGACACCTTGTGAGGAGGTCTTTAGAGACCAGAGCAAAGAGCCAGTTGGCTTTCATTGCTTCATGCTGAGCAAGAGAAAGGCTTAATTGGGGCTCCAATGCATTGATAATCCAGGCAGACCCGATCCGTTTCCCAAGGATGGGACACCAATTTAGTTCAGCAGGGTCAAGCTGGAGTAGAGGGTCGACGATTTTTGGGGAGGTCAAGGACCGAAAAGGGGTTAATGCAAGCTGAGGGCCTAATGTTCTGTTCACTGAAGGAGGCAGCTTGAGGACTGGCCGAGAGAAAGTTAGGAAAATAGAGTTGAGCACAAAGTTGTAAGAACCAGATAGCACTACAAGAAAAACACGTTTTTCCGGCGGAAAAAATCCGCCGGAAATGCACCAAATCTGCCGGAAAAGTGACTTCCGGTGGATTTTTTCCGCCGGTAAAACGCTCGCAGATAATGTTTTCTGGCGGAATTTGAAAAAAAATCCGCCGGAAATGTGTATTACCGGCGGATTTTTTATTTTTTTTTAAAAAAAAAATTAAATTTTTCAAATTTTAAAATTTAATAAGAAGTAAGAAAAATGATAATGAAGTAGAATATGAGAAAAATGATATAGAACAGAATGAGAAGGAATAAAGGAATGAGAATGAAGAAGTTGGAATGAATAAGAATGATAGAGAGTATGAGAAGAAATAATATTAGAGAGAATAAAAATGAACAAGTAAGAAGGAATAAGAATGAAGGAGAGTATGAGAAGTAATAATATAGGAGAGAATAAGAATGAAGAAGTAAGAAGGAATAAGAATGAAGGAGTGAGAATGACTGAGAAGGAAAAAGAAAGAGGAAATATAGAAGAGAGATATGTGGAGAAATTTAAGGAGATTGGAGAGTATGAGAAAGAAGAAGAAAGATAAGATAGGGAAAGTGTAGAAAAGAATGAGATAGGGAAAGTGTAGAAAAGAATAAGAATGATAGAAAGTATTTTTTCTGCCGAAAATGCCAAATTTCCGCCGGAACCGTACCGGCAGAAGAAATCCGTCGGAAAAACGCGTTTTTCTTGTAGTGTAGGGCCTTGATAATTGGTTCACTCCGTACTACTAAATTCTGATCAAGCACTTCCAGCAGCTTAAAAATAAGCTGTGTTGCGCCTTCATGAGTCTCAAATTCAACATTGATCAAATCCCAAACACCAGCTGCTCTCCAAACTTATTGTGCCTTAGAACACCCAAAAAAAAACAAGTGCCATTCATCCTCCGGAGCTTCGTTACACATAGGAAAAGAATCCGGACATTGAACTTGCGTTGAAGCCTGCTACGCGTTGCAAGGCAACCCCGAGCAATTCACCAAATCAGAATTTTAATTTTATTTGGAACTTTGAGTGACCCAATAGCTCGCCAATTACCATCTACACGCAAATGTGAGGAGTCTACAAGGTTCTCCATGGCGTGATAGTAAGCTAACTTGACGGAGTAATTACCATTACGGCTTAAATCCCAAATCAGCTGATCTTCACCAAGAGCTACATTGCGAGACATTTTAATAATTTCCTTGGCATCTCTCTGTGTGAAATTTGCATGAATAAGGGTAATATTCCATGTGTTGGTCTTACTATCCACCATGTCAGAGACAAAACATAAAGGGGTATCTAATGGTTTGGTAGAGTAAACGTATGCATTGGCTGAATTACAAAGCCATGCATCTTCTCAAATTATGATTTTAGAGTCGTCACCAACTTTCTATCTCACTCCTCCATTGACAACAGCTAAACAAAACATGGGTTGTGGCCTATGAAAGCCCCCAAAAAGTCCCCTCTTGGGAAATATTTAGCTTTGAAGACACGTGTACTAATAACATCTAGATTGGTAAGAATTTTCCATCTTGCTTCCCCAGCATTGCTAAGTTGAAGATATGAAAATGACAAAAACCCATACCTCCATGTTCTATCTAAAGTCCACACACTCAAGTGAACCACTTCACCCATTGACTTTCCTAAGAAGCTTCTTCCTTAGCAAGGTTGTCTGGAATTTGATTGGATTCTCTATTCCCGTGGAGGAAAGACACCTTTTTCAAGATCCAGAGTAGGCTTAGTAGCTTGTTGCCATGGAACCGCAGATGTTATGAGCAAGAAGATTTTACCCAAGCAATCGTCACTTTGGAGTCTGATTCCACAATTAGGCTCCCCTTTTTAATCTAGTCTTTGTCTACTGAAAATACAATTTCGAATGAACAATTTTAGCACGTTTCCAAATTAACCATGACAACCGAAGAAATTACTGGTGTTGGTTTCGCTGCCTCTGACTTCAATAAACCATTTCGGTTTTAGGGAGCTCACTTCAAACGTTGGTATCAAAAGATGTTGGGGGTGTAGATTGGACGGGAGGAGAAACTGAAGATTGAGGTCTTGGCAGGGAGAATTATCATGGATATCTTGTTGGGATTCCTGCAACAAAGAAAGGTCAGAGGAGCAATTGGAAGATTGGAGGGGAAAGAGAAGGTAGCAGTAGTACCTTGATTCTTTTTGATGAACAGGCCTCTTCAAGTGTCCTCGAAGGTCTTTTGGCGGTGACGCTCCTCGGTTTTCTGCGGAAGGTGAGAGGTGTATCATCTTCATCACCCTCCTCACCAAAGGGAGGACCTGTTTCACACCACATTAGATCAGAAAGAGAAGAAAAGTGTTCAAAAGAAGATAAAAGGTCTGCGGGTATACGTGAAACATGAGCGACTGGTGTTGTTGTTAACAACTTAGCCAAAGACCGGTGGTGAGAAGCTGTGGATCGGGTGGTATTCTTGGAAGATGGGGGGCTTCACTGATTGCTTTCGGTGGAGGGACATGTTCTTGATAGGATCGACCACTGTATTAGGTAGCGTAGACACCGAGTGGCTGAGGAAAGACAAGTTCTTTGACGTCAAGCCACCAATTGGTGAAAGAGGAGGTTTCTCCCACACAACTACGGAAATGAGCCCACACGTAGTTAGTGGTTGTGTCAAGCCGAATTGTCTACTTACAAGGTTGGGATAGTAGTATTCGGTGAACACTTTGTTATAATGAGAAGTACCCCGACACCTTGTGAGGAGGTCTTTAGAGACTAGAGCAAAGAGCCAGTTGGCTTTCATTGCTTCATGCTGAGCAAGAGAAAGGCTTAATTGGGGCTCCAATGCATTGATAATCCAGGCAGACCCGATCCGTTTCCCAAGGATGGGACACCAATTTAGTTCAGCAGGGTCAAGCTGGAGTAGAGGGTCGACGATTTTTGGGGAGGTCAAGGACCGAAAATGGGTTAATGCAAGCTGAGGGCCTAATGTTCTGTTCACCGAAGGAGGCAGCTTGAGGACTGGCCGAGAGAAAGTTAGGAAAATAGAGTTGAGCACAAAGTTGTAAGAACCAGATAGCACTACAAGAAAAACACGTTTTTCCGGCGGCAAAAATCCGCCGGAAATGCACCAAATCTGCCGGAAAAGTGACTTCCGGTGGATTTTTTCCGCCGGTAAAACGCTCGCAGATAATGTTTTCTGGCGGAATTTGAAAAAAAATCCGCCGGAAATGTGTATTACCGGCGGATTTTTTATTTTTTTTTAAAAAAAAATTAAATTTTTCAAATTTTAAAATTTAATAAGTAATTTAATAAGAAGTAAGAAAAACGATAATGAAGTAGAATATGAGAAAAATGATATAGAACAGAATGAGAAGGAATAAAGGAATGAGAATGAAGAAGTTGGAATGAATAAGAATGATAGAGAGTATGAGAAGAAATAATATTAGAGAGAATAAAAATGAACAAGTAAGAAGGAATAAGAATGAAGGAGAGTATGAGAAGTAATAATATAGGAGAGAATAAGAATGAAGAAGTAAGAAGGAATAAGAATGAAGGAGTGAGAAAGAATGAGAAGGAAAAAGAAAGAGGAAATATAGAAGAGAGATATGTGGAGAAATTTAAGGAGATTGGAGAGTATGAGAAAGAAGAAGAAAGATAAGATAGGGAAAGTGTAGAAAAGAATGAGAAGGAAATAAAGAGTGAAATGAGAGAATGAGAAGAGTGTAGAAGAAAGTTTTATTTATAGGCATTTTCGAACAGCTCCGGCAGATTTACCGGGGTTTTTTCCGTCGGAAATGTGCATTACCGACGAATTTTTCCATCGAAAACTTCCGGCGAAAAAAATCCGCCGGTAATGTACATTTCCGGTGGATTTTTTAAAAAATATTAATTAATAATTTTTTAAAAAATCCGCCGGAAATGTGCATTACCGGCGGATTTTTCCGTTGGAAATTTCCTGCGGAAAAATCTGCCGATAATGCACATTTCTGGCAGATTTTTTTAAAAAATAAAATAAAAATAATTTTAAAAATCTGCCAAAAACGCGCATTACTAGCGGATTTTTCCGTAAGTAATTTCCGGCGGATTTTTTTTTAAAAAATCCGCCGGAAAGTATTTTTTCTGCCGAAAATGCCAAATTTCCGCCGGAACCGTACCGGCGAAAGAAATCCGTCGGAAAAACGCGTTTTTCTTGTAGTGTAGGGCCTTGATAATTGGTTCACTCCGTACTACTAAATTCTGATCAAGCACTTCCAGCAGCTTAAAAATAAGCTGTGTTGCGCCTTCATGAGTCTCATATTCAACATTGATCAAATCCCAAACACCAGCTGCTCTCCAAACTTATTGTGCCTTAACCAACCAAAAAAACAAGTGCCATTCATCCTCTGGAGCTTCGTTACACATAGGACAAGAATCCGAACATTGAACTTGGGTTGAAGCCTGCTACGCGTTGCAAGGCAACCCCGAGCAATTCACCAAATCAGAATTTTAATTTTATTTGGGACTGAGTGACCAAATAGCTCGCCAATTACCATCTACACGCAAATGTGAGGAGTCTACAAGGTTCTCCATGGCGTGATAGTAAGCTAACTTGACGGAGTAATTACCATTACGGCTTAAATCCCAAATCAGCTGATCTTCACCAAGAGCCACATTGCGAGACATTTTAATAATTTCCATGGCATCTCTCTGTGTGAAATTTGCATGATTAAGGGTAATATTCCATGTGTTGGGGTTACTATCCACCATGTCAGAGACAAAACATAAAGGGGTATCTAATGGTTTGGTAGAGTAAACATATGCATTGGCTGAATTACAAAGCCATGCATCTTCTCAAATTCTGATTTTAGAGTCGTCACCAACTTTCTATCTCACTCCTCCATTGACAACTGCTAAACAAAACATGGGTTGTGGCCTATGAAAGCCCCCAAAAAGTCACCTCTTGGGAAATATTTAGCTTTGAAGAAAACGTGAAATAATAACATCTAGATTGGTAAGAATTTTCCAATCTTGCTTCCCTAGCATTGCTAAGTTGAAGATATGAAAATGACAAAAACCCATACCTCCATGTTCTATCTACAGTCCACACACTCAAGTGAACCACTTCACCACTGACTTTCCTAAGAAGCTTCTTCCTTAGCAAGGTTGTCTGGAATTTGATAGGATTCTCTATTCCCGTGGAGGAAAGACACCTTTTTCAAGATCCAGAGTAGGCTTAGTAGCTTGTTGCCATGGAACCGCAGATGTTATGAGCAAGAAGATTTTACCCAAGCAATCGCCACTTTGGAGTCTGATTCCACAATTAGGCTCCCCTTTTTAATCTAGTCTTTGTCTACTGAAATTTCGAGGGTGCTAGTGCTGATTTTTGAAAATACAATTTCGAATGAACAATTTTAAGACGTTTCCAAATTAACCATGACAACCGAAGAAATTACTGGTGTTGGTTTCGCTGCCTCTGACTTCAATAAACCATTTCGGTTTTAGGGAGCTCACTTCAAACGTTGGTATCAAAAGATGTTGGGGGTGTAGATTGGACGAGAGGAGAAACTGAAGATTGAGGTCTTGGAAGGGAGAATTATCATGGATATCTTGTTGGGATTCCTGCAACAAAGAAAGGTCAGAGGAGCAATTGGAAGATTGGAGGGGAAAGAGAAGGTAGCAGTAGTACCTTGATTCTTTTTGATGAACAGGCCTCTTCAAGTGTCCTCGAAGGTCTTTTGGCGAGTGTCTAGGGGCCGTGTACTTCCTCAGTGACGCTCCTCGGTTTTCTGCGGAAGGTGAGAGGTGTATCATCTTCATCACCCTCCTCACCAAAGGGAGGACCTGTTTCGCACCACATTAGATCAGAAAGAGAAGATAAGTGTTCAAAAGAAGATAAAAGGTCTGCTGGTATACGTGAAACATGAGCGACTGGTGTTTTTGTTAACAGCTTAGCCGATGACCGGTGGTGAGAAGCTGTGGATCGGGTGGTCTTCTTGGAAGATGGGGGCTTCACTGATTGCTTTCGGTGGAGGGACATGTTCTTGATAGGATCGACCACTGTATTAGGTAGCGTAGACACTGAGTGGCTGAGGAAAGACAAGTTCTTTGACGTCAAGCCACCAATTGGTGAAAGAGGAGGTTTCTCCCACGCAACTACGGAAATGAGCCCACACGTAGTTAGTGGTTGTGTCAAGCCGAATTGTCTACTTACAAGGTTGGGATAGCAGTATTCGGTGAACATTTGTTATAGTGAGAAGTACACCGACACCTTGTGAGGAGGTCTTTAGAGACCAGAGCAAAGAGCCAGTTGGCTTTCATTGCTTCATGCTGAGCAAAAGAAAGGCTTCATTGGGCTCCAATGCATTGATAATCCAGGCAGACCTGATCCGTTTCCCAAGGATGGGACACCAATTTAGTTCAGCAGGGTCAAGCTGGAGTAGAGGGTCGACGATTTTTGGGGAGGTCAAGGACCGAAAAGGGGTTAATGCAAGCTGAGGGCCTAATGTTCTGTTCACTGAAGGAGGCAGCTTGAGGACTGGCTGAGAGAAAGTTAGGAAAATAGAGTTGAGCACAAAGTTGTAAGAACCAGATAGCACTACAAGAAAAACACGTTTTTCCCGGAAATGCACCAAATTCGCCGGAAAAGTGAATTCCGGCGGATTTATTCCGCAGGTAAAACGCTCGCAGATAATGTTTTCCGGCGGAATTTCAAAAAAAATCCGCCGGAAATGTGTATTACCGACGGATTTTTTATTTTTTTAAAAAAAAATTAAATTTTTAAAATTTAATATGTTATTTAGTAAGAAGTAAGAAAAATGAAAATGAAGTAGAATATGAAAAAAATGATATAGAACAGAATGAAAAGGAATAAAAGAATGAGAATGAAGAAGTTGGAATGAATAAGAATGAAAGAGGGTATGAGAAGAAATAATATTGGAGAGAATAAAAATGAACAAGTAAGAAGGAATAAGAATGAAGGAGAGTATGAGAAGTAATAATATAGGAGAGAATAAGAATAAAGATGTAAGAAGGAATAAGAATGAAGGAGTGAGAATGAATGAGAAGGAAAAAGAAAGAGGAAATATAGAAGAGTGATATGTGGAGAAATTTATGGAGATTGAAGAGTATGAGAAAGAAGAAGAAAGATAAGATAGGGAAAGTGTAGAAAAGAATGAGAAGGAAATAAAGAGTGAAATGAGAGAATGAGAAGAGTGTAGAATAAAGTTTTATTTATAGGCATTTTCGAACGGCTCCGGCGGATTTACCGGCGGTGTTTTCCGTCGGAAATGTGCATTACAGGCGGATTTTTCCATCGGAAATTTCCGGCGAAAAAATCCGCCGGTAATGTACATTTCCGGTGATTTTTTAAAAAATATTAATTAATAATTTTTTTTAAAAATCCGCCGGAAATGTGCATTACCGGGGGATTTTTCCGGCGGAAAAATCCGCTGATAATGCACATTTCCGGCAGATTTTTTTAAAAAATAAAATTAAAATAATTTTAAAAATCCGCGAGAAACGCACATTACTAGCGGATTTTTTCCGCCGGTAATGCATATTTCCGGCGGATTTTTTTAAAAAAAAATTTAATATTTTTTTTTCAAAAATCCGTCGGAAATGCCAAATTTTCGCCGGAACCGTACTGGCGGAAGAAGGCCGCCGGAAAAACGCGTTTTTCTTGTAGTGTAGGGCCTTGATTCTTGGTTATCACTCAGTACTACTGAATCTAGTCGAGCATGACTTGCATTCCTTTGTAAATCGTGGCCAGGAAGAAAGGCCCCCTTGCGTGAACGTCTCCACAGAGCTTTAAAGAAACAAAGGGTTGCAGTTCTTGAACTCTGATGTCGTGCCATAAAAGAACTTGCTGAAAAAGTACATTAAGAAGGCAGTGTGCTCAAAGTCTAAAACATCTGCGGCGGTCTAGGAGTTCTTGATGATAAAAGTGGAATAGACCCCCCAAGCATGGATGTAGTTGAAGTTAACTTTCTTGGGGGAGTTTACAGGGATGCACTAGTTTACCAGAAATGGGAAACCCGGGAATAGCGGCCACTGCGAGAAGGGTGGGAGTAAGCATACCCCACGGGAAGATGAAAGCGTTGAACTCTATTGACCAAAAGCCTAGAAGGGGGAGGATCAGGTCAAAGTTGGCTGGAATTTTGATGATGCAAAGAGCGATCATGTCATACAAACCTCATAAGTTCCAAAGTTCCCCCTTAACGTCGACGATTTTCTTGAACCAGCTTCGTAGTCATTGGTGGGTTTCGCCCAGCTCCTAGACTTGGTAACCCTGACGTCGGTGGTGAACCAGTCTTGGGTGATAGGAAAACCAGGTTGAGAGGGAGAAGTGAAGATCTTCTCAAAAGCATCAAAGCCTTCACGGGCCTGAGAGGTGACTGGGTTACACAGGGTGCCGGAATAGGCTGGGGCAAATCATTGGAAGACGATCTCGATGAATCATCATGGACATCGTAGCTGTGTTCTCGATTTTGGGAGTCGGAGTTAGAAGACATGCCTGGCAAAAGAATTTTTCAAGAAATAACGGGAAATTGAGAATGATCACTACTAGAAAAACAACTCTTAACGTTGGCCAAAATCCCACGCTAACAGGCCAAAAGCGGACGCTAACAGTGAATTAGCGTCAGCCACGTGTCGAGGCTAAAATGTTCGAAGGTAAATGTAGCGTCCCGTAATTCTAGCCGACGCTAACTGTAGCGTTGACCTGGCCAACGCTAAAACCGACGCTACTGCCAGGACCGACGCTACTTATTCAATCAAAAAAAGTCAACGAATTAACTAGCGTTGGCCAGGGAGACGCTAAAGTCGACAACAGAATAGTCAACTTAAAGTGTAGCGTCGGCTAGGTCCACGCTAATGTATTTTTTTTAAAAAAAATTGCATCCTAAATGTGCTCACAGAACCCATTCTCCCTTTCAGAGCTAATAGTTGAAGAAAGCAACAAATGAATCTACCATCAAGTAAAACCCAGGAAAACAACGATAAAAAACGATATAAAACCCAAACACAATGAAGATTGAAGAGACAAAATGAAACCAACTTCAGATACTTAGTTCAGAACTATGTGTTGTGTACTTAGTTTAGAAATATGCCACAGTCTAGTGCAGTAACTGTCAAAATATAGGAACAACAGTTAGCAACATAAAATGGCTTAGGAATACAATTTGTATGCAAGTATGCAACCATAGTGAAACAAGTGAGGCAATTAGAAATTCACATTTCCATGCATTATGCACCAAAGAGGTTAACATATATGTAATAATTTGAGAAGCAAAATTCCAACTAATTGACTTCATTGTGGCTAGACTTTCATATTGAACCAGTTTCACAGAAAATAATTCAAAATTCAAAGACATTAGACTTTTATCTAGACAAAAATGTGGCATCAAATATAGTCAAAGATGTGGAGCTGACAATACTTACTAGCGAATAGTATATTCACTCTTCAATTGTTAATCCAAAGCAGAAATTAATAAAATGTGGAGCTGACAATACTTACTAGTTACTAGTTCTTTTCTCAAACATCCACATTCGATATGCTGATGCATCTGCACAGAGGAAAGCACGAGTATGATTATTTATATACATAAATATAACACAATAACACAATATCCTTCGTCAACCTCTCTATATCTTCCCCCACCGAACTCAAGTTCTGCACCTGAGCTACAAGAGTATCCTTCGTCAACCTTTCGACAGTAATTTAATTTTGTACTTTTATCCAACAATTCACCATCAAGCCACAAGTATTCGGCCTCAAGGAGGTTACCTTTTTCCTGATCGGGAGCCTCGGTGTTCCACTTAATCACGAACTCTTGCCCCAATTTTCTGACCATTGCGCAGGCTTGGAAATCTTCCATCGTCAGGTCGACACAAGACTTCTTCACCGATCCCCCTTTCTCCGACGTGGTGACCACTTTTGGCCTTTTGGATGGAGGAGTTGAGGATGGAGGAGGACGCTTTGAGGCCTGTTTGGTTCCGCTTTTGGGTTTGGGATCCAGATCCGTTAGCATCTCTGGTTGTTGGCGTTGCGGGGTCCCCTGGACACTGACTGCCCCGATGGCAGAGGAGAAAAGAGCTGGAGCCGAGCTAGAAGCAGCCACATTCGCGTTGCGTTTTTGGCAGATCTGCACCTCATCGGCTTTGACCCCAGCAGTGCTCAAAAGAGCGACAAGACTGAAAGGGCTCATCATTTTGTCTCAAGAATGAAAAAAACTGAGGTCAGTACCAAAAAAGAAAGTACAAGACTACAATAGCACAATTAAAAAGACAAATCTACCAAGGGCATCAACAAAAGTTGCAGGAGACTAAGACTTGACATTCAAGACGATTTTACAGTTGATCTTCTTGACCTTAACGGTAAATTGGTCCACCCACTTCATCAAAATATCAATGGTTCGAGATTCATTCTCAGAGAGGGACTTAATCTGGCAAGCGTACACAGATCCCTCATACGAGAAATGATCTTCTGTCCACGAGATCCGGAACAGATACTTCACGACCTCCCCCTTTTCATTGAACTTGCCCATCTCCTTCTTTGCAGCCTCGTTCACCGGCCTCGCATAGAAGAACCAGTATTTGAACTCCTTTATGGAATCGGTCACGGGGTCGAATAAGCTCCGCTTCGATTGCAGTGCGGCCCAATGTGCCTCTGCCTCTCCTTTCCAGAGCTGACCTCAGGCTGGCAAAAAACATCGAACAAAGAAAAGAAGAATTTGTGGCGGCAAGGTCGGTTCAGAGCCCCCATCACAATATCGAAGGTCTTAATGAAACCCCCGTGCATTGGGGGTTATAGTTGCGTCGGGGCTACCCTCGAGTATCTCAGGATCCGTTTCTGAAAAGGGCTAAAAGGGAGGCAGATCATCATCCTTTCAAACATGGCAAAATAAACAAAGACTCACAGCCCAGAAACTTGTATACAGATGCCCTCGAACTTGGAGACGGTCTCCAACTTCCACTCTTGCCCTTCTCCACCGAGGAATTTCTGGAACTTGTTCAAGTCGAACAAGTCAGCGGAGCCCGGCCTATACACGGTCCTTATTCTACGGACGTTCGTCGACATCCACCTATACGGGTAACTTAAACAATTTTTGAGGACAATTTTTTTAAGTTGGGGTGTATTGTAACATCCCCAAAATAATTGTTTTAATTATTTTAGTTGAGTATTTTCAATTATATTGGTTAGCCAATAATTTTAATTGTAAGTTGTTAAGTGAGTCGATGATAAATGGTCAAATTTGTTTAAAGATGACAATTGTGTGAATTGGAGTACTAAATGGTGATTTTCTAGTTGATTTTAAATTGGAGGTTATTAAAGTGTATAATTGATGGTGATTGAGTGTGCTTGATGATTCCATCTTAGGTTTTTATTTTGTTTGTGTTTGTGTGTATTTCAGAAATGGAGAACTATTGCATGCAAATTTTAAGCAAAAGTAATGATTGATGATTTTGATTTGACAATATGCTGAAATTCTGTTTGAATCCGTTTTTGTATAGGTTCGGTTTTTCTGTGATTGTGAATTCGGTGTATGTCCAAATTTCATGGGGTTTGTTTTGTTAGAAACTAGACACGATTCTGTACACTTTAGGCACTGGTTTGACTGATTTTGAGTAAGTGTAGCTACGTAAAAGGGAAGCACTGTGAGTGAAGCTGAGTGAAAGGGAAGCGTTGTTGTGAGTGAAAGGGAAAGAGAGGCAGAACGCAGAAACCGCTGAGTGAAAGGGAAAGAGATGGAAACACCGAGTGAGGATAATAGAGGGAAAGTTAGGGTTTTTTGGAAACCAATTGAGACGTAGCATCGGCCGTCTGACGCTAAAAATAGTATTTAAAAATTAAAACTTTAGCGTCTGCTATTTCCAGAGTAGCGTCCGCTAAAAATAGTATTTAAACCAATTGAGTAAGTATAGCTGCATAAAATGTTGTCACAAGTTAGGTCAAAAATCTGGGACAGTTTCAGATATAGGTTCGGTATTTTGTGCATAACGTTTTCTATAGAACTCCTTTTTGAATGGTTCTTGTCTCATTTACTATACTCATTTTGCTTCAATTTGAACTCAATTTCCACGTCATTTTACCGAGTCTTAGTATTTTAAGAGGTGTCACAAGTTGGGTCATAGCTGCTGCTTTGTTTTCTAAACAATGTAGGTTATTTGTTTAAACTGTACTAAATGGCCCATAGTTTTACAAAACCAAAATGTCATTCAGAAACTAGACATCCTAAGCTTTCCGTAGGGGGTCGTTTGTTGAATTTCGTTACCGTTTGATGGGTTAAATAATTCCTCAAAGTATGTGTATGTTTGCTGAAAATTGCTATATAAACTGTTTGTGGTAACATATGTATGTACTGATAATAGACCATGTTTAAGTCCCTTTTCGCTTATTTTTCCGATGCAAAACAAGCAACGTAACGATAGGGTTTAGAAATGAACCGAGTAGTTTTGTATCGAGTGAGAACATGACGTTGTGTCGAGTAACGGCCTAAGTGCCAAGCTAAATCATAAAATAACATGGGGATGGCGATCCCGAGTAATAGCATACTAGGGGAGGGAAGTCATGAGCCCAAAACCTAGGCCTGTTCCATGTTTGCTCGTTAATAGCTATTAGCGAGGGGGTTCACTGAGGGAACCGAGCAGTGGTTGTCGGGTGTTGTGCTAAGACAAGTTAAATGTGTAACTGCTAGACTGGGTTACACGAGAACATCGTAACTGCTAGACCGATAGTTGAGTTGTGAGGGGTCACAAAAGAGTTCACTGAGATTATTATCTCACTGTCACTAGTGCATAAAAGGGATTTAAAGTCGAGCAAATTGGACTTTTATGACATCTTGATGAGATATTTACAATTCTTCAACCTTTCCTTTGTACAACATGTTTATATTTGTGGTGTTTTACCGATAAGCAGGAAAAGTCAAAGCAAAAGGAAAAAGAGTAGTTGCTGTTCTGAGTTACTTGAGACTTGAGGGATCCTTGCGATTCAATGTTTATTTTGCTTAGTTTCCCTAGGCTTATTATGTCTGGCCATGTTGTATCTCGATATCATGACGTAGACTCTATTATGAAAGTTGTGTATCGTATTATGTTAATTCTAGTTTTGAGATATTGAACAATAGGTGTATCAATGACCTTAAACTTTGGTTTGTTGTCATTTTATAAATCCTTTTGAGAGCTTGTGACAATTAAAGGATGTGTTTATGAAAAATTCATCGAGTCTAGTGTTGTTCAATGTCTTGAAATGGAATTTTTACTCTGATGTATGCTGAATATGAATGTTCCGGTATTTCTTCCAAGGCTGAAATACTAGGATGTTATATTTTACTTGACTAATAGACTCAACCATTCGGGGCGCTGGATGTGCCGATGGGGTAGCTGCCAAATCCCTGGCCTTGGTCAGATGAACCGACCTCGCCGAGGTTGACATCCGATCCTCTGCCGGGATGGGGTGACCCTCAGCGGACTTCTTCAGTAAGGATTTCCCAGAGGGAACGTAGCATTGCCTCTCGCTATCTCTTGTCCTGGCCAGCTTTGCCTGCATCAGGAAGCTAAGGTCAGACACGTAACCGAAGAAGAGAACCGACCCCCAAAGACTGGCCAGACCATCTTCCTCCCTGAGGCAAGGTAGAGAGGAACTCGGGAGCAAGAAAAGAAATACGGTAAAGTAAGTAAACAAAAATCGCTCGCAAAATCGGGAGAATCAATCTCAAGGTCGAGAGAAACAGTGCTCAAGGAATTCCAAAGTATCACAACACTGAAGCTCTGGCCTATTTATAGGAACTTTTGGCCTTAAAAGATGAATCGACACAAGTCTTCCCAAGACAATAAATGCCCAGGCACTGAAAACTAGACAATCATTATGATAAGACGCTTCGTTTCAATCAAACGCCGCGCCAGTACACTAGATTGACACGTGTCATCTCCGGAAAATCTGGGCTTAGCACAGCAAGTTTGCCGAGCTGGGGATGACCTCGTATCAACTCTGACCTCATCAACGTATGACTCACTTCGGAGCTGACACCAAAGACACATTGTCTCGCAACAACCTCGACCTCTTTTGCAACTCAAAGCTGAGGCCGCACTACCATGACCGACCTCGACTTGGAGGGCAGCCGTTCCAGACTGAGCCAAGCAGCCCAATCCGCGCAATGAGTGGCCCAACCTAGCACCGGAGCTCACTACAAAAAAACTGGTCATTAGCGGCAGACATTTCCCACGCAAAATGACCAAAATCTGTCGCTAATGGTCATTTGCGAGGGAATTAGCAAGGGACCAGTTCCGTCTCTAAACCCCACCTCGCTAATGGGATTAGCGAGGGAATTTGAATCCCTCGCTAATTAGCGAGGGAATTTTCCCTCGCTAATGACTGCAACTTTTCAGGTGATGGGACTCAGTTGCAGGGGTTGGTAAATGCGCAGGAATTAGCGAGGGATACTTCCATCGCTACTTCCCTCGCTAATGACTGCAGTTTTTCAAAAAAAAATGACACGTGTCCAGTGCTGAATGACTTGTTTTTTTATATATTTATTATTAATTAATGAATATTATATTATATTATTAATTTTGTGGTGGTGGTGGTGGCGACGGTGGTGGTGGCGTGGTGGTGGTGTGGTAGTGGTGGTGGCGTGGTGGTGGTGTGGTGGTGGTGGTGGCGTGGTGGTGGTGGTGATGGGTGGTTTAGAGTAGAGAGAGAAGGAGAAGAATAAGGGAGAAAGAGAGAGAGAGAGAGAGAGAGAGAGAGAGAGAGAGAGAGAGAGAGAGAGAGAGAGAGAGGAGTGAGAGTGGTGGTGGTGGGGTGGTGGTGGTGGAGAGTAGAGGAAGAGGAAGGGTGAAGAGGAAGGGAAGAGGAAGGGAAGGGTGAAGAGTGAGTGAGTGAGAACGAAGAGTGGAAACGGATTTAAGGAAAAAAGAAAAAAAATTGCGAGGGAATTAGCGAGGGAACTGTCCCATCATCTGAAAAGTTAAATTTAGCGAGGGAATTAGCGAGGGAACTGTCCCTCGCTAATTCCTGTGCACTTACCAACCCCTGCAACTGAGTCCCATCATCTGAAAAGTAAAAAAATTAGCGACGGAACTGACATTCCCTCGCAAATATTTTTACTTTTGCCATTAGCGACGGAAATTCCCTCGCTAATGTCTAAAATGCCGTTGCTAATTCTCAAAAATACGACAGCCCCTATTCCCTCGCAAATTCCGTCGCTAATCCCAATTTTTGCGAGGGACCATTAGTCCCTCGCTAATTTCCGTCGCCAATGGCTTCTTTTCTTGTAGTGTCTAGCCTAACTCAAGCTAAGCAAAGGCGACGCCGAGATCAACGACCAAGATTGTCGCGGACAGTTCCAACGGTTCAGGCTTAGCCTAGACAAGGGGAAATCCCCTCCCCACGCCTATAAGTACAGGGCCACCCTAAAAAATCAGGTACACATCTTCATAATTTACCTCATCTACACTTCTAGTTGCTTACTTTGACATCAGCGTGTCTGCAGGTACCAACCCCCCGAGCTCAAACTCGAGGGGAAACGACTTCAAGCAACTCCATCCGACGTTGGTAATGGGAAGCACGACTTCATTTGACATATCTACCAACGCCAACCTCGGATCCAGATCTTGGTAGCAAGGTACTAAACAATTACTAATCTAAATAATGCAATACACAACGGCCATAATACGCTCAAAAAATTGTTAAAGAATAAGAAAGGCCAAATGCCACTACAAGAAAATCGACGATTTCCGACGGCAAAATACGTCGGAAACGCACTGATTTTCGTCGCAAATTAACGTTTCCGACGGACAAATTTTCGTCGCAAAATCGCTCGTCGCAAATTGTTTCCGACGGATATGTTCGTCGCAAATGAGTCCATCGCAAAGTCGTCGGAAACCCGTCGCAAATTTCCGTGGCAAAGTCGTCGCAAACACTGACACCTTTTCGTCGCAAATCCCTCGGAAATCCATCAGAAATTTTAAAAAAAATAATAAAAAAAAATTAAATTATATAATCTGAATGTAAAGAGAGATACAAGGGGAGAGAGCAAAAGAGAGACCATATCATCTGAATGTAAAGTGAATCTTACCGTAACACCAAACCCTTTCTTCAATGCTAATAGTTATCATATAATCTGACATAAGCCATATTACACAACAAGTAAACCAACATAAAAAAAATCCACAAAACCAACCCGTTGCATGTATATAAATTCAATTTCAATACAAACAAGAATTAACCGGTCCTTACTCTATCCAACCGGTCAACACTCTTCCTTCCTTTTTCTAATTGATGATCGACGCTTTTTCGATCATCAATTATTCTTGTAGTGTGCAGAACAAAAGAACCAACAGTATTCTCCTTAACGCTCCGCCTCCAACACTCTTTTCAACACGTTCTTACATCATCAGTGAAAGATAATTTTGTAAAATAACTCGTGAATTCTCTATCCTATAAAAAATTAACTACATTTATAATTTGTATAAAATAGCTAAAGTGACCTATAATATAGGACGGAGAAAGTAATTAAAAGTAATTTAAGGGATTAATTACTTGTACTCAATTAAACAGATAAGGGATTAATTCTGAAACTATATTGAATGAAATAAAATATTATAATTATAATTATAAATATAATTATAATTAATACACTATAAAAAAATAAATATTATAATTAATGCACAATTTTTGGTACATCTCTAAATATTTCTTATAAAAACATCAACAATTTGTTTTGGGGCGTTAGCCCCCTTTTAATACCAAAAAAAATCAACAATTTAAATCAAAAGAATTTCGGGAAATTAAGGATTTCGAAATCATGGAAAAATACATCTCAAACTCTTTAAGACTCTTTGTCATCCTAGTTTTATTGACTAGGTATGTATCTATTTTACCATTACTATTGTGATGTACTACATATGATATGAAACATCACTAAAATTTTCCTTTCATCGTAATAAAATAAACATCACTAATAACTTTTCATTTGCTTGTTTATTTTTTATAACTTATTTTTTTTGAATTAATAAAATTGTGGAGGGGGAACTTCACAGCCTCGGCGAGAGAGCGCGGCAATCAGTCATCTCACCTCCCCAAGGAAATACTTTTCCTGAGAATCAAACTCAGGAGCAAACCGAGTCGACCCTTTCGGACCATAGCCCGCTCACCACTAGACCAAATCCATTGGGTTTTCTTTTATAACTTTTGTTGGGGGAGCAAAGTGGAATTAAAAGTGGTAGAAGGTACATGCACAGAAGCTATGGAAGTAGACCTCCTTATTTGCATGCTAAGGTGTAGCAAAGTGGTATGAATGCTGAAGCAGCACATGCGGGTTCCAGCGTGAAGTCCGAAGAAGGTTTTTAAACTTTTTATGAGGGGTGGGCTGAGAATTCGGTTTCCAAGAAGGAAGAAGCGCAACAAGTGGGAAGAGAGAGAAGGAGTGCACCGCTCCTGTTGAGAGAGAGAGAGAGAGAGAGAGAGAGAGAGAGAGAGAGAGAGAGAGAGAGAGAGAGAGAGAGAGAGAGAGAGAGAGAGAGAGAGAGAGAGAGAGAGAGAGAGAGTGGCTGATGAGGAAAAGTTGGAGTCTCACGCGGGTGAAAGTTCTTGTTCTCGCAAAGGATTGGGCCTTATGGCCGAAGCCCATAATCGGTGTAACCAACATCATCATGTGTTAACGAGCATCTAATTAAAAAAATTTATTTTTATTTTTTATCACTTTTATTTATTAATTATTTTACAAAAGGATTTATCTATTTATTAAATAAATCCGTTTTGAATTTTTTTCAAAACAGATTTATCTAATAAATAGATAAATCCGTTATTAAAAAAATAACAAAAACGGATTTATCTAATAAATAGATAAATCCGTTTTTGTTATTTTTTAATAATGGATTTATCTATGTTGGGGGTAAATCCATTATGCATTTTTCTAAAACGGATATATCTTTTTTTTGACAAATAAAACGGATTTATCTAACTAATAGATAAATCCATTTTTGGTTATTTTTTCCAAAACGAATTTATATTTTAATTAGATAAATCCGTTAGTCATAATATTGAGGGGCATTCTGGGAATATCAAATTTTGTGGGGGTATAAAGGGGGATTGTGGGGGTAAAAAAAAAGACCTTCCGTTGCTCACGATTGCAATATGGGCCAGAATCTTTTCAATATTAAGGACGAGGTGGGCTCATGAATGGCTGGTGTAATTAGTAAGCTAATTATTAATGCACCTCAATTTTTTGCTGATTCATATTCAAACAAAATTTCAAGCACAATAGCTAGTGATAATTATGTTGGTGGACCGGGAATCCTAAAGCCCAAAGGTATCCTTCTGAACAATCGCAAAGAATCGATGGGTAAGAAGTCTTTGAGTAATAGAGCGGATTTTGGGGGCCTCGGTGTAAAATCTTTTGATTACCATATGGAGAAAATAGAGGAGATGGAAGCTAGGGACCTCTCACACTACTACAAAACATCAAATTAGCGTCCATTTATTAGCGTCGGCCCCCAACACCGACGATAGTAGTGTCGGATTAGCTTCAAAAAGGCCCACACTAAACTACGAATCCTGTTTGACCATTTTAGCCTCGACACAACTCCGACGCTAATTCGTTGTTAGCGTCGGCTTTTAGCCTTTTAGCGTAGGCTTTTGGCCGATGCTAAAAGTTGTTTTTCTAGTAGTGTCGGTCATGGCTCAGAAGGCGAATAAGAAACTTTGATGGGACTTGGCCTTAGAGCCAAGAGTATAGGAGGGAGAAGGAGTTCATTCAAAGTGGTAACTTTGATAACTTTGATGGTGATCCTACGATATCGGATAGTGGATGAGTGATGCCGGGGCGGGTTTGGTTCGGTCCCCACAGGTATGAGTTTCGTTGCCATGCCTACAAACAGCTACTAACTTTTAATTCTCATTCCACTTTCTACCCTTTATTTTTAAATTAAACATAATCAATCTAAATAACAAAACAAAACCGCACCAAATTAATTATTTGTCCTAAACAAACACCGATAATCAATCAATCAAAATAATTATGCCATCATGTATAGTAGCTAAGCTTTTGGCCTAATTATATTTTTAATTAGTCTTTCCTTATTATTTCATTACTATAATCTGTTACTTAAACACATCAATTTTTCTACTTGTGCTTTGGGTCCGTTTGCTCTAGATTAAAAAATTAGTGATTTTAATGTTAAATAATTTAGAGATTAGTTCCTAGAGATTTTTTAAAAAAAGTAGAAGATGTTTTGTGTTTGTGTATTGAAAATCACTTTTTAAAAATAAATTTATTAAAAAATGATTTCAAGAGAATCTACTCAAAACATATTCTCATTTGTAGTAGTTTTTAGATTATTTTCAGGTTCTCATTTAAGGAGTTGTTACAAACAGATAAAAAACTTTTAAAAGTGATTATTTTACCAAAAAAAAGTTTTTGTTTTTGAAAAAAAGAAACTATAACAAACGAGATCTATATCCAGGACTCCTCTTTTAATCCAGTTGGTAGTTTTTTTGGGGTGTTACACATACATGCCGAAATTTTGAGGAGACAAGTTGCAATTTTTTTTGCACTCATGAGTTTTACTTGGTTTTTCTCTTTTGATGAGTTCCCGATAATTTCAATTTGTAATGTCATATATAAAAGGGTGCATCTAATATGGACCCCTAAAAAATGATCCACGGGTGGACCTTTACTATTTTTGGTAAGTTTTAATTAAATATTATTTGTATTATTCATTTTATTATTATTATAAAATTTATTTTTACTAAAAATAATAAAGGTCCCCCGATGAACCATCTTTTAGAGGTTCATATTAGATGTACTCTATATAAAAATGTGGAATTTTATGTTTCACGAAATGCATCTGTATCGTTAGCGCACAACGCGCAAGCCCAATCCAAACAAACTCTTTCAGTATCGAGTTAGTTTGGTTTGGATTTTGATCGATAGTCGGTGGAGAACTCAATAGCTTCTTCAACTATGTAGCGCTCAGCAATGCAACCCTCGGGCCGTGATCGGTTTTTAACATATCCTTTTAATATCTTCATATATCGCTCAAACGGGTACATCCATCTCATGTACCATGGGCCACACAATTGTGTCTCTCTAACCAGATGAACTATTAAATGAATCATTATGTCAAAGAATGAAGGCGGAAAAAACATCTCAAGCTCACTTAAAGTCACAGTAATTGATCTTTGCAGAGCTGGCAACTTTCCAGGGTCAATCACTCTACTACAAATCGCCTTAAAGATGAAACAAAGTTTAGTTATGGCCTGACGCACTTTGTTGGGCATAATGGATCGTATACCAATGGGTAGCAAATTCTCCATGAGAACATGACAATCATGAGACTTTAGAGACTTTAACTTGAGGTCTTTCATCAATACAAGGTTCGTAACATTTGAGGAGTACCCCTCTGGAACTTTAACTCCATGAAGAAACTTACAAAAGATGGTTTTCTCCTTTCTAGATAGAGTATGAGCTGCCGGAGGTAGATATGTACGTGTACCCTTCTTTATCGGACCCAATTCGGGTCTCAACCCCATACTAACCAAATCCAACCTTGTGTTGATGGTATCTTTAGTCTTCCCTGGCATATTGAGTAAGGTACCAATGACACTTTTTAATACATTTTTTTCAACATACATCACATCAATGAAATGTCTTACGTGTAATGACTTCCAGTAGGGCAACTCAAAGAAAATCCACTTTTTCTTCCACCCTCGTTTGGCAAGCTCTCCTGCAAAAGGCTTCCCAAACTTAATGTTCAAATCTTTCACCTTTTCAAATAGTTGTTCACCGGTCAAAGGCGAGGGAGCTTTACGAGTTTCTGAATTCCCATTGAATGCCTTTCTCCACACCCGATATTGATGAGTTGGAGGCAAAAATCTCTGATGGCCAAGATATATATTCTTCTTGCCATGTTCCAACCACATCCGATCTGTATTATCTTCACATATAGGACATGCACACTGACCTTTGTTACTGTACCCAGATAGATTGCCGTATGCTGGAAAGTCATTAATGGTGCCAAAAATCATAGCCTTCAAAATGAAACTTTCTTCTCTAAACACATCATACACCTCTACCCCAATCTCCCACATTTGATTCAAGTCTTCTATTAAAGGAGCCAAGTATACGTCAATATCATTTCCTGGTTGTTTGGGGCCAGAAATTAACAAAGACAACATCATATATTTGCGTTTCATGCAAAGCCATGGAGGTAAGTTATAGATCGCCAAAATCACAGGCCATGTACTGTGGGAGCTACTCTGGATATCGTGCGGGTTAAATCCATCGGCAGACAATGCAAGGCGTAGGTTTCTTGGATCATGCCCAAAATCAGGATAATCAATATCAATCTTTTTCCACTGTGGAGAATCTGCCGGGTGTCGTAGCATGCCATCTTTAATCCTTTCATCATCATGCCAAGTCAACAGTTTTGCATCTTCCGAACTATGGTACATACGCCTAAATCGAGGAATTATGGGAAAATACCACAATACCTTTTCTGGAGCAGATTCTTTCTTCATATACCGCGGTGCATTACATTTAGGGTACGACTTTAACAATGCATGTTCATTCCGAAATAAAATGCAATCATTCGGACAAGCATGTATCTTCTCATAGTTCAAACCAATGGTGCCTAATATTTGTTTTGCATCATACGTCCGAGAAGGGAGAACATTGTCTTCTGGCAACATGTCATTCAATAGTGCGAGTAATTCCGTAAAGCTCTTATCCGTCCATCCTTGGCAAGTTTTCAAGTTATACAGCTTTATCACAGCCGATAACTTTGTGAATTCAGTACAGCCCGCATACAACGGTGTCTCCTCATCGGTTATCAACTTCTCAAACATTTGAGGAGAATAATTAAGATAGTCTTCAACCGCCTTTGCCATCTCTTCAAATTGGTCGCCATCAAATGTTTCAGGATAATCAACCGGATCACATCTCTGAGTACTATTATCCATATTTGAAGGTTCACCTCTTTTCTCACCGTGCATTGTCCAACAAATATAACTTTGATCGATTCCATTGGCCTTTAAATGTCTTCCCAACTCAACTACAGTAACTCGATTGGCGTAACAACATCTTAAACAAGGACACTTGAACTTACTAGAAGTTTCTAAACGTTGAACAGCAAAGTTCACAAAATATTACACTCCATCGGCATATTCTTTCGACAGACGATTGGAAGACATCCACTTTCTATCCATATTAGACCGAAATTTATTATAAATTCCTGATAAGAGAACTTAAATATGTTATAGGTGAAAAACAGACAAAGTACAATTTTTAAAAGTTTTTCAAATTCATATCCAAATTCTATTCCTATTCATATTCAAATTCTATTCCTATTCTATTCTATCAAGCAAATTCAAAATGATTGAACATTATCCGTAACATCCCCAATAACAGTTTTATTCCAAATATGTACAAAAATATCAAAAACAAGAGAACAACAAAAGTACCTGAAAAGGGGGAAGCAACAACAAACCAGAGAGATGAAACGAACGTGAACCAGAGAGCTAAGAGAGATGAACCAGAGAGAGCGCACGAGAGAGATCAACGAGAGCCTGTGCCAATAAATAAATTAGCTAAGACTTTTCTCATTCATTTGGTTATTTTTACAAGTGTCTCTAAGAGACTATATGCAAATAACATAAAAGGCTTAAGGACTAAAAGGCTAACTGAACAACAACTAAATAAAGATCCATAAAAAAATTAATCATTCAAAATACTCTATCATTATCTATTCCATATGCTTAAGTTCAGTTTTCAGAGGTTTATTCATTCTACCATTTCGTGACCCTCCTCACTCTCCAGTATTCAACCATCACGAAGTGGGTAAAGTGCCTGATTCTAATTGAACCACTATACCATAATGCATGGAGATGTTGATTTTGTGTTGTTTTCAAATATTTGTGCTGCTTTGAATAGCTTATATGCTTCAATTTTTTCCCAACAAACCATATATATGCAGCAACATACTGTAAATATCAAGAAAAAAAAAGAAATAAAAACAAGACAAATAACCTAAGAATGCGCGCAGATGGTGGTGGCATGCACGATGGTGTCGTCGCCGCCGCGTTTGAGAGTTGGGAGGGTGAGGCGTGCGCCGTTTGGGTGAGAGAGAAGCTTGCACCGTTTGCGAAATGGGGGGTGAGATTGCGAAGGGTTCGGTGGGACTGGTACAAATGCACTGGTGGTGGGATTGCGAAACGTGCAGATGGTAGTGGCCACTGGTGGTGTCTCGCCACCGCGTCTGAGGCTGGGAGGGGGAGGCGTGCGCCGTTTGGGTGAGAGAGAACGAGGGAAACGAAAGCAAGGGAAACGAAAGGGTGTACTGAGAGGGAAACGAAAGCAACTGAGAGGGAAACGAAAGCAAAGCTAGGTATACTAAAACGATCGAAAACTAGAATTAAAAAAAAACTAGGGAATTGGGGGCGCTCGTGGAAAGCGCCCCTGTTGGTGGATCTGGTTTTAGGAATTAGCATCGCTTTTTTCAACAAGCGCCCCTAAAGGCACTCCGTATTTTGAGCTTCAGGGGCGCTTTTTAAAAAGCGCCCCTGATGCCCAAAACACGCAGGGCCTTTAGGGGCGCTTTTTAAAAAGCGCCCCTGATGCTCAAAATAAACGAGAATGACAATAAAGATAGTTATTTATAGCTGTAGGGCATAATGAGCATCACGTATGGAACTGTCGCTTCATCGCAATAATTGGCAGAAGATAAGACATCATGCGTCTAGTCATATGATGTAACGGCTAGTCATCATAACTGCCACACGCGGCGTTTCATTTTCGTACCATTAGTTCCATCCACTCGACTGGACAATAACGCAAAAAGGAGGGCATTTGTTAACAACTAAAATAAAATAAGTTGTTGGCCGTGGGAAAATGAGGAGTCTAAGGCTAGGGTTAAGCCGAGGTAAGCTATATAAACACTAGAGCATGGATAGAGATTATTATTTGCTATTAAAATGACAAAGGGGGAAGCTTGGTATAAATACATGAGAGAGATATTAAGGAGACTGAGACCCCGAGGGAATGATAAAATAGGCCGAGGTGAAATGGAACTCGATGGGAAAATGCCTTTGTTACAGGGCAGCTAGGCTAGGGCACCAACGACCAAAGGCCGAGGAAGCAACGTGGCTGATGAGGTTGTAGCCGAGGCAAAGAAGGCTTGCTAGGAGCGCAAGCATTCAATGCACGTGGATACAATGTTGAAGCGGTTCAAGTCAGCAAAGATTGAAGCATCGTGAAAATAGAAGCGAAGTAGTTTGACCCCACTAACCGGTGCAGGTGAGGTCATGGAAAATATCTCCGAGTTTCTAAGGATCAGAGCATTGAGAGGCGTTGATCTTAGTTAATCCAACGGTGAGCAGTTGTAGGCTCGAGTAGTGGCCAACGATTTATATATATATATATATATATATATATCGTAGGATTGTACATTCAAAAGAGAAATCAGTAAAATAAAATCTTCTATTTTTCAAAAAATCTTAACTTTATTTTTACTGCTTTCTTTATGTTTTCACCCCTTAGATAATCTAGCCACACGTCTCTCTTACCTAGCCTAACACTCTTTGGAGACTACAAAAAAACATGAATTAGCGACGGATTGGAAATCCGTCGCTAAAATCAAAATTAGCGACGAAAATGCACAAAATTAGCGACGGATTGAAAACAAGGTATTTAGCGACGAAAATTGGCTAAATTAGCGACGGATTTAACATGGCGCGAAAATTGAAAAAAAAATTTTGAATTAGCGACGGAAATCCGTCGCTAATTCCGTTACTAATCTTTGGAAAATTGTGCCACTGACCGTTGCAGTTGATTTGACACGTGACCAGAGTTAGCGAGGGAAATCCCTCGCTAAATCCGTCGCTAACTGTTAATTTTTTTTTATAAACCCGAATTCTTTCTTTCCTCTTTCATTTCTTCCTCTTCCTCTTTCATTTCTTTCTCTTCTCCGTTTCTTCCTCTTCCTCTTTCATTTCTTCCTCTTCCTCTTTCATTTCTTCTTACCACCACCACCATCATCTTCTCCCTTCAACACCACACCACCACCACCACCACACCATCCTCCTTCATTTCTTTCTCTTCCTCTTTCATTTCTTTTCCTTCTCCATTTTCCTCTTCCTCTTTCATTTCTTCTTACCACCACCATCATCATCTTTTCCCTTCAACACCACACCACCACCACCACCACCACACCATCCTCTTTCATTTCTTCCTCTTCCTCTTTCATTTCTTTTCCTTCTCCAATTCCTCTTCCTCTTTCATTTCTTCTTACCACCACCATCATCATCTTCTCCCTTCAACACCACACCACCACCATCACCACCACACCATCCTCTTTCATTTCTTTTCCTTCTCCATTTTCCTCTTCCTCTTTAATTTTTTCTTACCACCACCACCACCATTATCTTCTCCCTTCAACACCACACCACCACCACACCATTTTTTTCTCCCCTATCTCCCCAACCCCTAATCTCTCCCTCTCTCTATCTGAGAGTAGCTTTTTTTTTAAAACAAATGAGGTTAGCGACGGATTTTAGCGACGAAAATCTGTCGCTAACTTTGGTCAGTGTCAGTGTCAAATCAACTGCAACGGTCAGTGGCACAGTGTTTTTAGCGACAGATTTTAGCGACGGATTTTCCGTCGCTAATTTTAGCGACGGATTTTATTCCCTCGCTAACCATTAGCGACCAGCTTTTTAGCGACGGAATTGGTCTGTCACTAATTCTATCGCTAACAGTCATTAGCGAGGGAAAACCAGGCATTAGCGAGGGAAAAATCCGTCGCTAATACGCTATTTTGATGTAGTGGGAGTAGTTAGGGAACCCATTGTCGGGGAACAGTCGGGGAACAGAGTTCCATCCTTGATGCAATTTCTTGAAGAATAAAGAATCACTGTCTCAAACCTCTGGCTGATACCATGACTAGGAAAAAAGAGTTTGGATGACAACAATATATATAAATATATTTATATATAAATAAATATTATATATATAGATAACATTAAATATACATGTATTTATATATATATATATATATATATATACATACATAAATATATAAATATATATGTCTATTCATATTTATGTATAAAAATATATATTTAAATATATATATATATATATATATGTTATAGATTAATCAAAACTCTAGCAACCAAAGAACAAGAGAATGAGAGAATTTGGGAGTCTTTGTATTTCTCTTTCACAAGTGTGAATCTATACATAAAGGTGAACCCTATTTATAGTGTGAGAATTGGAAAGTAGGTGGTCACTAATAAAAGGCCACTACAAGGGAGTAAAGGGATGAAGGGAGAAGAATGGACATCCACCAATGATAATATTCATAACACTCCCCCTTGGATGTCCACCTAGGATATGCCTCATTAAAACCTTACTAGAAAAAACCCAATGGGAAAAAAATCTAGTGAAGGAAAAAGAGTACATTATCCTTTTGTGACGATTACAGAATTTACTTATTTCTCCCCCTCAATCAGACCATCATCTTTGAGACGACGAAGACCAATCTTTTGTACCAGTTGTTCAAAAGTTCTGCTTGGGAGTGACTTTGTGAAAATGTCTGCAAGATTATCACATGAACGGATTTGTTGAATGCTTATATCACCATTCTTTTGAAGATCGTGAGTGAAAAAGAACTTTGGTGAAACATGCTTTGTTCGATCTCCTTTAATGTAACCTTCTTTCAACTGAGCAATGCATGCAGTATTATCTTCATAGATCATTGTTGCATCTATTCTTCTGGAAGACAAACCACAAGTTTCTTGTATGTGTTGAATCAGAGACCTTAACCAAACGCATTCCCGACTTGCTTCATGTAGTGCTAAAAGTTCTGCATGATTTGATGACGTTGCCGTTATGGTCTGTTGCACAGATTGTTAGACTTGAGAGTCTATAAAAGTAACCTTAGAGGGGGGGTGAATAAGGTTATAGGTGATTAATGGATTCTTTTTCAATTTAAAAACTTTTTCGATATTGGTTTGGATTAAATGCGGAATAATAATATTTGACCAATACAGAAGGAGTAGAATGAGATGATGGACAGATCAAAATTGTATACAGCAATAAAATAGATAATAAGAAGAAAGATTACAATATGATATATTTGCACAGTTATATTGAGAATATGATAATATAAGCAGTTATGATAATATCAATATTATAAAATAAAGTGCAAAATATAAAGAGATAGGGAAGAGAGAGAGACACAGCAATTTAGCGAGGTTCGGGATAAAACCCCTACGTCCTCGGCCTTAGGCTTTTCAACCCTTGGACTTAGTAACCACTATATTGAAGAGAGTTTGATACAAACAGTCGACCCCAATATAAGTGAATCTCAATTCCCCTGAATTGAGAACCTAAGCACTCTTGCTAAGGATTTCTAAACCAACTCAATAACCCTATTGAGAGACCCAAGTACACAGCCCAGGATTTCAAAAACACCAACTCAATCACTTGATTGAGAGACCCAAGTACAAAGCCCAGGTTTTCAAAACACCAACTCAATCACTTGATTGAGAGACCCAAGTACAAAGCCCAGGATTTCAAAAACACCTTGAAATAAAATAAATTACACAATAGAGTTCTATGATCCAATCACTTCAGAGAATGAGTCAGTTTAGAAACTGAGAGAGATGAGTGATCTTAGGATATTATGGATGCTCTATAAGATGAGGGATGATCTTGCTTTTGCAACCACTTCAAAATTGATATAACAATAGAAGTTGAGGTTGCTTGAAAGCTTTAAAAAAATATAGATATGATTTTGAAAAACAAAGCTTTTTGAAAAACAAGATTCAAAACAGTTGGAGCACAGGATCTCAGATTTAGATCTATAAACAGCTTTAGAAAAAAGATATAACAATTTAAAATCAAAAGCTTATAAAAAATAAAACAATGAAGAGTAATAGATCTATAGAGATTCGAATATGAGAGAGTAGAGAAGAAAATGTGAGAATCGGTGTTGGAATGAAAGTGAAGCTCAACCAGGTATTTATAGGCTTAGGCACCGTTGAAATTTTTTGAAAAGCATTTAATATAGGTGAAGAATCGTTGATCAAGTTAAAATGTGAAGGAATCGATTCATTGCCTTTAAAAATAAAAGGAATCGATTCATAGATGTTTTGGAAAAAGAGGGAATCGATTCATTGTTTATGAAGAAAGGAGTGAATCGATTTTCAGGCCATATGGTTGTCCTGAGAATCGATTCTTGGTTCATTTAGAAGCATGGGGAATCGATTCTTAGTTCATAAGAAATAGGAGGAATCGATTTTTAAGCTAGTTAAAATAATAGGGAATCGATTCTTTTCTTTTTGGAAGATATGGGAATCGATTCATGGCCCTTTGGAAATATGAAGGAATCGATTTTCAGGCCATATAGGAGGTCCTGAGAATCGATTTCAAGTCCTATGAAATGGGTTGGAAATCGATTCCAAGCTTTCCTAAAAATATTTTTTTTTTTCAACTTGCCACCTTATGCATGCATGCAGTTTTGTGAAATATTTTTTCAAAACTATTTTTATGCATCATGTATGATTAGAAAAGATCATCTCTCTCAATATCTAAAGTGTCACACACTTTAGGTGATAGGACCTTTACAAAGAGTCCTAAGAAAAGGCTTAGACACAAAATAGGGTTTTGAACTTTATATGTTGCTTCTTCTTCAAGCTTCTCTTCTTTTGTGTCTTCTTCTTTTTAAATTAGGTCCTGCACTTTGCTCAACTTGAAACATTAGTAGATATGATGTAATTTGTTATCATTCAAAATAAAGGACTGTTTTACCCTTGGTTCAACAAACTCCCCCTTTTTGATGATAACAAATTACATTATGCATAGGGATTAAAAATCTTAAAAAAAGGCTCCCCCTAAGCATATGCATAACAATAATCAGCATAATACCACATATAACATGAGCATAATATTTTCTCCCCATATATAACATGCATAATAATATTCTCTCCCCCTTTGTTTTCATCAAAAAGGAGGTGGGGTGAAACAAAAATCATAAACTAGCATAGTCAAGCATCCCTAGCTCTCTACGGATTTTACAAAAAGGAGCTTCGGCTAGGGGTTTAGTGAAGATATCTGCTAGTTGGTCATCAGTGCCTACAAATTTCAATGCAATGCTCCCCCTAGACACATGATCTCTAATAAAATGATGTCTAATGTCAATATGTTTAGTGCGAGAGTGTTGTATAGGGTTCTTAGCAATATTAATAGCACTTGTATTATCACACAAAACAGGCACATTTTCAAAAATTAGACCAAAATCTTGCAAAGTTTGTTTCATCCACAGAACTTGTGCGACGCAGTTTCCAACAGCCACATATTCAGCTTCAGCTGTGGATAAAGCAACACTGTTCT
Source organism: Astragalus membranaceus (assembly GCA_039519185.1). NCBI lineage: Eukaryota > Viridiplantae > Streptophyta > Magnoliopsida > Fabales > Fabaceae > Astragalus > Astragalus membranaceus. Next base: position 49,270,795 of record CM076851.1, read on the forward strand.
GCTTCTTACTAGACCAGGAGGTCAAACAAGGACCAAGAAAATGACAAGTTCCACTAGTACTTTTTCTATCAAGAGTGCAACCTGCAAAATCAGCATCAGAAAAACCAACTAATTCAAACGTACTCGATTTCGGGTACCACAAACCAAAGTCTATGGTCCCTTTAACATACCTAAGAATCCGTTTTACAGCTTTTAAATGTGATTCTTTTGGGCATGCTTGAAATCGAGCACACAAGCATACAGCAAACATAATATCAGGTCGAGATGCAGTTAAGTATAAGAGACTACCTATCATACCTCGATACATAGTTTCATTTACCGGTTTACCTTGCTCATCCTTATCTAGTTTAGTTGCTGTTGCCATAGGAGTGCTGATTTCTTTTGCGTCATTCATGTTATATTTCTTCAGCAATTCCTTTGAGAACTTTGTTTGGGATATGAAGATTCCTTCATTTGATTGTTTCACTTGAAGTCCCAAGAAAAAGTTAAGTTCTCCCATCATACTCATTTCAAATTCACTAGTCATCATCTCAGAAAATTCCTTGCACAAATCATCATTAGTAGATCCAAAGATAATATCATCAACATAGATTTGAACTACTATGATATGTTTGCCCTTGGTTTTAAGGAATAAGGTAGAATCAATCTTACCCTTTTGGAAACCATTGGCAATTAAATGTTTGCTTAATCTCTCATACCAAGCTCTTGGGGCTTGTTTCAATCCATAGAGGGCTTTGTCAAGTTTAAAGACGTGATCGGGATTTTTAAAATCTTCAAAACCAGGGGGTTGTTTTACAAAAACTTCTTCTTCTAGGAAACCATTTAGGAAGGCACTTTTGACATCCATTTGGTGTAGTTTGAAATCCATGTAGGAGGCAAATGCCAAAATTATCCTAATGGACTCCAATCTAGCCACAGGAGCAAAAGTTTCTTCAAAATCTACCCCTTCGATTTGATTAAAACCTTGAACTACTAGACGACTTTTGTTTAATAAAATTGTTCCATTTTCGTCAAGTTTGTTGCGAAAAACCCATTTAGTTCCTATGATGGTCCGATCGACCGGTTTTTCAACTAAGTGCCAGACTTTATTTCTTTCAAATTGTTCAAGTTCTTTTTGCATTGACAAAACCCACTCTGGATCAATTAAAGCTTCCTTGATATTATTTGGAACTATTTGAGAGACAAAAGCACTATGAAAGCATAAAAGATTAAGAGAAGAGCGAGTTGTTACCCCCTTTGATGGACTACCAATAATTTGCTCCATGGGATGATCTCGAACTGATTTCCATGTTTTGGGCAGATCATCGTGTGTTCTTCCATGGAGATGATTATCAATGTCTTGGGGCTCTTGTTCCACTAAAACTTCTTCTTGAGGTTCAGCTTCCTCCTCGGCTTCTTCTACACTTTCACTGTTAGTTTCAGGTGATCTATTTTTGATCACTTCAATCACTTCATCCTCATCATTAGCAGCTTTCTTATCAAAAGGGTTAGTTTCATCAAAAGAAACATGAATAGATTCTTGCATAGTTTTATCAATTTTATTGTAAACGATATAAGCTCTACTATGATTTGAATAACCCATAAAAATACCTTCAGTTGATTTAGCATCAAACTTACCCAACTTGTCCTTTGTATTAAGAATGAAGCACTTACTTCCAAAGACTTTGAAGTATGAAATGTTTGGAGCTCTACCATTCCACAGCTCATATGGTGTTTTGTTGAGAGATGGCCTTAAGTATACACGGTTTAGCACATGACACGCTGTATCCACTGCATGACCCCAGAAATATTTGGGAAGGTTGTGCTCATTCAGCATTGTCCTGCCCATCTCTTGTATAGTTCTGTTCTTTCTTTCAACTACACCATTTTGTTGAGGAGTTCTTGGAGCTGAAAAGTTATGATGAATGCCATACTTTTCACACCACGTCTTGAATGATGAATTTTCGTACTCTCCTCCATGATCGCTTCTAATTTCTTTGATGGCTAAGTTTTTCTCATTTTGTAGCTTTCTGCACAACTTAGCAAACTCGTTAAAAGCATCACTTTTATTTGCAAGTAGGATAACCCAAGTATATCTAGAAAAATCATCAACAATAACAAAGACATACTTAGACCCTCCTAGACTTACGACATCAATTTCACCAAACAAATCAAGATGTAGCAGTTCAAGCACATTTTTGGTGGAAATAACAGGTTTTGATTTAAAAGAGGTTTTGTGCATTTTACCAAGTTGACATGCATCACATAATTGGCCTTTTTCATATTTCAATTTAGGTAGACCTCTAACATGCTCATTCTTACTTAACTTAGATAGATGTTCTATACTAGCATGTCCTAAGCGTCTATGCCACAAATCCACATCATCAATCAAGGTAGGCATACATACTATCTCATCACTTACATTATCAAAATCAACATAGTATACATTGTTTTCTCGAAAGCCCGTAATGTAGAGTTTAGAAGTCATATGGGTGATAACACATTTATCAACAGAAAAGTGCACATCAAAATCATTATCGCATAGTTGACTAACACTTAGTAAGTTAAATTTAACGCCATCAACTAATAAAGCATCTTTAATTTTAATTGTGTTTTCCTTACCCACACAACCTTTACCTATTACTTGAGCAGATTCATTGTTGGCAAACTTTACAGATCCACTAGCTTTGTTGCTCAATTTTAGAAACAGTGAAGCATCACCAGTCATATGCCTTGAGCAACCACTATCAACCATCCACACATTTTTCTTTTTAGCTGAGGGACCAACCTGCAAAAGAATTGTTTAACACCTAGCACGAGGTACCCTTTTTGTTGGGTCCTTGGGAGTTAGTCATCAAGGGGTTTGCTTTCACAATCCACCTTGGTTTCTTCCAAACAGGTACAAGGGTTCCAAGCTCACATATTTTACGGATAGGGCATGAAGAAGAGCTATGGTTTCCCTTTTGGCAATATGTGCATTTGAAGATAGTAGGTTTATGATTAGAAGTAGAAGCTACAAAGGTGATATTTTTGTTTGAGCTGGAGGTGGTGGAATTTCCTTGGTACCCAATACCTCTCCTATCAACATATTGATGTTGAGAGTGAAGCAACTGAGTCAAGGTCTTTTCACCAACCTCAAACTTTTTCAAAGACTCTTTCAAAAATTCATTTTCAACTTTGACTTTTTCAAAATTTTGTTTAAGCTCAAGAAATTCAAGGTTGAAAGGTTTTGTTTTATGTAGCTCATTCTTCAATTTAACTACCTCATTTTCAAGTGTCTCGATTTGAGTGGACAAGCTTTTGTTGCTCTTTGTTAATTTCTTAGATTTTAACAAAAGAGTTTCATGTTCAAAATAAAGAGCCTCAAAAGCTTCACTCAGATCGTGACTACTATAGTCATTATCAATTATATCATCATGCATAGAGGAGGTAGATGAACTAGAAAAGTTAAGGCTTACCTTTGATGTATCATTTGCCATGCTGCAGACAGCATTGTCGGTCTGCTCATCTTCTTCTGATTCACCATCAGTGCTGAGATTGTCCCATGTTGCTTCAGGTGTGTTCTTTGCCATGAGGCAGACAGCATTTGCAACTTCTTCTTCTTCGGTCTCACTTTCAGTTTCTGTATTGTCCCATGTTGCTTTCATTGCTTTCTTTTGCTTAGATTTCAGCTTGTAACAGTTTTCTTTGATGTGACCGGGTTTGTTGCATTCGAAACATCTTGGTTGATCATTCTTTTTCTCATACCTGTCTTCTTTGTTGTACCCGGACTTCTTTGAAAAGTCACCCTTTCCAAACTTTTTGAATCTCATAAATTTTTTGAAATTTTTGGCAAGCATAGCCATATCTTCATCATCGGTTTCTTCTTCAGATTCAACCTCTTTCCTTGCTACTTTAGAAGTTTTAGCAGCAAGGGCAAGAGATTTCTTCTCTTTTACAGTTTCTTTTTCTTGATTCTTTTTGGCAGCCAGAACTACCTCAAATGCTAGCAATGATCCAATAAGGTCTTCTTGAGGTAAAGTGCCAATGTCTTTGGCTTCGGTTATAGCACAAGTCTTAGGGAAGAAATCACCAGTTAAGGATTCAAGGATCTTTCCATTCAAATCCTTGTTGGTGTATTTCTTTCCTAAGGCCCTCAAGTTGTTTACAATTAAATTTAATCTCTGATGCATTGCTGCGACAGACTCACCTTCTTTCATTTTAAAACTTTCATATTCAGAGGTGAGAATTCTAATTTTAGTATCTTTTACCTGGCTTGTCCCGACATGAGTGGCTTGAAGGCAGTCCCAGATTTCCTTTGCACTTTGACACCCTTTTACTCTACCATATTCTTCTTCACAGAGTGATAGATGAAGGATATTCATGGCCTTTGCATTTAGGGATATCTTGTCAAGCTCAGATTTTCTTAACTCACTCAGGTCGATGGTGTAGATGTCTTCCACCGGTACTTCTTCAGCTTTGCCGGTGGCTTGAATTTTTGAAGTGTCACCATCAGTATTACCTGGTTTTGTGATCTTGATCTTCATAGGGATCAGAGGTCCATCAACAATAATTCTCCACAGAGTGAAATCTATAGCCTGCACATGACATTTCATACGACTACTCCAGTAATCATAGTTAGTACCATCAAATAGAGGAGGCCTATTTGAAGACATTCCTTCTTTCATAAATGAACCCATAATCACAGATATATAACAGGATTAATTTAAATTGCGAGATGTAAAGCTCTAAAGCAATTACTAGCTACTGATACCACTTGTTAGACTTGAGAGTCTATAAAAGTAACCTTAGAGGGGGGGTGAATAAGGTTATAGGTGATTAATGGATTCTTTTTCAATTTAAAAACTTTTTCGATATTGGTTTGGATTAAATGCGGAATAATAATATTTGACCAATACAGAAGGAGTAGAATGAGATGATGGACAGATCAAAATTGTATACAGCAATAAAATAGATAATAAGAAGAAAGATTACAATATGATATATTTGCACAGTTATATTGAGAATATGATAATATAAGCAGTTATGATAATATCAATATTATAAAACAAAGTGCAAAATATAAAGAGATAGGGAAGAGAGAGAGACACAGCAATTTAGCGAGGTTCGGGATAAAACCCCTACGTCCTCGGCCTTAGGCTTTTCAACCCTTGGACTTAGTAACCACTATATTGAAGAGAGTTTGATACAAACAGTCGACCCCAATATAAGTGAATCTCAATTCCCCTGAATTGAGAACCTAAGCACTCTTGCTAAGGATTTCTAAACCAACTCAATAACCCTATTGAGAGACCCAAGTACACAGCCCAGGATTTCAAAAACACCAACTCAATCACTTGATTGAGAGACCCAAGTACAAAGCCCAGGTTTTCAAAACACCAACTCAATCACTTGATTGAGAGACCCAAGTACAAAGCCCAGGATTTCAAAAACACCTTGAAATAAAATAAATTACACAATAGAGTTCTATGATCCAATCACTTCAGAGAATGAGTCAGTTTAGAAACTGAGAGAGATGAGTGATCTTAGGATATTATGGATGCTCTATAAGATGAGGGATGATCTTGCTTTTGCAACCACTTCAAAATTGATATAACAATAGAAGTTGAGGTTGCTTGAAAGCTTTACAAAAATATAGATATGATTTTGAAAAACAAAGCTTTTTGAAAAACAAGATTCAAAACAGTTGGAGCACAGGATCTCAGATTTAGATCTATAAACAGCTTTAGAAAAAAGATATAACAATTTAAAATCAAAAGCTTATAAAAAATAAAACAATGAAGAGTAATAGATCTATAGAGATTCGAATATGAGAGAGTAGAGAAGAAAATGTGAGAATCGGTGTTGGAATGAAAGTGAAGCTCAACCAGGTATTTATAGGCTTAGGCACCGTTGAAATTTTTTGAAAAGCATTTAATATAGGTGAAGAATCGATTCATTGATCAAGTTAAAATGTGAAGGAATCGATTCATTGCCTTTAAAAATAAAAGGAATCGATTCATAGATGTTTTGGAAAAAGAGGGAATCGATTCATTGTTTATGAAGAAAGGAGTGAATCGATTTTCAGGCCATATGGTTGTCCTGAGAATCGATTCTTGGTTCATTTAGAAGCATGGGGAATCGATTCTTAGTTCATAAGAAATAGGAGGAATCGATTTTTAAGCTAGTTAAAATAATAGGGAATCGATTCTTTTCTTTTTGGAAGATATGGGAATCGATTCATGGCCCTTTGGAAATATGAAGGAATCGATTTTCAGGCCATATAGGAGGTCCTGAGAATCGATTTCAAGTCCTATGAAATGGGTTGGAAATCGATTCCAAGCTTTCCTAAAAATATTTTTTTTTTTCAACTTGCCACCTTATGCATGCATGCAGTTTTGTGAAATATTTTTTCAAAACTATTTTTATGCATCATGTATGATTAGAAAAGATCATCTCTCTCAATATCTAAAGTGTCACACACTTTAGGTGATAGGACCTTTACAAAGAGTCCTAAGAAAAGGCTTAGACACAAAATAGGGTTTTGAACTTTATATGTTGCTTCTTCTTCAAGCTTCTCTTCTTTTGTGTCTTCTTCTTTTTAAATTAGGTCCTGCACTTTGCTCAACTTGAAACATTAGTAGATATGATGTAATTTGTTATCATTCAAAATAAAGGACTGTTTTACCCTTGGTTCAACACAGATCTCCATGAAATTGTTGTACCACCAAAAGTAAACAAGTAACCTGTTTGTGATCTGCCATTATGAGGATCTGACAAATAACCTGCATCTGCATAACCTGTTAATTCTAATTTGCATGGGTACTTTGGAGTAAAACAACCCCATGTTCATTGTACCTTTAAGGTAACGAAGCATATGCTTGACTCCGTTCCAATATCTTCGTGTGGGTGAAGAACTATATCTTGCTAATAGATTGACAGAAAATGATATATCAGGACGTGTATAATTTGCAAGGTACATCAGTGCTCCAATTGCACTGAGATATGGTACTTCAGGACCAAGTGGTTCTTCACCCTCTTCTCGAGGTCTAAAGGGATCTTTCTCCACATCCAGTTGTCATACCCCAATTTTGTCCGACTAATTGGAAAATCCCAAAAATTTTATTGCTTCGCATATTATTCTAAACGAGGGTGCCTCTGGCACTCTCGTGCGGCGATTTTGTTGGACGCTCGCTTTGCCTTCAAAAAAAAAAGAGAATACAAAAATAAATAATAAAAATAATAAGCGCGAGCGCGTGTCGGTTTCGAGTCGTGTGAGCAATTGCGTCGGTGCGCTTTTAGTTTTATCGTTTTACGCGCGTGCATATTCAAATCACGTACGCGTTCCTAGTCTTAAGGCGAACGCGCGTTTCATTTCGAGACATTGTGTCGGTACGTGTTGTTTTTACCGCTTTTATTATCATAAAAAAAATAATAATAATAAATAATAGTAATAAGATAAAATCAGTTTTTTTATTAGCTGTCCTTTTGTTACATATACAAACAAAAAAATAAAAAAAAAAAAGAAAGGCAGAATTCTACAAAAAAAGTCAACTCTTTTATAATACAAAAATTAAAATAAAAAAAAAGTACATTTCTGAAACAAAAAATACAAGGCAGCAGCGACTGCTCATTTGGAGAATGAGGCTGAGGTTGCCTTCTCCTTGTCCCTTGGCTTTCTTCCATTTCCAGCAAAAACACTGCTGCAGTGGCAGCAGCCCTGCTGCCATCCTTGCTGCTCCTCTGTGTCACTGCTGCCAACTGCTTTGTCCCCCATGAGTTTTGATTCCCTGCTCCAATACCACACCTACACTAGAATCCCCTGCATATAAATACCGGTGAACACCAACAATGTAGAGGAGGAAAAAAATACAGAACAATTCTGAGAAACCACACAAACAGTGACTGAAAAACACAAAAATACAGGCACACTGAGATACAAAAAACAACAATATACACACAGTAAACACAGCAACACACACAGAGTAATTTACAAAGCAGCAGTAGCAGTGAGTCCTAAGAAGCAGTAACAGCAATCAAAAGAAGAATTCCTGAGGAACGAAAGTAGGTAATCACGATTTTGTTTTCTTTATGTTTTGCCAAGTTCAATACATACTATGCTATTCTGCAAAAAAAAAAGAAGACTGAATTTGGTATTGATCTGAAATCAGTCTGTGGAATTTTCAGTTCATGTTTTTTTGTAAATATTAATGCTGTAGATATATTAGGAAGCAACATAAGCAGATTAGGCTTTAAAAGAAATTAGGGTTTAGTAAAATTTTTCTTTTAAAAAAAATCAGAAAATACAAAAATAGGGAATCAGTAAAAGAAATAAAAAGGAAAACAAAGAAAGGAGTCGAAATTTTACCCTATACTTCCCGGCCACCGTCCACGGTGGCCGTTGGCCGTAGACCGCCGCCGTACGAACCGTCACAACAACCACCGCCACTGAACCCTCACACTGCGGCCAATAAACAACGATCCATAACTCTTCGGTTTCCTCTCCCTCGCACAACCCAAGCCGTCGCAGCCACCGTAGCGCACCATCGCGTCATCGTCTCCACGGCTCCCCACCGTGGTTGGCCTCCACCGGCGCGACCCTCTCCCGTCGTCTCCTTTTCATTCGCCCAAAGCACGGCCAAGTCGTGGTCGAACTCAGTAGAAAGCACCACGAACGACGTCACCGTCGTCGCTCATATCACCGTCGCCACAGTACGACGCCGCTGGTCCGATGATCAGCGCCATAGCCGTCGTTCCCTGTGTCGTCACCGTGGTCGTTGCTCTCCTTCTCCCCCACTCTCGCGAGCTCTCTCTCCCTCTCACGCCGGAGGTGAGCCCTCTCTCTTTCTCTGTTTTTTTCATTTGCGGCGCTGAAGGTTTGGGTAAGCATAAAATTAGGGTTGTGATTTCTCTCCTTTTTCCTTTTATATCTCCCCTAATTTTTATTTCATTTTGTTTTTATTTTAACTTCAGATTATTATTCACACCTCCTCCGTTTCGTTACACACCCCTCCGAAGCCCACAATTTTTGAAACGGATCAGCCCATCAGGAGATAAAAAACGCAGCCCAGCTTACAAAAAGGGCTGGGCTCTTTATCTGCACCCCAGTTTTAATAATACACCCCTCCTTTTATTTACACCATTATTTTACTGCTGCACCCCCCTGTTCCTTTTTTTAAAATTTTGTTTCTTTCCCCTAAGTAAACCTTTTTTCTCACCAACCTTTTTTCCAAATAACGAATAATTGTTTTCCTAAGCATAAAATTAGTTTGTTATTAATGGTCACTCTGAGCATAGCTTGTTTGGACCGTTGATAACAGCTTTGGTTTTCAAACGAGCTATGAGCGACGACCACTCTGAGTTTTACTTGTTTGGTCGTCTCGAGTACCTCACCCGATTTCAAAAAAAAAAAAAAACACCAAACACACAAATTTTTCTATCAAGAACTACGTGTGATTTGATTCTCTACCAAGAGATACGTAGGAGCAGAGGGCGGCCGACCTCTGTCAATTGCACTAATAAAAAACCATTTTTTTTCCTTTAAATTCATTTCTCTCATTTTTCTCAAAAAGTATAAAAATAACTAACCGTTTATCGAGTCTTTTTTTTTATTATTATTATTAGGGTAAAAACATTATTTTTGAATTAATAAACGCTTACACATTTAGTTAAAAGGTAACCTTCCTTAGGAAGGATGTCGTAGGGTGCTAATACCTTCCCTACGCATAAACGACTCTCGAGCCTAAATCTGGTCCGCAAGACCCCTTTGTACACTCAATAGGGATTTTACAATGTTTGCCCTTAAACTAAAACTTTGGTGGCGGCTTCATTCAAGAAACTTCGAAGAATCCCTCCTCCGGATTTTTCGGTCGCTACAGCTGGCGACTTCACTGGGGACAATTAAGAGAGTCAAGCCAAATTAACTAAATGTGTAAGTATTTGTTAATTTTATTAATATTTTGTTTTTACCCTTATTCTTATATTATTTATTTATTAGCATTTCTTTATATTATTGAACCTTAGGGTAGACGACTCTTTTGTTATTATTGTTGTATAGCTTTTCCAGCTTGGTTAGTTTAGGTGTTTTGCCCTCATCACTCACCTCACTTACACTTTTGCACACACTTTTGAGTGGGGCCCTATACCCGGGTCTGCAAATAACCTAGGACGAGTGGAGATTATTAGTGACAGTCATTCTGGATTTTATCTGTCTGACTCTCATGAAAGTCTCAGCCAGAGTACGCTCTTTCATGGTATCCCACACCAGGTAGCTCGCTATCGTTGTGGATCATATCAGGAAGGGGATTTTAGCTCTGGAGACCTTTGTGAGGAAGTGAATAGAGCCACCTGAGAGATTGATCACATAAGTGACCCTAGATCATGTTGAAAATCCCAATTTAGACATGACCCACCTAGGACACAGGGGCACTATACTTACCCTCTCTATCAATCTGGTTAGTTTTTCTCCAAAATTAAAATCACTCAAAAAAAATTTCATGCTTCCTTCATTTGCATGCATACGAGACGACATCATTCCTTTCATTCATCGTACAAAAAAATTATCATAAAATATGATCATTTTTTTCATCATATGCATCACATTGCCATTTCCCTACCGTACCATTCATCATATATTCATAATTCATAAATATCGAAAAAAATCATCAAATAGTGTAGGCATCTTGTCATTTGCTACATCATTATTACAAATTGCATGAGACATTCAATAACATCTCGCTCATGTTGTCATCATAGTCCAAATGCGCAATTTCTCCATACATGCATCATTTTATCTTAGTTGCATCATCTCTCATACTCATACATCGCATTGCTATTATAAAAATTTATTTTTAAATGCATCATCTTCATGCATCATAAAAAACAAGGACAAAAGTCATTTATTCCTATCCATCTCAAATGCATCAGTCCTTCAACATGCGTCAAAACAAAAATTATAAATTTCTTCATTATTGCATCATTCATCACCCAATAGCATTTTGTTAGCCTTTTATTTTAGTTGAAGCATAAAAAAAAAGGGGATAAACCATCACGCATTTCATTCATCTCCATTGTTGCTCATGTACAACAAACGTCCATATGTTCAAAGAAAACACAAAACAAATCACCATTCATTCATACTAAAATCACTCTTCCATAAGCATTTCATTGTTATTGCACTATCATGCATCGCAAAGGTATCATTTTTTTCAAAATTGCATTCATCTTACATATCCGTACACCAAAAGAATATTACCCCCATATTATGTAAAGGTTATGTTCATTACTCTTTTCCACGCATTAAAAAAAAAGTCGCTGCGAGTGTCATGCATTTTGTTTCCTCGCACACAAAAAAAGGCAATAGCATCATAGGCACCGACATTCATTCATAATCATTCAAAGTCATGATCACACAGTGTAGGTACCACATCATTCATAAAGTTTTGAATCACATTAAAAAAAAAAACATAACATTCATACATCATTTCCCTCATGTGGTCATCCTAGGTTAAATGCAACAATTCCATATCCATGTGTCATTTCCCAAATAAAACAAAAAAATCATTTCATTATAATTGTATCATTTGTCATCCAATAAATCAAAAAATAGGAGTCTGCATACATGTTGCACTACCTCTCGGAAAACAAAAATAATTGCATTAGAATCAAACATTTATTTCTTTATGCATTCGCATTTTTCATACATATCTGTCATCATGGGTATTATATTTTGCTAGAAAATAAAAAATCACCATAGAACAAGTAACTTGTTTTCATATACATCTCGTTCTCATGGTACTAACATGCATATCATCCTCCAAAAAATAAAGACGCTACATAGTTGTCCAACTTTCATCATCTTGCATACCCAAAAATATACTACATTCGTTACTCCTCTTCATGCATAGAAAAATAAAAATGCATTAGTCATCTGACATGCAAAATAAAAGAAAAATAATAAAATGATGCCACTTTCTTGCATTATTCATCATCATATTGCATTGCGTCCGAAAAATCATTTCGGATAGTCAATCTTTTCAAGCGATCATTCATTCTGCATCAGGCAACATTATTCGTTCATTCATACATTGCATTTTTCTTTCTTTTCGCGAAAAAGAAAAGAATAAAAAACATGATCCCAATTTAAAAAAAATTGTGATTGAATATCTCATTTAGCATGCATTTCCATCATCAAATAATATAGGCATTTCATCATTTGCAACATCATGAAATGCATAGCATTCACGCACCTTTTCACTCATCCAAAAACGGTTGTTTCATTAAATCATCCATACGCCATTTCATCCACACATCGTTTATATACCGTTTCAACATGCATCATTTCAAAAATTACGTCATCATTTTCGCATCATTCATAGATACAAATTTAGCATTTCATTCTGATACATGAAGGAGGCCCTGCATCGGTCACGGGCCGCATTGTCTCCAAAAATCATTTAGAATAACTGACATTTCCAAGTGATCATTCATGCACGCATTTCATGCATTCGCATCTGCATTTTTTTTGTCATTTTTCACCATGTGTTCCTTCATGCATTAGGACACAAGGTGCGTTTAACTTGATTATTCTTGTTGCGTGAAAATAAAAAAAATTATCATGCATTCATAATAGAATACGGTCATCGTTTTCATTATCATGGTACCAACATGCATCTCATCATCTAGAAAATAACAAAATATCATATTTTTTTATTTTTCATCTTGCATAAGCCACACGCCAAAAATGAGAAAATAATATCACCTTGATATTGCATTCATTCATTATTTCATTACCCCTCTTCATGCATCATGAAGAAACAAAAACAAAAGTCATTCATTCTCATGCATCTCAAAAACAAGAACAAAAACAAAAGTCATTTATTCCTCCCACATCCATCTCAAGGGCGTTAATCCTCTCACATGCATTAAAACAAAATTAGGATTTGCTTCATTTTCTTCTATTCTTGTATTGTTCATCATCCAATAGTTTTTTGTTGTTTTGTTTAGCCTCTCACTCTAGTTGAACTTAAAAAAATAAAAATAAAAAAATCACACACACTTGCTTAAGGTATCACTATGCATTTCATTCACCTGCATCATTGTCTGTGTACAACAACATCCATATGTTCATGCATTCTGCTTTATTCAAATAATTTTTTTCAAAAAAAATAAAAAAATGAAGCTCATAAGTTTTTTTTGACATGCTGTTTGATGAGAGACGATGCCTTCTTGAAAATATATTTTAATTGATTCCTCTTCCTTGGAAAATGTGGTCATACCTTAACTTGATTCACCAGCAATAAGTTCTTCACTCTTCATCCTGCCACATTTATGGAAACCATCCACCCACTTAACCCTTCAATGGAATTCACCAATAACTCATTCACCATCATGGTCACTACAATATTGACCACATCATAGGCTTGACCCTTAGCCACTGCGTGCCCCACTAAGAGCACCAGCCAACATATATCTCACACCCGTGATAATAAGCTTAAATGTCTATTTTGTTAACTTGTTGGTTTTAACAATTAAAATTGTTCAATCTTAAGCGGTGTTAACTCTCCATGAAGCAACATGACATGTGTGTTTACCCTTGTTTGAGTCAGTTATACCACCCCCATCTTTCCGCCACTTCCAAAACCAGACCCAACCATCCATAAAAAGGCCCAGTCCCCACAAGAGTATTTCATTCACTCTCCCCCAGTGATGAAATTTCACGAATAACACTTTGTACGTTCCATACTGGGGCAGAGTAATGATCACTAAGATTTTCTGCTAGCATTCTAGACACTCGTGCAAGTCCTTTGAGTAAAAAAAAAACACAAAAGAGATCCAAAAAAGAAAAGCCCGTTAGGTTGAAAACTCGCGAGAGCAGCCTGAGCAAAAATTAGGGCATAAAAAAAATAATAAATAAAGAAAAGCAAATACATTAAAATGAAGTTTTGTCCCATAGTTACAATTTCAAGAAAATAAGCAATCATGATTTGAATTGGAGTTTGGCCATTTTCCTATATCCAAAAATTCAAAAAAAAAAAAGAGAAATGCCCTTTGCTACCCACTTCGAGCCAACAAATCAGAAATCTTTCAAACACCTTAGACAAGGAACAATCCCATATCTAACAGCTCGCTCAGCTCGAAAGGAAAAAAGAAAAATCACAAAAAAGTGAAATAAAAAAAAGAGGATCGAAAAATCCTGAAAACCAAAAAGTAGAATTTGTGAGCTGACACTTCACACCATCGAGCATATAAAAGATCATTGTCTGAAATAAACCCTCAAACACTTCCTTTGGCCTAAGCGTCCTATCCTCCATAAACCCTCAAATGCACTACAACCCTAAAATAGGTTCATTCTACCATGAAGCGCATAAAAGATTATTTGTCTCAACCAACCCCGAACACTCTCAGGAGCAAAGTAATCATTAGCCATTAGCCATATTACAATCCTAAGGCCTATTCTGATCAGTGATTGGTTGCTTCCATTTTTCTTAAAGCTTATACTATAGGACAAAATAATCAGAATAATTTATTTGCTCAAAAAAAAAAACAAAGAGAAAAATATTATTACACAAAAAATAAAAAAATAAAAAGAAAAAAAAACTTAAAAGGGCTTGCACGCTCGAAGTTCATCAAGAGAAGATAACAGTGATCATCAACAAAGTGAATCTTCATCGAACCAAAAACTCTTGACTGTCTTAGCTTGTGGAATCCTTCCCAAGGGAAACCACAAACCCCTACTAAGGCAGTTACTTGACTTATCATATCAAAATGGGGAAATCCCCCACCCTCCATTCCACTCAAACTCAGGGAGATTTTTTAGCATCCCCAAAATACCCTCATCTTTCATCCCGTTCATATACTACACTCATGTAGCCGTACCAGACCAATTTCCAAGCCATTATTCTAACTTTACACCCTGTCACAATCCCACTCGAGACGGGGCAATCTTCACCTTTCATGGATTGGGGCAACCTTGTCCTCTTGTGGACCGGGGCATCATATCCCTCGGCCCGAAAGAATCCTTCTGCCTCCCATTCCATTCATTCCTAGCCACGTGTCACCCTCAATACCAGCATATTTCCCAATCCCTCAATCAGTCTATATCCTTAGTTGTCATTGTCCTCCCTAGACAAAGGCAGACTGTTTCACTCCCCACTAGTTGAAGTCAAAATTAGGGCAGTCAAACATTTCTTACCTTGGGGCAAGCTTATCTCTCATAGGCTTGAGCCAATAAACCACATCCTTCACTCCACTCACGTGTCACATACCCTACATTTCTTGAACCCTGAGTCAACTGGCACATTCATTTGCATTCACACTATTTTTCATATTTATTAGGCAAATGCTTCAAAGAGAGAGACACATAATAATGACAATCCCTCTAAGTTAACATCTTAGACTTGAAAGCTTAGCCATCATGGGTCATCATAACCAAATGAGAACCCATCTGCAAATACACATCTCGATCTCTAGAAATGACACCAATACATTGCTGCAAGCCACACTTTTCAAGATGACAATCTTGAGCTTACCAGAGTTCAAGTCCAAGCCATCAAAAACCTTTCTTCCAAGGAACGATCAATTCAAAATGTTTAGCTCTCTGTTTCCAGCATCAAAAGTTTCGTTTCACATCAAACATTTTCGCATCCTTACAAAAACAAAAAGTGTTGTTACCAACAAACCATGCATGTCCTCATTATTCTAGAATTAAACCATGCATCTGGTCATACCCATCACAACTCTTTCATACAAGTATTGTACATGCATTCACATTCCACTTGTTTTGCCTACACAATTTTGCTTCTTGTGCGTTACACATTGCGTATGCGGGCATGCATAGCCACGCGTGACAAGTATCGCTTCAATAAAAAATGTCAAACGTCGGTCGCACCATTACCAAAAGTCTGTCTACATCCCAATCAATCACATCCATGCACTATGTATTTAGGCATTTCCTTTTATGCAGCATAGCGTTTGCATCAAAATATTACGTATCCATCACATTCACGTTCTCATTTCATGCACTCATCAAATACCAAAAAGGCAATAAAGCGAAAAGACAAAAAAAAAACCCTCCCACATCCCAACAAACATCCAATCGTTGCATCATACAACATCAAGTCATGCGGCTACCACAACCCTTCATCTAAGCATTACGTGTGCCCATTCATTCATTCATTCATTCATTCATTCATTCATTCATTCATTCATTTATGCATGAAAAAAAAAAACAAAAAAAAGAGAAAACCAAAAAGGCAAAAATTATCCACATTGCACCTGTTACTCCCACCAAAGTATAGATCATTCCATCATGCAACCAGCAGTACATTCGTATTCGCATGTTATCTGCATTCGCATACACAGCTTATCAGTTTCTGTTTCGACCAGCATAAGCATCCATCATTCACGGGCTTTTGTAGTCCATTTACTTTCGCATTGCACATTCATCACATTGCATACATTATAACCTTTTTTTGATAGACGTGCCAAGTGCCGGTCTCGTCGTTGCCAAAAAGCTTTCTACATCACCAATCATATCATTTGCTATGCATTCATGTGTTTCCTTTTATTCGTCGTAGCATTTGTATCAAAGTATTATATACGCATCATATTCACATTCGCATTGCATGCATCAAGAAAAGAAGCAAAATAAATAAGAAAAAGCAAAAAGAAAAATCCGCCCATAACATTCATCATCATACCAAAAATTAATCACTACAATCACATTCACATCTCATGCACCGTTGTCAACTTTCTCATTCCATCGGGTTCAGCACCCATGGTATGCCCATTTCATTCATCATACCTCAGATACCAATCATTGCACGTTCATCACATTACATGCATGACATTGTTTGCTTCGATAGACGTGCCAAGTGCCGGCCTCATCGTTGCCCCCAAAACAAAAGAGTTTTTTTTACATCACTAATCATATCTTTGTACCATGCATGGCATTTGCATCACATTCACACTTCGCATTTCATACACTCATTATATACCAAGAAAAAAGAGAGAAAAGCCAAAAAGCAAAAGGGGGAAAAATTGCTCATTCCATTACATTCATCATCAGTACAATCACATTCATATCTTATCTGCACTCACATACGTTGGTTGTCAACCTCCATGTTCCATCAACTTCAACTCACATCGTCTACCACATTTCATTCATCCCATCGGACAATTACCATTTCACATACATATATTGCACGCATACACCATTCGTTGCATTTTCAGACAGGCCGAATATAGATAGCTTTTCCCTTCTCGGGTAAATGCATTCAAGTACGCCATGTGTCAATCCCAATATTTTGTCCCCTCAAAATCAGTGCTCCAAGCGCTGGTCTCATATCACGGTTCAGAGTCCCAGTACTCTTGCTGACCCCTAGTGGTCCTTCAGAGCCCAAGCGCTCCTTCAGACCATCAATGGTCCTTCAATCCAGATCGCACGTCGCGTTATCGAGCAACCGACGGATCATCCGGCCCCAGGCCCTTCAGACTAGCTGTGTCCGCCTAAAAAACACAGTGCACGTCCTTCGAGGTGCGCAAGTCAGGTCAACGACCTGACCTTGCCCCCATGGCCGCTCGAAAAAGGCCACCCCCCTAAGCAGACCGTTTTACTAGTACCATTGCTAGTTTGCGCTCCATCAGACCATCTTGGTCCATCGGGCTTAGGCATGCCCTTCAGACCCCGTGGTCCTTCAGTTCAATTCAAATCAATGCGCCAAGCATCGACTGCGAATTAGACCATCAGAGCCCTAGTGCTCCTTCAGATCCCCAGTGATCCTTATTTACTTTTGTTCCATGTCGATCCATTTGCTCAATAATTTTCCAAAAAAATCATAGCCTTAACAAAATTAGTGTCTTTTTATCTTTATTTCTATTTTACTCGAGAAATTTGGAAACCCTTCATATTTCCTAGTAAAATATAAATAAAGAGGGGCAGCTGTCATACCCCAATTTTGTCCGACTAATTGGAAAATCCCAAAAATTTTATTGCTTCGCATATTATTCTAAACGAGGGTGCCTCTGGCACTCTCGTGCGGCGATTTTGTTGGACGCTCGCTTTGCCTTCAAAAAAAAAAAGAGAATACAAAAATAAATAATAAAAATAATAAGCGCGAGCGCGTGTCGGTTTCGAGTCGTGTGAGCAATTGCGTCGGTGCGCTTTTAGTTTTATCGTTTTACGCGCGTGCATATTCAAATCACGTACGCGTTCCTAGTCTTAAGGCGAACGCGCGTTTCATTTCGAGACATTGTGTCGGTACGCGTTGTTTTTACCGCTTTTATTATCATAAAAAAAATAATAATAAAAAATAATAGTAATAAGATAAAATCAGTTTTTTTATTAGCTGTCCTTTTGTTACATATACAAACAAAAAAATAAAAAAAAAAGAAAGGCAGAATTGTACAAAAAAAGTCAACTCTTTTATAATACAAAAATTAAAATAAAAAAAAAGTACATTTCTGAAACAAAAAATACAAGGCAGCAGCGACTGCTCATTTGGAGAATGAGGCTGAGGTTGCCTTCTCCTTGTCCCTTGGCTTTCTTCCATTTCCAGCAAAAACACTGCTGCAGTGGTGTCATACCCCAATTTTGTCCGGCTTAGGTCCAAACCCTAACTTTCAACACAAAAATTACATAGTAGATTTAATTTATTTTTCTTGTTACAATATCTTTAATTAAAAAAACGAAAATAAAAAATAAAATAGATAAGAAATAATACAAATTACAAAAGAAAATAAAAAAAGGGAGGTGCAATAAAAGATTATTATTACCAAAAAAAAAGGAGAATGTCCATGTACATGACTTGGCCCAAGAATGTCAAAGTTACAAAAATACAAAAATAAACCAAGTACCCAAAACTGCAGCTACTTTGCAAAGGTGATTTCTCTCTCTTCGGACATCATTTCGACGATCCGACCGGTGAAAGTGAAGATGGATGTCTCATGAACTTGGTGTCAAAAAACAACGATGATCCAACGGTTAACAAATCCAGAATCGCACTTGTACGGTGGCTGGTTTGGGAAAAACGGGAGTTGTTTTTTCTACTTTTGCGAAGGAAATTTCTCTCTCCTCAGACCTCGTTTCGACGATCCGAACGGTAGAAGTGAAGATGGATGTCTCATGAACCTGGTGTCAAAAAACAACGATGATCCAACGGTTAACGAATCCAAAATCGCATTGTCAATATGGCTGGTTTGAGAAAAACGAAAATTGCTTTTCTATGTTGTTTTAGTCCCACATTGCTTGGGAGAAACAAGAACTACCTAGCCTTTGGCTATAAAAGAGATGGAGATGCAAAGGCTATGGACATGGGTGATTGATGGGGTAAGTGATCTTTTGGGCTAGCATTTGCAGTCCATTAGATTAAAAGCCTGTCTTTAATTCTTTTGGACTAGCTTTTGCAGTCCGTTAGATTAAAAGCCCGTCTTTAGTTATTTTTGGGATGGCCGTGGAGGTCCTTTACTTGGTGGTTTTCGGGTGAAAACGGACCAGA
Organism: Astragalus membranaceus; assembly: GCA_039519185.1. Taxonomy (NCBI): domain Eukaryota; kingdom Viridiplantae; phylum Streptophyta; class Magnoliopsida; order Fabales; family Fabaceae; genus Astragalus; species Astragalus membranaceus. The sequence goes on from CM076851.1 coordinate 49,290,249, forward strand.
TAGGAGTCTGGTTCGCGGCTGATATGGTCAGATTGCTCGGTCCGTTTCGGCGTTGATCGCATTGATCAGCTGGAGGTTAGTTTTGCATTTATTTATTTAATTTATTTATTTATTTTTTGTATATATTTATTTATTATGTACACTGTTTATTTATGTACATACTTATTTATTATTTATATTGTTTATTTATCTATGTAAATAATTATTTATTATTTATTCATTTATTTATTTATATGTATAGTTATTTATTTATTAACTTTACGCTTTATTAATTGTTAGTGTCGTCATTAATTTTTTTTTAAATACACAAATTATTTTATAAAAATTTCAAAAATATAAATAGGGGATTAAGTCGACTGTACAGTCGGATTAATCAGCTTTTTAGGACTACAAATGAACCGTTACGGATCATGTCCTAAAATCCCTATTTAAAACAAACAATTTCTAAATTAAAATAAATACAAACATACTTCCTTCCCCTAAGTAAACCTTTTTCTCACCAACCTTTTTTTTCAAAATAACAGATTTTCTTTTCCCTAAACGAGAATCAATCCAATTGCGAAAACTCTTCAAAATCAAACTTTGTTAAGTAATCTTGCGAAGCCTTTGCTTGCATTATTATTAACAATGAGGTACCAGTGGCGATCACTTGGAGCCTTTGCTCAATTGATCATCATGAACGCCTAATTTTCCTAAAGATTTTCACTAAATCAAAAACTTTGTTAGTAGTCTTGCGAAGCCTTTGCTTGCATGATTATTAACAATGGAGTGCTAATGGTGGTCACTTGGAGCCTTTGCTCAATTGATCATCATGAAAGCTCAATTCTCACAATTAAACAAGATAAAAAACAAAAAACGTTTTCCAAACAAACAAGAACTACGTAGCTTTGAATTCTCCATCGCACCGGGAGATACGTAGGAGCGGGCCACGTCCCGTCAAGCACTTCTTTCTAAAAACCCTCTTTTCCTCCTTTCTCACCAAAAATAAAAAAATTTTATTAAGTTCTTTAATTCATTTTCAGTAAGAAATAAAGAGGCAAATTAGGTATTTTTTCAAATCAACACTAAAACCACACATTTAATTAAAGGTTCCCTCTCAGTAGAGAGGACGTGTGGGGTGCTAACACCTTCCCTACGCGTAACCGACCCCCGAACCCTATTCTCTAGTTTCGCAAGACCAATCGCTTTCCAAAAAAGGTTTTCCTAATATTTTCCTTAATAAATATTGGTGGCGGCTTCATTGTTTTTTAGAAAAGTTGTAAACGAGGAAGGCTCTCCCTCGGGGACTTTTTCGGGCGCAACAGCTGGCGACTTCACTGGGGATGCTAAAAAACATTTTTTCAAAAGTGGGTCAAGCCTAAATTAATTAAATGTGTGGTTTATATGATTGATTTGAATATCTTGCTTTGCCTCTCTTCTTTTTCCTTTTTCATAAGCATGTTACATCCATGTGCATTCTTATTCTATGTTTGCTTTTGCAATAGATAGTTACTTCTTTGCTTAGTTCCCTCATGCATTTCTTCCCCTTTCTTATCATGTCCCCTTCTTCTTTGCTCCCTTTCTTGAGGTAAGTAATGCATTGTTATCGGCACCCTAGATTAGTTTATATTGGATCGATATTGAACCCTAGGATAAACAACATGCTATTTGTCTGGACTGCTCTGGATTTTCATTTGCAGGTGGGGAAGGGTAGTTATTCCTAGGTGTTGTGCCCTCGACACACACTTCACATCCTATACTTGTGAGCATTGAGTGGGGCCTAAAACCCAAGGTCTGAACAAAAACCTAGGAGAGTGGGAACGATTAGTGACTGCCATTCGTAGACTTTTGTCTGTATGGCTCTCATGAAAGTTCCGCCCAAGAGTGCGCTTTGTCAGGATGCCTCACACTCGGTAGCTTTCTACGATTGTGGGTGCCATCATGAGAGAGACTTTAGCTCTTGGTTGCCATTGCAAGGAAGTGATTAGAACCTACATGGGAGGATTACCCCTTTCGTCGACTTTAGACCCTAGGATTCCCACCCTTTGTAGGACACGGGGGCACGCCTTTGTTTGTTGCATTAGTTTAGGCATTCCTTTTTCTTAAACTCTATTTCCAAAAATCGTAGAAAATAATATCCTTATTTTCTTACCCTCTTTTTATGTAAATGACACATCATTTCGCATCTACATCATTTCGCATTCACATCATTTCGCATCATTGCATCACTGCATCATTGCATCATTTGCATTGCATAAAATTCCAATTTTGAAAAAAAAATATTCATCTTGCATTCCCTTTCATTACATAAAGATAAAACAAAAACAATTATCATCTGCATAGCATAAGCATTTCATTTATAATCATGCAAAAAAAAATCCTCGTCAAGTTCATCCAAGATGAGACATCCATGCATAAGCATTATTTCAAAAAAGACACAGTAGAACTACGCAAGCTTTGATTCCTCCTTACAATGGGGATACGTAGGAGCGGGTCATACCCCGTCAAGCACATTTTTCTAAAACCCTTTTTCCAATAAATCATTTGCATCTCCAAATAATTTTCAAAATCATGTTCCAAAACTAAAAAACAAAAAAGAAAATCATTGTGAGTATCATTCATCTCATTACACAAAAAAAAAAAATGAAAACAAGAAAGCATCTCATTCATAATCATGAATAAAAATCATCATCAAATTTATTCCAAATGTAGCATTCATGCACCATTTCATTAACCTCATCACTTTGGTTCAAATACATCATTCCTCCATACATGCATCTTTCAAAAAAGGAAGGGGCATTGGCATTTCATACCTTGCCTTGCCTCTAAAAAAAAAAATCATCATCATTTAGAGAAAAGCATCATTCTTGCATCTTTCATCATTCAAAAGAAAAATGGGGCATTGGTATTTCGTACCTTGTCTCGCCTCTAAAAAATAAAAAAATAAAAAATCAAAATCAAAAATCATTTTGATAAAAAAGGGGGGCATCATTCTTGCATCATTCGCATTGGCATTCCATATTTTGTCTTGCATTAAAAATAACAAAATTATTTAGAATAAGCCACACTCTTCGAGTGGTCATTCTTCACGCATTTGCATCCTACTTGCATATCATAATTTGTTCATTCATTCATTACATAAAATAAGAGTTGTGATGAGAAGCGAGACGTTCTTGCGAAACAATCATCCTTTTTGAAAAAGTTTATCCTTACTTGGTTGCAAGCTCAAGGTGTTCCAAGGCACTCAGTTTTTCAAAAGCACTGCATCCCATCCATTCCATGACAAAAGACTGAAATAGTGTATCAAAGAAAAAACAAATTTTTAACTGATGTTAACTCTCTGTGAAGCATTCTTCTAATGAGCGTGCATGCTATGAGTACATTCTCTTGTTTGAGTCCGTTGGTTTTCCTCCCTTACCACAGTTTCCCGTCCAAGTCTAGTCCCGCCCCGTCCACCCATAAAGTGCATATTCTCCCCATCAGTGCGTATTTGACTTTTGGTTCAAGTCCTCCATGCTGGGGCAAGTCTGTGATCATTAATTCCCCTTAATTAATATCATATTCCTTCAGTGCAAGTCTCTCAAAATAATAATAATAATAATAATATAATAATAAACAAGAAAACAAGCTCGCTAGGTTGAAAACCCGCAAAGGGCGGCCTAGGCAAAAAGGAGCGCCCGGTGGACTGAAAACTCACAAAGAGCGGTCCAGGCAAAAATTAGGGCACAAAAAAGGAAAAAAGAGCAAACACATGAAGATAGATAAATTATTGTTCTAAAGTTAAGTCTTATAGAAATAAGCAATCGGGATTTGAAATGAAGTTTGACCATCTCCTCAAAAACCCCAAAATCCCAGAAAGTCCCTTTCCTACCCACCTTGAGCCAAGAAAAACCAAAATCCAAAAATCACCCTAGACAAGGATCACCCCAAATAAAAAAACAGTGCATCACTTTTTATCAGCTCACCCGAGTCGAAGAAGGAAAAGAATCATAAAAAAAAGGGAAAAAGAGAAAATCAAAAAAGGGGGATTCAAAAATGAAAATCCCAAAACAAAAGAAAATACAAAAGAAATGTAAGTGGTGAGCTGGTACATGAGATCCTTGTCTAAATAAACCTTCAAACACTTCATCATTCCAACACCTGATTCCATAAACCTTCAAACACTTCCTTTGGCCTCAACATCAAACCCCTTAGTCATTCTACCATGAGACACGAATTTGCTTTAACAGAGCCCAAACAGGCCCAATAACCATCTTCCTCATAGACCATTAACCGTCAATCAACGCCGAACAAAACTCATCCTCCCTTTAGCCTCAAACACTTCATTAAGCCTAACTCTCCTTCCTCCACAAAACACCACAATCCCGAAAAGTCCATTCCGATCAAAGACCGGTTGCTTTTGTTCACTCGAATTCTAATCTTAGGACGAACAAGCTTATCTATGTACAATGTGTTCGCTCAAAAGAAAAACAAACGATCAGAAAAAAGAAAGCTGATCAAGAAAGAATAAACCCTCAGAAAAAAGAGAACTGAGGAAACAAAAACGAACAGTCAGAAAAAAGAAAGCTGACAAAATAAAAAAGAGGGACTTGCACTCCAAAACACATTCAAGATGCATTAAAACAAGGTTTAGTGATCACCAGGTAAGGATTCTTTCGCACCAAAAGTCAAGACATCAGTAGAGAACCAAAGATTTGCACTGAGAATACCACTCAGACCCAAAAGTTGGGGCATTCTCTTCACCACCCACACACCCTAGTCTTGGGAAAGTCTGTTCAATGCCCATCCCATGTCACTCCAGTTGTCAATGTCATTCCAAAGTGGGGCGAGTGCATTCCCATTCCTTCACCTCATTCATTTCCATAAAAACCTCACCGGGGAAATCTCTCAACTCACTATCCCAAACAAGACATTGTCATTCTGATTGGGGCAGCCTTGTCCTTGTTATGACTGGGGCAACATCAAATTCTGTGGGTTGAAGCAAAACCCCTTTCATTCCAGCTTTCATCCCAAGAGCCGAAACGTTCCCAATTCATCATCTTCTACACCCCTAGCTGTTGTAACCACTAGACAGGGGCGAGTTATTCACTCGTCAAAGACCTGAATTGGGGCAATCTTGTATCTCTTGGTCCCTCATAAGCTTCGGCAATAACCATGTCTGTCATTCCTTCACTTGCCATAAAAGTCCATGCCCTAAACCAATTCCAAGTTAACTGACTCATTCATTAACATTTGCACTCTTATGCATGCTTACTAGACAATGCTTCAAAAAGAGAGAACACCAGTTGTTTACGTGATATCTAAAATTCAGTCATCATGGAAAGAAGGAGAAAACAAATGAGGTTGTTTGTAAATAAAAACCTTGAGAACACCGGAGTTTGAATCAAATTCAATTTTTCAACAGAATGGGCAATAGTCATCTCAATTCCTTGCATTCAAAGTCTCGCATCTCATCATCACAAAAATGTCTACCTCACGCATCTAGGCATCTCAATCTATTCATTATAGCATTTGCATCAAAGCATTACATTTGCATCTTCACATTTTGTGCATTCATCACATAGTAAAAAGAGAAAGCGTTCCACATCAGTTGCACCATATTAATACTTGCATTTCATAGAAGAAAAAGCAGAAATCATTTCATTGCATTGGCATCATATTAATGTGCGCACTTCATAAAAAAGGGAAAATAACAAAATCATTGCATGTCATTCATCATTAGAGCATTACATTTTGCATCAGATATTTCATAGAAAAAACAAAGAAAGCAAAAAGAAAACAAAGAAAAGAAACCACAAAAGCAACACAAAAACATTCCCTGTCATCCAGCATTCCATATCATTCATCATTTCACAAGCATTCCTTTATCATTCAATCATCAAACATTAAAGTAGTGCATATGCATCATATTAACGTTAGCATTTCCATAAAAGGAAAAAAGAACAAGAATCATTGCATCAAACATCAGAGCATTGCATCATATTAATGTTTGCATTTCATAGAAGAAGCAAAAAGAAACAAACAGAAGTTAGAACAGGAGCATTTCATTCATCAAAACATCAATCACCGCATACATTTGCATTCAAACATCAAAGCAATACAGTTGCATCACATCAATACTTGCATCTCATAGAAGAAAAGAAAGCCAAAGCGTCCCATGTCATTCATCATTTCATGTTATTCATCGGCAATATTCACACTTCATAGAAAAAAGGCAAAGCAGAAAAATTTTCCATTACATGTCATCTGTCATTCCATTAAAATACAAGAGCATTCATCAAAACTTTGCATTCACATACCCATGATTCTTAAAAGAGCAAAAGAGAAGCCAAAAGAGAAAAAAGAGAAGAGCCAAGAGAGCAACAAAAAGAAAAGAAAAGAAAGAAAAAGAAAAAAGAGAAGCTAGAGAAAGAGAAAAAGACATATAAGAACAGGAGAAAATCATGCATTCATTAGACATAAGCAAAAGAAAAAGAAAATCATGCATCGCGTACAGACAAGAGAGGAAAAGGAAAATCATTGCATTCACCAAGCATATAGGAACAGTAGAGGATCATGCATTCATCCGACATAGACAAAGGAAATAAGAAACTCATCATTCATCATAAGAAAAAAGAAAACAGCAATCATGGCATTTGCATTGCATGCATTTGTTCATTTTCAGCTACAGGTACAAAGAGAGGATGAGCACTTCGGTGTTAGCCCTCGCCCCCAGATTCCAGAAAATGTTCCCCCAAGTTGGGAGTTCAGAAAGAAAAAAAGGAAAGAGAGAAATAGAAAAGAAGGAGAGAAAAGAAAAGAGAGCGCTCAAGCGCGCATTGCGGATTGGAGCACAGAGATCATCGCTCCCTTCTGCCCAGGTCTCACGTCGCGTACGAGCAACGCGATGGACCGCAGCCCCATGTGAGGTTCAACGGAATAGTTGTATCAGCCTAAGATACAGTGGACGCCGTGCATTGATCAGTATATCAGTTCCGGAGCTGATAACGATCCCCCCGGTCGCTCGAAAAGGCCAACAGGAAGCGTGCTCCTCAAAGCCACGTGCAAACTCGGATTCGTCAAGAGTTCGTTTAAGGATTACAGGTTTTTAGGCAGTCTGGGCAATGTACCGCTTTCTGCACGCCAAGTGCCCATTTTACTTTTCTGTCTGCACGCCAAGTGCCCATTTTACCTTTCAGTCCGCACGTCAGTGTTCATTTACTATTTTCGCACCAACACGAAAGTGTCTATCTTTCCAAAAAAAAAAACAAAAAAAAAAGAAGAAGAAAGAAAATTCGGATTTCTCCAAATGGACAAAATTTGTATAATTTCTGAATTCTTTATTTCTATTATACCTTCGAAATATGTCTCGCGCAATTCATATTTCTTGGTAAAATCCAAATAAATAGGGGCAGCTGTCATACCCCAATTTTGTCCGGCTTAGGTCCAAACCCTAACTTTCAACACAAAAATTACATAGTAGATTTAATTTATTTTTCTTGTTACAATATCTTTAATTAAAAAAACGAAAATAAAAAATAAAATAGATAAGAAATAATACAAATTACAAAAGAAAATAAAAAAGGGGAGGTGCAATAAAAGATTATTATTACCAAAAAAAAAGGAGAATGTCCATGTACATGACTTGGCCCAAGAATGTCAAAGTTACAAAAATACAAAAATAAACCAAGTACCCAAAACTGCAGCTACTTTGCAAAGGTGATTTCTCTCTCTTCGGACATCATTTCGACGATCCGACCGGTGAAAGTGAAGATGGATGTCTCATGAACTTGGTGTCAAAAAACAACGATGATCCAACGGTTAACGAATCCAGAATCGCACTTGTACGGTGGCTGGTTTGAGAAAAACGGGAGTTGTTTTTTCTACTTTTGCGAAGGAAATTTCTCTCTCCTCAGACCTCGTTTCGACGATCCGAACGGTAGAAGTGAAGATGGATGTCTCATGAACCTGGTGTCAAAAAACAACGATGATCCAACGGTTAACGAATCCGAAATCGCATTGTCAATATGGCTGGTTTGAGAAAAACGAAAATTGCTTTTCTATGTTGTTTTAGTCCCACGTTGCTTGGGAGAAACAAGAACTACCTAGCCTTTGGCTATAAAAGAGATGGAGATGCAAAGGCTATGGACATGGGTGATTGATGGGGTAAGTGATCTTTTGGGCTAGCATTTGCAGTCCATTAGATTAAAAGCCTGTCTTTAATTCTTTTGGACTAGCTTTTGCAGTCCGTTAGATTAAAAGCCCGTCTTTAGTTATTTTTGGGATGGCCGTGGAGGTCCTTTACTTGGTGGTTTTCGGGTGAAAACGGACCAGATAGGAGTCCGGTTCGCGGCTGATATGGTCAGATTGCTCGGTCCGTTTCGGCGTTGATCGCATTGATCAGCTGGAGGTTAGTTTTGCATTTATTTAATTAATTTATTTATTTATTTATTTTTTGTATATATTTATTTATTATGTACACTGTTTATTTATGTACATACTTATTTATTATTTATATTGTTTATTTATCTATGTAAATAATTATTTATTATTTATTCATTTATTTATTTATATGTATAGTTATTTATTTATTAACTTTACGCTTTATTAATTGTTAGTGTCGTCATTAATTTTTTTTTAAATACACAAATTATTTTATAAAAATTTCAAAAATATAAATAGGGGATTAAGTCGACTGTACAGTCGGATTAATCAGCTTTTTAGGACTACAAATGAACCGTTACGGATCATGTCCTAAAATCCCTATTTAAAACAAACAATTTCTAAATTAAAATAAATACAAACATACTTCCTTCCCCTAAGTAAACCTTTTTCTCACCAACCTTTTTTTTCAAAATAACAGATTTTCTTTTCCCTAAACGAGAATCAATCCAATTGCGAAAACTCTTCAAAATCAAACTTTGTTAAGTAATCTTGCGAAGCCTTTGCTTGCATTATTATTAACAATGAGGTACCAGTGGCGATCACTTGGAGCCTTTGCTCAATTGATCATCATGAACGCCTAATTTTCCTAAAGATTTTCACTAAATCAAAAACTTTGTTAGTAGTCTTGCGAAGCCTTTGCTTGCATGATTATTAACAATGGAGTGCTAATGGTGGTCACTTGGAGCCTTTGCTCAATTGATCATCATGAAAGCTCAATTCTCACAATTAAACAAGATAAAAAACAAAAAACGTTTTCCAAACAAACAAGAACTACGTAGCTTTGAATTCTCCATCGCACCGGGAGATACGTAGGAGCGGGCCACGTCCCGTCAAGCACTTCTTTCTAAAAACCCTCTTTTCCTCCTTTCTCACCAAAAATAAAAAATTTTTATTAAGTTCTTTAATTCATTTTCAGTAAGAAATAAAGAGGCAAATTAGGTATTTTTTCAAATCAACACTAAAACCACACATTTAATTAAAGGTTCCCTCTCAGTAGAGAGGACGTGTGGGGTGCTAACACCTTCCCTACGCGTAACCGACCCCCGAACCCTATTCTCTAGTTTCGCAAGACCAATCGCTTTCCAAAAAAGGTTTTCCTAATATTTTCCTTAATAAATATTGGTGGCGGCTTCATTGTTTTTTAGAAAAGTTGTAAACGAGGAAGGCTCTCCCTCGGGGACTTTTTCGGGCGCAACAAGTGGCAGCAGCCCTGCTGCCATCCTTGCTGCTCCTCTGTGTCACTGCTGCCAACTGCTTTGTCCCCCATGAGTTTTGATTCCCTGCTCCAATACCACACCTACACTAGAATCCCCTGCATATAAATACCGGTGAACACCAACAATGTAGAGGAGGAAAAAAATACAGAACAATTCTGAGAAACCACACAAACAGTGACTGAAAAACACAAAATACAGGCACACTGAGATACAAAAAACAACAATATACACACAGTAAACACAACAACACACACAGAGTAATTTACAAAGCAGCAGTAGCAGTGAGTCCTAAGAAGCAGTAACAGCAATCAAAAGAAGAATTCCTGAGGAACGAAAGTAGGTAATCACGATTTTTTTTTCTTTATGTTTTGCCAAGTTCAATACATACTATGCTATTCTGCAAAAAAAAAAAAGAAGACTGAATTTGGTATTGATCTGAAATCAGTCTGTGGAATTTTCAGTTCATGTTTTTTTGTAAATATTAATGCTGTAGATATATTAGGAAGCAACATAAGCAGATTAGGCTTTAAAAGAAATTAGGGTTTAGTAAAATTTTTCTTTTAAAAAAAATCAGAAAATACAAAAATAGGGAATCAGTAAAAGAAATAAAAAGGAAAACAAAGAAAGGAGTCGAAATTTTACCCTATACTTCCCGGCCACCGTCCACGGTGGCCGTTGGCCGTAGACCGCCGCCGTACGAACCGTCACAACAACCACCGCCACTGAACCCTCACACCGCGGCCAATAAACAACGATCCATAACTCTTCGGTTTCCTCTCCCTCGCACAACCCAAGCCGTCGCAGCCACCGTAGCGCACCATCGCGTCATCGTCTCCACGGCTCCCCACCGTGGTTGGCCTCCACCGGCGCGACCCTCTCCCGTCGTCTCCTTTTCATTTGCCCAAAGCACGGCCAAGTCGTGGTCGAACTCAGTAGAAAGCACCACGAACGACATCGCCGTCGTCGCTCATATCACCGTCGCCACAGTACGACGCCGCTGGTCCGACGATCAGCGCCATAGCCGTCGTTCCCTGTGTCGTCACCGTGGTCGTTGCTCTCCTTCTCCCCCACTCTCGCGAGCTCTCTCTCCCTCTCACGCCGGAGGTGAGCCCTCTCTCTTTCTCTGTTTTTTTCATTTGCAGCGCTGAAGGTTTGGGTAAGCATAAAATTAGGGTTGTGATTTCTCTCCCTTTTCCTTTTATATCTCCCCTAATTTTTATTTCATTTTGTTTTTATTTTAACTTCAGATTATTATTCACACCTCCTCCGTTTCGTTACACACCCCTCCGAAGCCCACAATTTTTGAAACGGATCAGCCCATCAGGAGATAAAAAACGCAGCCCAGCTTACAAAAAGGGATGGACTCTTTATCTGCACCCCAGTTTTAATAATACACCCCTCCTTTTATTTACACCCTTATTTTACTGCTGCACCCCCCTGTTCCTTTTTTTAAAATTTTGTTTCTTTCCCCTAAGTAAACCTTTTTTCTCACCAACCTTTTTTCCAAATAACGAATAATTGTTTTCCTAAACATAAAATTAGTTTGTTATTAATGGTCACTCTGAGCTTAGCTTGTTTGGACCGTTGATAACAGCTTTGGTTTTCAAACGAGCTATGAGCGACGACCACTCTGAGTTTTACTTGTTTGGTCGTCTCGAGTACCTCACCCGATTTCAAAAATAAAAAAAAAAAAACACCAAACACACAAATTTTTCTATCAAGAACTACGTGTGATTTGATTCTCTACCAAGAGATACGTAGGAGCAGAGGGCGGCCGACCTCTGTCAATTGCACTAATAAAAAACCATTTTTTTCCTTTAAATTCATTTCTCTCATTTTTCTCAAAAAGTATAAAAATAACTAACCGTTTATCGAGTCTTTTTTTTTTATTATTATTAGGGTAAAAACATTATTTTTGAATTAATAAACGCTTACACATTTAGTTAAAAGGTAACCTTCCTTAGGAAGGATGTCGTAGGGTGCTAATACCTTCCCTACGCATAAACGACTCCCGAGCCTAAATCTGGTCCGCAAGACCCCTTTGTACACTCAATAGGGATTTTCCAATGTTTGCCCTTAAACTAAAAATTTGGTGGCGGCTTCATTCAAGAAACTTCGAAGAATCCCTCCTCCGGATTTTTCGGTCGCTACACCAGTGATCTAACAACCATAGGAGTAGACAACGGATGAGATTTGTCCATGTAGAAACGTTTTAAAGCTTTTGCTATATAAGTCTCTTGATGTACAAAAATTCCATTTTTCAAATGCTCAATTTTTAATCCGAGACAAAACTTTGTCTTTCCCAAATCCTTCATCTCAAAGTCTTTCTTTAAGTAATCTATAGCTTTTGGAATCTCTTCAGGAGTTCCAATAATATTTATGTCATCAACATATACAGCAATTATAGCAAATTCTTTTCCAGATCTTTTTATAAAAATACATGGACAAATAGGGTCATTTGTATATCCCTCCTTTAGCAAATATTCACTGAGGTGATTATACCACTGCATCCAGATTGTTTTAGCCCGTAGAGAGACTTATTCAATTTGATGGAGTAGTCCTCTCGAGATCCCGGACTATGTGCCTCAGGCAAGTTAAATTCTTCAGGGAGCTTCATGTAAATGTCACTATCAAGTGAGCCAAATAAATAGGCCGTGACAACATCCAGCATGTGCAAATTAAGCCCTTCATATGCTACAAGGCTAATTAAGTACCGAAAAGTACTTACATCTATAACAGGTGAATATGTTTCATCAAAATCAATGCCAGGTCTTTGTGAAAACCCTTGAGCAACAAGTCGAGCTTTGTATCTTGCAATTTCACCATTCTCATTTCGTTTTCGCACAAAGACCCATTTGTATCCAACCGGTTTCACACCTTCAGGTGTTCAGACTACAGGTCCAAAAACTTTTCGCTTGTAAAGCGAGTTTAATTCTGCTTCAATTGCATCTTTCCATTTTGGCCAATTCTCACTTTGTCTACAATCTTTAATGGATTTTGGTTCATGATCCTCATTACCATTTATCACATTTAGCGCTATATGATATGAAAAAGCATTATCAACGTTGACATCCTGTCGGTTCCATTGTATTCCATTAGTGACATAATTTATTGAGATCTCTTTATTTTCATGACTTTCAGGTACCTGATCAATCTCTTCTGGGACTGGAATGTCAATTATGTCTATAGACTCTTTGAGAGTTTCTATATCCTCCTCTGGGCCATCTTTCTTTTTAGCTCCTTTTCTTGTTCGAGGATTTTTATCTTTGGAACCGACTGGTCTACCACGCTTCAGTCGAGGTTGAGACTCATTTGCAATATTAGATTGCCCAACAGGGACATCTATTTTTATTGGAGCAATAGCAGCTGGTATATATGATTTTGTCACACCTTTTGGATCAGTGAATGCATTTGGTAATATGATTTGCTAAGCTTTGCAAATGAATTATCTCTTGAACTTCAAGTTCACATTGTTTAGTTCGAGGATCAAGATGAGACAATGACAATACATTCCAACTGATCTCTCTTTCCAACTGCTTATTCTCTCCCCCTAATGCTGGAAAATTTGATTCATCAAAATGACAATCAGCCAATCGAGCTGTAAATAAATCTCTTGTTGTTGGTTCAAGATATTTTATAATAGATGGAGATTCATATCCAACATATATTCCCAACCTCCTTTGAGGACCCGTCTTAGTGCGTTGTGGTGGAGAAATTGGAACGTACACCGCACATCCAAAAGTTCTAAGATGGAAAATATTAGGTTCTTGACCAAAAACTAACTGTAAAGGGGAAGAGTCGTGATAACTTGTTGGCCTGATGTGAATCAATGTTGCAGCATGCAAAATTGCATGTCCCCAAGTGGAAATGGGAAGTTTGCATCTCATGAGAAGTGGTCTTGCAATTAACTTTATACGTTTAATAAATGATTCTGCAAGTCCATTTTGTGTGTGAACATGTGGTACAGAATGTTTAATGTCAATTCCAATGGAGGCACAATATTTATTAAATGCTTGAGATGAAAACTCAGCAGCATTGTCAAGACGTATTTTCTTGACAGGATAATTAGGGAAGTGAGCTCTTATTCGAATTAGTTGAGCTAGAAATCTCACAAATACTTGGTTGCGAGTTGACAACAGGCAAACATGTGACCATTTGGTTGATGCATCAATTAAAACCATAAAATATCTAAATGGTCCACATGGTGGGTGTATTGACCCACAAATATCACCATGTATTCGTTCTAAAAAGTTGTGAGATCCACTTCTATTTTTTTGTTGGTGATGGTCTAATTATCAACTTCCCTTGTGAACAAGAAGTGCACGAGAACTTATTGGATTGAAGAATCTACTGGTTCTTCAATTGGTGACCACATAGGTTTTCAATTATTTTTCGCATCATTATGAATCCGGGATGGCCCAGCCGGTCATGCCAAAAAACAAATTTTTTGTGATTTGTAAATTTCTCGTTTACAACAACGTGTGCTTCAATTGCACTGATATAAGTGTAGTACAAACTAGAGGAAAAGGCGGACAGCTTTTCCACCACACTTATTTTTTCCAAAGTATGTCTTGTTATATAGAGATATTCAATATCTCCTTCATCTCTTGTTTCAATATGATATCCATTTAAACAGATATTTTTGAAACTTAATAAATTTCTACTAGACTTGGGGGAATATAATGCATTCTCAACGTGTAAATTTGTTCCCCGGGATAACAGTATATTAGCTCTTCCGGAGCCTTCAATTATCTTTGAAGAGCCAGATATAGTACTAACATTGGTTTCTCGCTTCACTAAATAAGAGAAATATTTTGCATCTTTTAAAATTGTATGGGTAGTTCCGCTATCGATAAGACACGTATCTCCATTATTGATGCTAGTGTCAATACTCATTCTATCCAAAGAAGAAAAGAATATGATAAGAGAGAAGCATGAGAAAGAATAACAATTTTATGATTGAATTATTTCAACATAATCTATAGAAGTGGAAAACACACTTAAATATAAGTTTTTATTAGTATTGGCATAGGATATTCAAAACATTTTATTATCATAGGAAATTCAAAGACATTCTCATCAGGGTCGGCAAAGAAATCAGCAACATCCAAATGGGTAGCATCTGTATTACCATCATCTCATAAGCAAAATGACTCCCAATATTTCTATCTTTATTTTTAATTGATTGTTGATAGAGATCAACAAGATGTTTTGGTGTACGACAAGTATGACTCCAATGACCTCTGCCTCCACAACGATAGCAAATATTTTTCATTACTTTTGCTACCCTGCCCACCTTTTTCATTCTTTGCAACATTTTTCCACTTCTGGTGAAAAGTCGTGTTCTTGTAATTTCCACTATGACTATGATCAACACCGTGACCACGACCATAGCCATGACCACGGCCACGACCACGACCATGACCAGGACCACGACCACGACCACGAGATTGTCCATAGTGATCATGTGTTGCTACATTCACTTCTGGGAATGGAGCGGTGCCAGTGGGACGAGCTTCATGATTTTTCATCAAAAGTTCATTATTTTGCTCGGCCACAAGAAGGCAAGAAATCAAGTCTAAATATTTCTGAAAGCCTTTTTCTCGATATTCCTGCTGCGCATGCAGGAGCACATTGGATGCATGAAAAGTGGAGAATGTTTTTTCTAACATATCTTCATCAGTCACTTTTTCTCCACATAATTGTAATTGGGAAGTGATTCTAAATACTGCAGAATTATATGCAGTTACACTTTTAAAATCTTGTAAACCCAACTGCATCCAATCATAACGAGCTTTTGGGAGGATAATAGATTTTTGGTGATCATATCTTTCCTTTAAACTGTTTCAAAGGACATGTGGGTCTTTTACCGTAAGGTATTCATTTTTAAGGTCCTCATGGAGATGGTGGCGAAGAAAAATCACGGCTTTTGCCTTTTGTTGATTAGATGCTTTATTTCCTTATTTAATAGTATCTCCGTGCCCTTCAGCATTCAAATGAATTTCAGCATCTAAAGCCCATCGCAAGTAATTCTTTCCCGAAATGTCAAGAGCCTCAAAATCAAGTTTTGTAAGGTTCGACATATTTAAAACTATCATGAAAATAGAAATTTAAGCAAGTTAGGTAAAATAAAGATTGTGAAAAAAAATGGTTAATGGTACATATAGATAGACAATACCTCAATTAATAAAAAAAAATAAACACAAAAATTGAATTAAATGATGGCAAGAATAAAGATACAAAGATAATGTGGATGAAGCCGGATGGTCAAAGTAGCTAATCATGAAGATAAACATGCAACAAGCTTAAATTTAATATTACAAACAATAAATTTGGGGAGATGAAAAATAAGAAGGAAAATCAGAGATCATCTTTTCCTACATGTACGTGTCAAGCATAAAATCTGAGCATGGACAGAAGAAATGTGCCTTCAGATCCCATTCATGTACGTACAATTGCAAAGAAGTAGTATTCAAGAACCAATAACAAATTGGAGAGAAAAAGAATAGACTACTAGAATAACATGTAATCGTCCATAACAATATTTCAGCCCTACTAGAATACATGTCTTATTAATTAGACTATTATAACTAGATCATCACATTCACAAAGTGTCGGGCTTATTCGCATATATCAATTTGAAGCCGTAAATGATTATCACCGAATATAAAAAAAAAATGTGACTTTCGTATCTGTTAATAGTTGATGGACCTTGGCCAAAAAAAATAGTTGATGGACCATTATTTTTGAATGGAAAACCATGCGATGATCGCATACTAACTGAATCAAAAGTCAGTAATAATGGCATGCTTGTTTTGTGTTCATTATTAACAATTTAAGGTTCTTTCTTGATGGATCTCAGTTTACTCGGTGATCAAGAATTAGAAAATAATTGAACGTATCAAAAGAATTGAACAATCAAAAATCAGAAAAGAATTGGACTATCAAAATTCAGAAAACAATTTAAAGTTATTTACACAATATCCAACTATCACATGGATTTATTATTTTAGAATTAGTATACGATTGTATTGACATTATCATTTCTTAGGAAAAGGCATCACATACTATACAACAAGTAGAATCATGGAATCAAGCGAGGTAAGAAGAAAGAACCGATATTACCTTAGGTTGGAAGAACTTCATGCTGATAACGTGTTATAGAATAATCAAAACTCTAGCAACCATAGAACAAGAGAATGAGAGAATTTGGGAGTCTTTGTATTTCTCTTTCACAAGTGTGAATCTATACATAAGGGTGAATCCTATTTATAGTGTGAGAATTGGAAAGTAGGTGGTCACTAATAAAAGGCCACTACAAAGGATCTGTAAAGGGATGAAGGGAGAAGAATGGACATCCACCAATGATAATATTCATAACAATATATAAATATACATATATTTATATTTATATATATGTATATAATATTTACATATATATATATATATATATATATATATATATATATTTCTATATATATATATATATAGAAATATTTATATTTATATAATATATATTTTTTATAATTTTCTGATGGATTTTGATTTTGTAGTTTTTGTAATTCATTGGATTTAAAAAAATTAATGGATGGATCACAACCATCCACTAAATCAAGTGGATGGACCCAATCCAATCCATTAATATTCTTTTTTTGTAATAGACGGATTGGATGGATTTTGTCATGTACAAACCGAATATATATTTGACACCCCTAACAAATACAACAAATATCCATTTAAGCCAAAAGTATAAACCATCACCGTTCCAGTAGCTTACTCTACCCTGGGACACAAGGGGTCGACCTGGTGCTCCAGAGTTTGACCCTGGATAAACTCGGTGTTGGCTAGTGCGAAATTTGATCCTTAGCACTAGCGGAGATTAGTCATTCGTTAAAAGTGTTGGGACAGTCCGTGGGTAGCCAACAATTGTCCGAACAAAAAAAAAATAACGGTTCGGGCAACAAATTTAGTCAAAACTAGTACTATACCCGTGCATCCGCACGGGCCGATCGCGTTACGTCATGCGATTACCTCAAATAGAAACGTTAGTTTGAAATCTCATTAATCTAAAATCAATTGTAAAATATATATGATGACTTCCATACGGACAGATGTTGTCGTGTTCTTTTTAGGAATGAATTTAGACAGTATTTAAATAGTCTGAACATTACCCCGTGAAAATAAAGAAAAATTTAAAGTAGATAAAAAAGGAGTTTCAAATAAAAAAATTGATAAATATTAAAACTAAAAATGTAAACGTATCATTTAAAAACAATATGTGCATTTATCCCGTGTGTTTTTATATATCAGTGCAGTGTTTTTTTTATATATCAGTGTTGTTATCCCATGTTTTTTTATATATCAGTGCAACTATCCCGTGTTTTTATATATATCATTGCAATTATCCCCGTATTTTTTTATATATCAGTGCAGTTGTCCAGTGTTTTTTTATGTATCAGTGTCGTTATCTCATAGTTTCAATTGATTATTTGAGTTGATTAGTAGATTATTGTAGCTAGTGAAAGATAGATAGTAGATTATCAATAACAAATATTTATCCCGTGTTTTTTATATATCAGTAACCATAGTTTGTCCTTTTTGAGGTATTAGTGACAAATATTTGTCGCGTGTGTTTTAAATATTAATCAGTTTAAATAGTCATTAAGCCTTCTTGTTTTTTTAGATAGTAGTTTTCAAAAACTATAATTATCAATGGCAAATATTAATCCCGTGCAGTTATCTGGTAGTTTCAATTGATTATTTTAGTTGATAGTAGATTATAGTAGATAGTAAATTTGTTAGATTGTAGATTATCAATAAGAAAAAAAAATTTTAAATATTAATTAGTAATTTAAATAGTCATTAAGTCTGCTTATTTTTTAGATAGTAGGTTTGTAGTAGTAGGTTTCAAAAAATTTAATTATCAATGACAAATATTAATCTCGTGTTTTTTATATATCCATGCAGTTACCTCGTAGTTTCAATTAATTATTTTAGTTGATTAATAGATTATAGTAAATAGTAAAAGAGAGATAGTAGATTATCAATAAGAAATATTTATTTTAAATATTAATCAGTAGTTTAAATAGTCATTAAATATTATTGTTTTTTAGATAGTAGGTTTATAGTAGTCTTCAAAAAATGTAATTATCAATGACAAATATTAATCCTTTGTCTTTTTATATATTTGTGTAGTTATCCCGTGTGTTTTTATATATCATTGCAGTTATCTCATAGTTTCAATTGATTATTTGAGTTGATTAGTAGATTATAGTAGATTATTGCAGTTATCACGTGTTTTTTTAGATAGTAGTTTTATATTAGTTTTCCAAAATTACAATTATCAATGGTAAATATGAATTATAAATTGTCAAAAAAAATTATAAATATCAATGGTAAATATTAATCCCGTGTTTTTTTTATATATCACTGCAGTTATCCCGTGTTTTTTATTTATCAGTGCAGTTATTTCGTAGTTTCAATTGATTATTTTAGTTGATTAGTAGATTATAGTAGATAATAAAAGTTAGATATTTGATTATCAATAAGGGATATTTGTTTTAAATATTAATTACTAATTTAAATAGTCATTAATTCTGTTTGTTTTTTAGATAGTAGGTTTATAGTAGTAGTCTTAAAAAATTTTAATTAAAGTAGTGTTTGTATAAATTTAGAAATTTAGTTAAAAGAATTAAAGTGAAGTGATAAGAGAAAGAGAAGAATTATTTATGGGAAAAGTAAAGTAAAAAGAAAGAAAAAGGAAGAAAGAGAGTGTAAAAGAAAAGTGAAAATGAGGAAAGAGAGTGTAAGAAGAAAGAGAAAAAAGGAAGAAAGAGAGTGTAAGAGAAAAGTGAAAAGTAAGAAAGAGAGTGTAAGAATAAAGAGAAAAAAAAATAATGTGTAATGACATTTTTACCCTCAAAAATTTGAGGTGTCTTTTAGATAGAATGGGGGTATTGGTAAAATCATATGTGGTGAATTTGTATAAATGTATTTAGAAATTTAGTTAAAAGAATTAAAATGAAGTGATAAGAGAAAGAGAATAATTATTTATGGGAAAAGTAAAGTAAAAAGAAAAAAAGGAAGAAAGAGAGTGTAAAAGAAAAGTGAAAATGAGGAAAGAGAGTGTAAGAAGAAAGAGAAAAAAGGAAGAAAGAGAGTGTAAGAGAAAAGTGAAAAGTAAGAAAGAGAGTGCAAGAATAAAGAAAAAAAAAAGAAATAGAGTGTAATGACATTTTTACCCTAAAAAATTTGAAGTGTCTTTTAGATAGAATGGGGGTATTGGTAAAATCATATGTGGTGAATTCGTATAAATCTATAGTAGATCGATACAAACCAACCCATAAACCCTCGACAATAGAGATTAATAACATGAACCCTCCTAGTCAATAGAGATAATTAAACTAATTAAGTGATTAATAACTTGTGGTCAAACTGATAAGGGATTAATTGGGAAACGGTTTTGAATGAAATAAATATTATATATAATTAACGCGTTGACCAAAAAGTAATATTAAGAGGCACAATTTCTATAAATAGCTTATGAAAACATCAACAATCTACATCAAAAGAATTTCGAGAAATTAAAGATTTAGAACTCATGGAAAACTACATCTCAAACTCTTTAAGTTTCTTTGTCATCCTAGTTTTATTGACTTCAGGTATGTCTCGATCTCTTTTACCATTGTGATGCAATACATTACTACATATGATATATTTGAAACATCACTAATTTTTTTTTTCATTTGCCTATTTGTTTTTTTATAAATCTTGTTGGGAGCAAAGTGCAATTAAAAGTTGCAAAAGGCACATGCACAGTCAATCTTGGAAGGTGTGATAATCAAAATTGTGAGGTCACTTGCAAAGCCTATAACCCTCATGGAGTGGGATCTTGCGACGAATTTAATTATTGCAAATGTTCTTATGAATGTACACCTGCTCCACCTCCAAAGAAGTGTACCATTGAGCTTGATCCTTGTAATGGATGTGATACCTGCTGTTATAAACGTTGTCTTAATCAATATAAAAGGGGTCATGGGCTTTGTCATGCAAACAAGTGTATCTGCGAATATGACTGCTGAATTAGTTGTTAAATGAAATAAATATATTTGATCGAGCTTGATCATCGGATGTGTTTTTTTTAGACTAAATAGCACTTTTGGTCTTTTATCTTTGCTCCAGATTTCACTTTGGTCCTTTATCTTTTTTTTGGTTCGTTTTGTTCCTTTATCTTTCATTTTCGTTTCACTTTGGTCATTTATCTTTTTTTTGGTCCGTTTTGGTCATTTATGTTTTATTTTCGTTTCATTTTGGTCCCTCACGTTATTATTTAATTCAATTAAAACATTAAAACAATTAAAACAATTAAAACAAAATTATTTTAAAACAATTCTGGAAACTGAAGCAAAACAGAATTAATTAAAATTGCACAGAATTGCATAAAATTGCAATTCAACAATAACAATTCCAACAACAATAACGATTCCAACAAGTTCAACAATAACGAAGCTCAACAATAACAAAGTTCAACAATAACGATTTCATCAACAATAGAACTGCATAAAATTGCACAAATCCCCTTTCATCAACAACGATTCCAATGTTCAACAATAAAATTGCACAGAACCCTAAATCTCAAATTGAAAGTCCTCCTCCCTAATCCTTGAATCAAGAACAACGAAGCTCCATGACTGAAAGCCCATAACTCGTGTTTCTTCCTCTATTCTGTTTCTGGGCTTTTTACGAAATCTGGGTTTTTGCGAAAACGAAAACGAATCTGGAAGAACGAAAACAGAATCTGGGAAGATGAAGAACAAAGATGTTTAAACCCAGATGTTTCGTTTAACCCAGATGAACGAAAACAAATTTAACCCAGATGAACGAAAACAAATTTAACCCAGATTTTTGTTTAAACCCAGATTTTTGTTTAAACCCAGATGTTTCGTTTAAACAATGTTCCGTTTAATCCCAGATTTTTGTTTGATTTCGTTTAAACCCAAATGAAGCACTAGTGCAAAAAAGGGATTTAAAGTCAGGGGAAAAGGGGATTTAAAGTCAGGCGCCCGCTTGACTTTTATTAAGTCGACTTTGTATGTCAGGAGTTTTAAAGTCAAGCGATAGCCTGACTTCGTAAGTCTGATTTAAAGTCAAGCATTTATTCCGCCTGACTTCGTAAGTCAGTTTTAAAGTCAAGCATTTATTTCGCCTGACTTCTTAAGTCTGTTTTAAAGTCAAGCAATTATTATTGCCTGACTTCGTAAGTATGATTTAAAGTCAAGCATTTATTGTTGCCTGACTTCGTAAGTATGATTTAAAGTCAAGCATTTATTGTTGCCTGACTTCGTAAGTATGATTTAAAGTCAAGCATTTATTCTTGCCTGACTTCGTAAGTATGATTTAAAGTCAAGCATTATTGCGCCTGACTTTAAAAGTTTTTTTTTTTTTTCAAATTTTGGTTTAATCTATACACCCTGGTTATACAAATTTTTCGTTAAAAAGAAGCGACTCCACTGGGGATCGAACCCAGATCTCTGGTCCCGTAGACCAGCGCCTTATCCATTGGGCCATGGAGTCATATATCAGTGCTCAGGTCATAAATAATACTCACAGTAAAACAACCATAAATAATACCCACCTTCTACGGTGAAGAATATCCTAGAACCAATTTACCACTAATCTAAATATCATGAAATTATAACATACTCATTATGAACTGCTTATACCCTAGACAATAGACTGAACAAACAGAATCAAACAAATGTATTTTACTGAGCTGTACAGTAACTTCTGTTTGATTGTCAATAGCCTCTCTAATTTTTTTCACTGTTGCAGGATCAGTTTCAGGTCCTTGCAGAAACCTGTACCACCAAATAGCACATAAATAAATACCTTCTAGATATTTTCCAGGTATATCAATCTTTGTGAAAGTTTCAGTAAGGAATTTAAATTTGTATAACTAAGTTCCATCTTGCATCAGTAAACTTTCAATGCCATAATTTAAGTGTTTATAAAGCTTCTAGTAGTTTGCTTTATGTATGTATATTTTGTATGGGACAATTAGACGCCTTTTTTTATCATCCCTAAAGCATTCATACTCCAAGAAATGTAGCCTGAGCCCCAAGGCATAGCTGAAAGCACTAATTTACAAAACACTATATAATCTCATTTTCAATTGCTATATATGAACCAAGGCCTTTGGATACTCATTAACTTTCATCGTAATGATACAATAACTTAAATAATATATACCTGCAATTTCTTCCCAAGATTTCTTCACGACTATACTCTGTAAGCTCTAAGAAACTATCCGATGCAAAGATCTGAAAAAACAAATCAAAATTTTACCTAAATCCCATAAACATTTATGGTACAAAACAATGGAAAGTATATAAAAGAGCTGGAAACTTACTATGGGGTTATCAGGCAACCTAGGATCAGTAATGACAAAGTTCTTCTCAATACGTTCAAGTGTGGTAGCAAGATCAAAACCCTTTCTCTTTTCCCTCTTTTGTGTTTTGTCATCAAAACTATCAGGCCTATCATCATCATCCAACTCAGAGCTGTCCTCAAAAACTTGTTCATCAGTGAAGCTTCCATAGCTGGACTGACTTTTCCTGATGAACCTGAAGCATAATATATCGAAATTAGAAACAAAATCTTAAAGAATTAATAAGACCATCTCTTATTCACTGCATATATAAGACCATGACAATAGTAGGCTATCAGACAACAAGAAAATTCGAAATATGTATGCTATTAGGGTAAAAAATTAATAAGACCATGACAATATAAGATACACGCAGACATACAACTGCAATGAATGGGGGGATATCCTTATATTCAAAAACGGCAAGTCAGCATCTAGCAGTGTGAGTACAAGACATGTAAGAACATGTAATTTACACAAACATAAATTTTGAGACTAGAGAAAGAATGCACATCACATGATGATGTCCCAAATAGGGCTTTTCTGTACTGTGAAGCAGTAAAACATTATCCATAACCATCTTAACAAGGGGTGACAAAGATTATAGAAAGAACATTATTACTACTCGGGCTATTCATGAGTACACTGCAACTCATTAAGAACATTACATAACTTGCAATATTTCATGCCTGTCTAGTGTCTAGAGACTTACTAGATTATTGATAAACAAAAGAGAATCTGAAATATCTAATCAGCAGTTCGGCTCATACAGAAAACATGAATTACTAAACACTGCAAATTTAAAATAGACTAAACCAATGATAAGAGTTCATGCAAATACTGTGCAGTGATTGAAATGAATGATTCTAAAGTCTAAACAACCTAGATGTATCAAAGAAGTTTAAAACTAGCAGGGCCAACCAAAGTCAACCACTCACCGGAAAAAGAAAAGGCAAGGATGGAAATAAGTTCAGCAAAAAAGTTCTAGTTTCTCTATATAACAAAACAATTTTCTAAGTGGTCTTCACAGTTCTTGCAAGTGTATAGTATAGCAAAGGAATTCTTACCTTCCATTCTTGCCAAATCCAAAGCGGGCACCAAAATAAAAAGAAACAGCAAGAAGCCATGAGTCACTGTGAACTGCAACCAGTGATAACCAATCCTTCTCTTGCATGCCATCCCTAGCAAAGTTTATACCTAATGCTGGCTCGGGAAGTTCAGGAGGCACTTCCTCAACAGGAAAATTCACTTCCCATGTTTCATTTGGAAATCCATATAGACACAAATTCTCCTTCTCTACAATGACAACAATATAATGTTAACGAATAAAAACACTTCAAAATAAACACTTAGTCTGGGTTCTTCCTTTTTGGGAGATTATGGACGCAAATTATGTAAGCTACTACAATAACCATTCAAATATTTCTAATTTGAATAAAAATTTACAGTGACATAGTTAGTTTACTTATAAAGGATAAATTCGCAAACAAGCATGCATGTAAGTGAGAGTTCTGAATGATGAGAATGCAAGCATCGAAAACCAGAAAACAACAAATGACTCCCACAAATGGAGAAGTTTACTTTAAGTTCAGATTAAAGATTATAATGAGTACATAAATGTAAGCAAAAAAAACTAGTACAATTTCCATAAATGATAATATCACATGTTCCGTAGACCAGCGCCTTATCCAATGAGGCCAATGTGAGTATTGTAAGCCACACCAAAAGTTAACATTATCTATCATTGAAAGTGTTTCTTAGCACTTCCCAAGATCCCCATATCTAACTTTGCAAGGCTCTTTTACTTGCTTCAAATCATTGAACAATCCAGATGATATAAAGAAGAGAAGGAACCGGTTGAAGAGTATATTTAATAATCAAAACAGAATTCTGTTCCTTATTCCTTATAACACTACCTGAGTGCATATATGTTGAGAAATTTCTTAGTAAAAAGATAAATGAAAATGTGATCAAATAACTAGAAAAACACATACCTGTGTCCCAAATAGTAAGCTTCAATGTTTTACCACCAATTGTGAAAAGCTTGATCTTGAAATCCACTCCTGTCAAGGATTTAAGGTGACCAACAGGCAACAACTCAGCATGTAACAGTAATACAACCATATAAAGAATATTACTGTACAAAAATTCCTTTGACCAAAATGCACCAATTCATGTAGGAAATGAAAACTTCAAAATTCTGATAAACTATTACTAGCCCCCCAATGTAACAGAGAGATAAAAAAATATAGGAACGAAGAAGGTCCAAGATCTAGAGAATAGATATCACCTCATTAGACAAACACAACATTTCACAGTATGTAGTGGATAAATTGATCAAAATTTCATTCAAGATACTGATAATGAATTTTAATTTAAAAACAAAAAACAATCTTAAAAAACATTTACAGGATGATTAGGGAAATTTCAATGAATCTAACAATGAACACAAAAAAGACTATTAAGCATTTGTTCAGTTTGTAAGTACTTTCTGAAGGAATGCAATGACTGTATGAGATGAGACATTTCCTATGTAGAATAGTTCAGATTGAACATACCAACATATTTCAATTTTCTCAAATTATCGGTGTCACGTCATGTTTCATAGGACACTTCACAAAAACTTTTCTACACACAGACTTTTTTTTGTTTAATGAAAGCCTTAACAATAAATATGTTGGTTGAACTTGCAAGAAAACAAGAAGGTGGCAAGAAAGTATGCTTGCTATCAAAAGCAGCAAATATATGTATATCACCCTATGCATCAAGGACAACTATACCATTCTCAAAATGAGTTAAAATGAACCCAGAAATTAATATATGTATATCACCCTATGCTACAGGCAACTATACCATTCTTGCTTCTCCATCACATCACAGCCAAGAATATAGAAAACTATAAAAGTAAAAGAAATAAAAAGAAAGAAAAGAGGAATACCAATAGTAGGGGAGAGATCATGGTTTGATTTGGAGTTGGAGATGAAGGTGAGAAGAAGACTACTCTTGCCAACTCCAGAATCTCCTATCAACAAAACCTTAAGAACATCAATAAACTTATAATATCAAAGTTAACCATTCACTAGAACAAAGTTCTAGAGTCGCTTACCAAAAAGCTGAACCAGTCCCAGCTCCAAAATCTAGCACCCTAGCAGGGGAGAAACCGGGAAGCCTTCTACGAACCTAAAAACACAAATAAAGCGTTCCATTGAGTTAAAAGTGAAAATAAGTAAAAAGTTACATGGAACACACCATAAGGAAACTGAATCCTACAGTAGCCAATTTTGTGGGTCGTGAGGGAGAGGAAAGGGAGCGGATATAAAAACCCAACACACACCTGACTTTAAATCCTAAGTATATACTTACAGCACTTCCTCAGTAAGTTTTTCGAGATTGTTCAAGCTGGAAGGCACTCTCCCGTTTAATTGATTCCTATCAAAGCGGCTGCAGTCAAGAGAAATACTCGTTTCAGCCGAAGAAATTCAGAGACAGCATAAATTGTGAGTGAAATCCTTAGCCAATGGTGATAATATACTTACAGCACTTAGCCAAAGAGAGAAACCTAAATCTCTAACTGTTTCGATGACATGATAACCAGACAAAAGAAGTCGCTTAATAAGCCAAGAAGCCAAAAATCCTGCAGCCCCTGTCACACATACTCTGTCTTCCATAATATATCATATACCAACTGAACAAGGCAAAGGACAATGAATGAACTGTGAATATTCATATATAAATCAATTCTCTCCTCAATCTTCACAAGGAAAAGATGATCCAGCTACCTTCAACTCATGGCCAGGGGAGCATGACTTACCTACTTTTCACTTCCCTTTCCTCCCAGTTTCAGCAATGCAAAGATTACACATTTACACAACTATTCACATTGATTTGTCCATCAAAACCTTGGAAGTGGACATGAAAGGAAGGAAAGCCTAAGCCAGAAGAGAGAAATTAAGGAGCAAAATTCGAAGAAACATGTAGTAAAACTTTTGAGGAACAAAATGATAGTCTAAGCCAATGTGCTTCATACAAGAGTGGAAGAATAACAGTAATAGGACAGAGGTAAAATAGCTCTAATGTTATTGCAGTTATTAAGGGGGGTGTGTGTGTGTGTGAGAAGATCCAATGTTGTGAAAAGATCAAATGTTATGATTAGATGCTTAATCTACTCTATCACTAATTAACATAATTAAGAGTAGGAAGTTACTTAATGCACAATTACACAATTCAGCTTTTTAAGAACAAAAACAAATGACAAGGAGTTTTTTTAAAAACTGACACATTTTCCTTCTTACTCGAGCACTTTACAAAATCTTGTACACTAAAAAAACATGAAAAGGTTTGATTCAACAACCAAGCAAATCCAATTTACAGTATAAACAATTTTACAAAGACTACTACTACCAATTACTATCACAAGTTAAAAATTAATAGGGTTAGTTGTTGAAGACACACACACACACACACAAGATTTGATGATGTGTAAAGAAGTTTGTGGTGTTGGGGCTTAAGTTGTTTAGAATCTGTTTACAAATGTTCTCGGTCAACAAGTGGTTGTCCTCACAAGAAGAAGAAAACAAGGATTAGTGTTTTCTTCTATGAGAAACGAGAAAAACAGTATCAGCAAAAGAAAAAAGTAGAAGAGTTTACTTTCGTAGGAGAGTTTGAAAGCCGGAGTTGCAACAACATTGACCTCTTAGGCTCTCATACAGAACACATGTCAAAAATCACACAAACAAGTTAGGGCTCTGTGTGATACATCAGAATCAAAGAAAAATAAGAGAGGACTTGAATCATTACCTCTACTAGCATCTTCAGTTGAAAGCTATTCTTGTGTACCTGAAAAAAACCAGAAAAAATCGCATAAGGTAAAGTTAGGATTTACAAAGGGAAAACGAAAATCAAACTGAAAATACCAAAGTCAGTGGTAATGTTACCGTCGTTGTTACATCCGCAACAAAACCTCAGGAGTTGTGTACCTGAAAAATCAAAAAATACGAGTTAGGGTTTCTGAAACAGTACCATAAGCATCAAATCAAAGGGTTTTTGAGTAGATCTGTTGGGGTTTCTGAAACAGTACCATAAACATACCAACCGGCGCAACAAGGAGCCTTCGAGGGTGAGAGGGAGGGAGAGAAAGAAAGACGAAGTGAAGAGAAGCGAGAGAAGACAGCGTTGAATTCTGAAGGAACAGTGAAGGCGGTCGTGGGATTGAAATCGTGCGATCTGAGAGTGAGAGGCTGGCTTCGTACATCTGAGAGTGAGAGGCGGAGAGTGAAGGTTCTGAGACTGAGGCTTCAGAGTGAGAGGCGGAGAGTGAAGGTTCTGAGAGTGGAGAGCTAGGGTATCGAGAGTGGAGAGCGTACGCGTAAGTGAATTTTTTATTTTTATTTTGGTACTTTAGAAGTCAAGCGAATACACGCCTGACTTCTAAAGTACTAAAATAGAAAAAAAGAATTTCACCCGTAATTACAAGTTTGCCACCGTGTCTACTTATGTAGTCAGGCGAATACACGCCTGACTTCTAAAGTCTAATTTTTTTCCTATTTATTCACTTTAGAAGTCAGGCGTGTATTCGCCTGACTTTAAAACTCGCGAGTTTTGCCTATTAATTACAAGTTTGCCACCGCGTCAACATATAAAGTCAGGCATCTGAGCGCCTGACTTTAAATGCCTAATTCTTTTCTTGATTTTGCACTAGTGAAGATTGGAGATTATCTGGAAGATGAAGAACAAAGATGAACAGATCTGGAAACAAATTAAAATGGAAACAAAGATGGAAGCAAAAATGAACAGATTCAACCCATTTGCGCGAAGAACAAAGATGGAAGCAAAGATGAACAGATCTGGAAACAAAAATGAGAGAAGAAGATCTGAGAAGATGAACAAAATCTGATGTTTTATTGATTTTAATGTTTTATTTATTTTAAAACAATATTATTTTAAAACAATTCTGGAAACTAAAACAATTGTTTTAATTGTTTTAATGTTTTAATTGAATTAAATAATAACGTGAGGGACCAAAATGAAACGAAAATAAAACATAAAGGACCAAAACGGACCAAAAAAAAGATAAAGGACCAAAGTGAAACGAAAATGAAAGATAAAGGACCAAAACGGACCAAAAAAAAAGATAAAGGACCAAAGTGAAATCTGGAGCAAAGATAAATGACCAAAAGGGCTATTTAGCCTTTTTTTATTAATGGTTAAGGATTTTATCATGATAATCGTTTGCATCAAAAGAAAAAATCAGGATAATCTTTAATTTATTACGGAATATCTTTATTTATACACTCCACCAAATCGGTACTGTATGGAAAGTTTAGGAGAAAAATAAAAAGAAGGTTTAAAACAACAGCATTGCTATATTACTGTTCTTCTATAGAACCGAACAGTTTCGGGGTAGGTTGAAGAAGGTAGCTTTGCAAGTCTTCCAGTGGACAAATATTGGATTCTTTTTTTTTTTTTTTTGATAAGCCAAAGGATATATTAAATTGGGGGCACTAGGGGTGCCTCAACCCGTTTACAATTAATGTAACCGGTTCATACAATTAATCGGTCTATTATGCCATTCTTCGAAATTTAAAGAACATTGGTGTCTCATTCTAAATGCTGTCCATCCCCAAGTAAGTCCTTTCACATTTTGTAACATTTGGGGAACGCTTGGTACGCCCCCTTTGAAAATGACTCTATTCCGGTTGATCCATATGACCCATAAAGTTGCAATCCAAACCATAAACCGCAGCCTTTTTTGCTTCTTTCCTCCGACCTTTATTCTGTGATTCCGCATATGCTCCCAACCGTCATTGCTTTCCACTGTATTGATCCCAATCCACGCACGAACTTGCTCCCACAATCTTCCCGAGACTGCACAATTAAAGAATAAGTGTGCAGAGTCCTCTGCTGGGCCGAAGCACAAAACACAGCAACTGTTATTGCTGTCCAGAATTCCTCTCTCCGAAAGCTTGTTCCTTGTTGGCAACCGATCGATTAGGACTCTCCACCCATGCACCAGAAACTTCGAAGGAGCTGCTGTGTCCCATAGTTGTTTTAACAGTTTCCTCTCGGTATCAGATAGCAATTCTGCATCTGCAGAATCGGTTATACTGCAGTATGCAGTCTTGACCGTGTACTGCAGAGTCTTCGAGGCTATCCAGACCCACCTATCGTCTTGATCTTTCACCAGACTGATTGTTCTCAATATACTATCTAATTCTCTAGCCATAGTGCTTGTTTCTTCGATCAGCCGAGCGTTCCATTGAAACTTCCACACCCAACCGTCCCCTTCCCATGATCCGAAATCTGCTACTTTCCCTTCCTTTAAATCCGTAACAGCATACAATGAAGGAAAAATATCTGCAAACGTCCTCGAACTACACCAACGGTCTAGCCAAAATTTTGCTTTGTCGCCACATCCCAATTTTATTCTTGCCATATCTTCAAACCAATTTGTACCTTCCACTAACCTTTTATCAATTAATTGAAGGTCTTTCCACCAAACCGAATGATGTGAATGAGACAAAATCCCGATACTCCCCTTCTTGCCATACAACCTTTCTAGCAACTCCTTCCACAGATTATCATGTGCCACTAAGATTCTCCATTTCCACTTGCCCAAGAGTGCTCTATTGAACGCTTCCATATCCCTTACACCGAGACCCCCCTTCTCCTTGGGTGTACATATTCTACTCCATCTCACCCACGCCATCTTTCTCTCCTCACCACTTCCTCCCCAAAGAAAGTTTCTTTGGATAGACACCATTTCCTTTACTACTTTCTTGGGGGCTTTAAAAAATGAGAAGTAATAGAGTGGCAGGCTAGCTAGCACCGAATTGATTAAAGTCACCCTCCCTCCCATAGACAGTTGTCTACTTCTCCAAGTTGATAGCTTATTTTTCATCTTTCTAATCACCGGTTGCCAAGTGTTGCTCATTCTAGGATTTGCCCCAACCGGAACTCCTAGAAATTTGAATGGAATGCTTCCGGTGTTACAATACAAGAACCTAGCTCCCACATTTAGCTCTTCCTCCTCCAAGCAAACTCCAATCAAACTACTCTTATGAAAATTCACACGAAGTCCCGAGACTAACTCAAAAATCCTTAAGACCGCCTTTAGACACCAAAAATTCTCCTTGGATTTTGACACCAAAAACAAAGTGTCATCCGCAAATTGTAGTACCGGGAGAGGGATCCCCTCTCCAACCGTGAATGCCTCGAGATGACCTTGTTCCACACAATTCTTAATCAACCCCGTTAATCCTTCCGCCACCATTAAGAAAAGGAACGGTGCTAAGGGATCTCCTTGCCTTAATCCCCGCTCCATAATAAACTCTTCGGTAGGGCTTCCATTAACCAATATCGATACATTACCCGTAAAGATACACGCTTTCATCCATTTCCTCCAAGTGTCACAAAAACCCAACCTTACCATCATGTAGTCCAAGAAACCCCAAGCCACCGAGTCGTATGCCTTCTCAAAGTCTACCTTAAATATTACCAATGATTTCTTCTTCTTCTTTGCGAAATTGATTAACTCGTTTGTCACGACCACTCCGTCTAAGATTTGCCTTCCTTTTAGAAAAGCCGTTTGCGTTTCCGAAATGACACCGGGGAGCACATCTTTAAGTCTCTTTGCCAAAACCTTGGATATGATCTTATACATACAACCTATGGGAGAAATAGGTCTAAAATCCCCTAGTTCTTGTGGATTCTTCTTCTTCCCAATCAAAGCCACAAATGATGAAGTGAATGCCTTTGGTAACTTGCCATTGGTGTGGAATTGATGCATGACCCCCATGATCTCCTCCTTTATAGTTTCCCAACAAGACTTGATGAAATTAAAGTTGAATCCATCCGGTCCCGGACTCTTATTTCCTTCGCAGCTCCAAATAGCATCCTCTACCTCCTCCAGAGTGAATGGTGAAACCAGATTTTGCGCCTCGCCCAAGGAAATTCTTTGAAATGCAACCCCATCAAGGGTCGGTCTTTTAAATGATTCTTCGGTAAATTGTTGTTTAAAGTGCCGCTTGACTTCCACTTTGATTTCCCCCACATCATGCAACCACTCGTCTCCAACCTTTAACAATTCAATTTGATTCCGCCTACTCCTTGTCTTTATAGCTTGGTGAAAGAATTTTGTGTTGCCATCTCCTTGTCTTAACCAGTCCACCCTTGCCTTTTGAGCTAATATAGATTCTTTATGATTCAACTCCTTCCAAAATTCCGTGTTCAAAGCCTTCCATCTCTCCACATCCCAATCCTCCTCGTACACTTCCTCTTGTTCCATTACATTCATTTCCTTCACTACTTCCTCGACTCGAAGATCTTTTATCCCGAACACCTCTTTATTCCACACTTTCAGACTATCTTTAAGATACTTGAGTTTCTCCTTCACAATATGAGCCATCCAACCTTCTACTTCTAACTCCTTCCATTTTTCCTCCATGAATTCCTTCCCGCCTTCGTGTTCAAGCCATCCATTGAAGAACCTAAAAGGTTTAGGTCCCCAATTATTCTTGGAAGATAAGAGCCATACCGGGCAATGATCCGATATATCTCTATCTCCAATCCACTGAGTTCTAGTACCCCATTCATCCGCCAACTCTTGTGAAAGTAGAATCCGATCTATCTTGCTTGCCGCCGCTCCATTAGGTTGAAACCATGTGTACTTTTTGCCCAAACTAGGCTGATCCACCACCCCCATCTCCTCCATAAAGAACTTGAAATCCTGACTTTCTCTCTCACTAAACCTAGTATTTCTCCCTCTTCTCTCTGATCTTCTCAAAACTGTATTGAAATCCCCTCCTATGACCCACTCACCAACACTCAATCTCTCCTTCTCCCTAATTAGCCTAGCCCACAAATCCCTTTTGCTTCTTGCGGAACACCCAGAGTAGACATTTACGAAATAGCATACCTTATTATCTAATAGAGCAGCAACACCAATAAAACTGGACTGAGAGAAGGTGTGAAGAACTGTGAACAAGCCCTTACGCCACAAAGATACAACACCTCCCGATAAGCCTCTAGATGGAAGAAAACACCATTCCACATCGTCACCACCCCACAACCTCGACACCACTGAAGCTTCGATCTCCGACCTCTTTGTTTCTTGAAGAAAACAAACATCAAATTTTTCTCTAGTGATGAGGCTTCTTATACGCCTTTGTTTGGCATTACTGCCAATCCCTCGAATATTAAAGGACATAATTTTCATTTCGAACCATTGAGGTTCACCAACTTTCTTTTTGCAGCCTTATCTCTTGCTTCCATAGCCATAATCTTCTCAATCACCACTTTCTCATCGTCATTTGAGGATACAGTCACACCTATCTTCTTTGCAAAAGCCCAAATCTTCTCTTCTTTGGATAAATTTGTGTCAGCCCACACTGATGCGCTGTTACTCAATATAAGACCAGAATTTGAGAATCCACTCCACTCCTCAATACTATTTTGCGAGTGAACTTGAGATGGATCCAAGACAATAACCGGTTGAGAATCAATGGGAATGGAGGGAAAAAGAGATATAGGAGGAAGGTCAACAACAAGGGGAATAGCAGAGAGCTCTTCATCAAAGTGGGGCGAACTGGAAACGGGAAGAGGGGAAACGAGGTTCGAAGGGAGAGAGTCCGGGATAAAGGAAAGAGAAGGAGATGGATCAGGGGGAGGGAGGGGACAAGATGGGCCAGGGATGCCATCAGCCAGATTGGGGCTACTGGGGGAAACCAGGTCATCATTTGACAGCACCAAAGCACTAGTTGGGTTCAAAGCTGGTCCAAGAGAATGATGGGAAGAAACGGATAACGGGTCAGGGAAATTTTTTTGGAATTCGGTTAATGGGCCTGAAATTGGATCGGCAGGGGTATTGGGCTGGTGAAAGGGAAACGAAAAAGAAGAGTTACTTTGACCATTTCCCACAGTAATTCTGATCTCTTTATTACCCTCTTCCATACTCAATGTCCTTTGTACTTCCCCATTGATTGTATTTGAGCGAATCCCACCCCTTGTCATCATTTTATTTTCCTTGGACACACCAAAAGTTGCTTCAGCTCCAGCCTCTAGCGCCGACCTTTCCCATGACTGACCAATAGAATTTTTCTGAGCTAATCTTTCATCATCACCTTCGGAAGAGTTTTCCAGTTGTGTCTCCTTCACCATCGACCCTTCACCTTCCTCGCCGGACCACCCAAACCCACCGTCGCTACCTTCCATCGAACCATCGATCTCGTCACTTCCAGCTTCAATATCATCAACCTCATCACTGTAGTCACTTCCTTCTGATTCGGATGAATCACTATATCTATCTTTTTGTATTCTTGTTTCATTTCTTTTGCACCATTGTAGAGGTCCATACCAATCCTCCACAACCTTGATCTCAAACAGTTCTCCATTAATATTAAACCTGGAAACGAAGTTGATAACGTCAAGGACTTTTGTTCTAATAAGAATTCTTGCCACATCCATCGTTTTCCTCTTCTCTGTGTTCTCGTCAACATTTATAAATTCCCCCGTACCAAATAATAAGCTTCTAAAGAACTCATTTATCCAAGCATGAGCAGGTATACCATAACACCTTACCCAAGTAAGTCTATCATTATCCACTTCCCCCGGGCTCCAAATCCTTATTGATCTAAACCAGGTTGCCAACCAATCTGCTGCGTCTTTTAACAGAGCCTCCATCTCACCTTCCTCCAAACTCTCAAGCAAGACAAGATTCGATCCTAGTGGTGTTGCCCTTACAGAGAAGTAACCTTGTTGTATAAATTCCTCTTGAATGTTATACGACATTCCAGATTTCCACACTTCACCTACGTAGGCTTTTTTGAATTTTTCCATCTGTTCATCTTCCACTGTGAAATGCCTATGCGCCCATGTTCTTCTCGGTTTCTTTGGAGGAGCAAACTTCATTTTCTGATTCGGGTTCACGTCAGTGTCTGCTTCCATAGGAAGATCGGGTTTACGAAAGGGCTTCGGTTTTGGGATCCACACTTTCTTTTGTACAGGTTTGTGACTCACAATCGCAGCATAGGACAGGGCTTGTTTTGAGGAAATGGCTTTGTTTGTGGAGAAGAATGAAGAGCGATTGTTTTGGTTAGCTAGCAATGGAACAGTACCATTGCCAGAATTGCCTACTATGGTTTTACGAGGGTTTGGGTTAGGGGCAAATGGAACAGGTTTAGGGGATGTGGAAGGTGGAATAGGATATTTGTAGGGTAGTTTTGGTTGCTGACAAGCTGTTGCAATTTGAGGGTAGTTTGTTTTAGGTGGTTTAGGCTTAGGGTTGAGGGGACTAGAACCAGGAGGAAGAGTTCTAGAAAACCTGGATAAGTTTACGTAGATCTTCTCTCTTCCTATAATAATATTATCGAGTTTCACACCAAACCGATCTGGATCCATAACATTGACAGCCCTGGCAAATCCAAATCTCCTCCCAAACTTATCTCTTTTAAGAGGAATCACAACTTCTTCAAAGTCCCCATAGATCAAAAAAGCCTTCAGCATATGCTTTGCTTTGAAGTTTTCCGGGAAATTGGTAAAGAAGTAAGTCGTTCGAGCTGCATTCTTTGGATAATAATGGAAGCTTTTCGCAACGTCTGCTCTCTTCTGCAAAGCCATCCTCCTCTTCCTTCCAGCGACTTGCCAACCAGCCTCGTTTTCGACCTGTTCAAGCTCATTCATACCCTCACTCAATTTAGATTTTCGGGTGCTGCTGCTGCTGCTCTCTCTCACTCTCTCTCTCAAAGAACTTTAACTTTATTTAAAATTAAAATACAAGCTTTGATAAGTTAGGATTTAATTTATGTTATTTTATTCCTGGTTTTGCAAAGTTTATTTAGTATTTTAGTTTGATTTTAATTTTATTTATATACTATTCGGGAGTTGTGAGTCGAACCATTTCTCTAAAAGTGACGGAGAGCCCGAGGTCCTGATTCCACCATTTACAAGTCGGGTAGGCGTTTTTCAAGGTGTTGAGCGGACAGCAAGCTCGTATCACATAAAAGAAGCGTGGTAAGGCCCATCCAATTCCTCTAAGTATATTTTTGTTGTTGTTTTAAGTAGGAAAAACCTCTGTAAACGAGAAACTGTTGCTTAAACGGAGAGTAAGAAACATTTTCTTAAAAACGAGTTCATTAACACAGTCTGAGTATGAAAGCTATATAGAAGACTATAATATAGATCAAGTTAATCAGAGTCGGAACATGAATTTTGTAGGAATTTCGATAATTATAATCATATGATTGAATTAATTATGTACATGGTCGATGATAAAAAAAAATATATATTGAAGAACGAGAGAAAGATGTAATCGATGCTATAGAAAGGTTATTAACAAGAAAAGAGTCCATTAAATTTTCTAGTTTATAAGAGAAATCTAAATTTTCTAGTTTATTGCTAAAGAAAAGATTGGACTTGCTTTAAATTTTCTAGTTTACCAGGGAAATCTAATTTTTTTTTGGAAATATGGGGTTGAAGCTCTATAACACCTTTATCAATTATTAGTCATAAATAGCTGATTTTTTCTTTAGCTATTTCGGTTTTTTTCTTGCTTAATACTAAACCATTCTCATTGGCTTCTATGGCGAACATAAATAAATGTTTATTGTGATCGCAAAGATTTTGACTGAAAATTAATATATCGTCGATATAGATAATTATAAATTGATAACAGTCTTTATAAATTTTATCTAGTCTTTCTTGGAAAATACCTGGACTTGTTTTTAATTCCATTGGTAGAACATTCCATTCATACCTACCTTGTGGGGTACTAAAAGCTGTACAAGCCTTACTTTCTTCTTCTAATAATATTTGATAAAAACCTGATTTTAAATCGAATTTTGAAAATATCTTTCCTTCTTTAATTTTTTCATAAATCATATCCTTTCTTGGTAAAGGATAAGGGTAATCTTTTACAACCTTATTTAAAGCTTTTAATTTATAACCATTCTTGGTTCCCCTCTTTTAATCTCATTATGATTTCTTACTAGAAAACTGACAGAATTATAGGCACTTCTTGTTTCTCTAATTAATCTGTATTTTAAGTGTTTATCAATAATATTTACGTAGTCCTTTTCGTCTTCCCTAGTATATAGCATAGGTTTTTCACATACTGGTTTATTAGTTAATAGCTCAATTTTGGCAAAATATTGTCTTCTCTTTGCAAAGGCTTGAGGGTTTTCTTCGTAACAATTTTCCAAAATTTTTAAAACCTTTTCTTTTACAATTAGGTATTCTTGATTTAAATAAATGGGTATCTCTTCACCACGCTGGGTGTGCTTATAAGTATGCCTATTAGGTTGTCTTACTATTATGGTTGAAACTGGGTTCCACATGGACTTGTAAAATAGACCTTTGTACTATCAATGGTAAATGGCAAATTCTTATTAATAAATTCTTGTCCTATTAAAAGAAAGTCATATACAATATTGGCATAGTAATATATTTTTTCAACTCAAATTTGTAGGTTTCCTATAATAATCCAGAGATTATCATATCCTTGATCAAAAATGGTTTCTTTATAATGAATATCCCTTCCTATGATTATAATGAAGCCGCCACCATTATTTATTTTTAGGAAAAACATTGAAAAAACCTTTTAGATGGATAAAGGAGTTTTACGGACCAGGTTTAGGCTCGGGAGTCGTTTATGCGTAGGGAAGGTATTAGCACCCTACGACATCCTTCCTAAGGAAGGTTACATTTTAACTGAATGCGTACAAATTATTAATTCAAAAATATGTATTTTACCCTTATTTACAAAAAAAACTTATACGTGGTTAGTTATTTCTTGTAGTTTTTGAGAAATAGGAGAGAAATAAATTAAAAAAATTTTTTTTTATTAATGCACTTGACATAGATGGGCCTCCCTCTGCTCCTACGTATCTCCTGGTAGAGAATCAAAGGCTACGTAGTTCTTGTGGAAAATATTTGTGTGTTTGGTATTTTTTAGTTAATGATTTTCAATAAAAATGGTTTTGAAGAGTAGTAAAAATATATAAGGAAAAATAATTACAAGAGCAGAGTAGGTTGCAAAATAGTAATAAAGGGGAGCAACTAGCAGTGGAGGTGCTGTGTTATTAAAACTGGGGGCGTAATTAGTAGTGGTCCTTGTTTTTGGGCTCCTAAACAAGGCATGCGCATTGGGCTTATGCAGGGGCTGTAGTAATGAAAAAAGGGGGTGCATAAAGGAATCTGATTATAAAATTAAAAATCAAAATAATTGTAATATAATACAATGATATATTAAGCAAGTAACAAAAAAACAAATTTTACCATCGCCTCTTTAAAAAATTTGGTAAAAACCCTAGTTGGCCGCCGCCGCCAGAGGGGGGGCTCCCTCCTCCGCCGCCGGAGCTCCCCCTCCTCTCCCCTTCGTTTATCGTCTCTTCTCTGTTTTCCTACATGAATAAGTTGCGTTTTTTTTTTCGCTGTAGTTCCTAGCTTGTCTAGGTGGAGTTCGCTCAACCAAGAGCGCTGCCATCCCCCTCCGTTCCTCCACCCTTCCTTTCCATCTCCGACCACCATGCTCTCCACCCCCTTCGTTCCTCTTCGGTTATTGCACTTCACCCTTCCTTCTGTTGCACTTCTCAGATTCACAGATGCAGGGTCTGTTAGTGCTGGTCTCCCACAGTTCCTTTGCTGCAACTTCAACCAGCCTCTGCCTTCCTCTGGGTCTCACGGTTTCAGCTTCTTCTTTGGTGGTTAAGTGAGATCTGGTTGCTCTGAATGTGCTCTGCATTTTATTTGGTTCTACAGGTTCTCTGTTTTGTCCCCGGGGCCAGTTGGCCTTCAAATACGAGGAGTTTCTGGACTTTCCGCTTCTCCTCCTGCACCAACTTCGTGGGATTCAGTGCAGACTCTCTGTGGAGCCTATGGTTTGAATTTCTGGCGGAGCGTGTTCTGTTGTTGCAATTTATTGCTGGCTGTGGGTGCTCTAGCCTGTGTTGAAGACGGTCTACGATTTTGCTTTGTGGATCTGATTGTTGTCTACATTAGGTTGTGTTAGGTTACGTTTGATTTTCGTTTTTAGTAGATTAATTAGGATCTTTAAGTGTTCAGGTGCTGCTCTGAGGATTATTGTTCATTTTTAGGAGTGTTAGCATATACCTGATTAGATTGTAGTCCTGTGTTGGACTTGTTCGATGCTATGTTTGTAAGCTTGTTGTTCACATGCCGTGTGTAATGTTTCTGTGGCTTTGCCCGATATCAATGAAATATTGCATTATTGACCAAAAAAAAAAAGCAAGTAACAAAAGGAAACCCTAATTTTCCTTTTCCTCTACCCATCAGCGCCGTTCACCATCTTCACCATGAGAGAGAAAATTTTGTTTCACCATTTGAGAGAGAGAAACCTTCGCGGAGAGAGAAAACAAAAGAGAAAGAGAACGAAAGGGAGAGAGAGCAACGGTGATGGAGACCACCGCGACTGTGTTCGCAGCAAGGGGAGGGGGTTGCGATGGTGATGGTTTGTCGACGGCGGTGGCTTTTCGCCGGAGAACTTGAGAAGGGGCGTTGATGTGCCAGTGGTGGTGATGAAAAACGCGAGGGAGTCACGGTGGGAGAGGGAAAACGGAACAGAGAGAGAGTGGACGAGGAAGGGAAGAAGAAAAATGGAGAGGGAAGTGATGACGATGGAGGTCTAGGAAGAAAACGACGCCGGAGACGTCAACCATGAGGGGGTACCGTGGAGATGCTGGCGGGGCTGACGGCGGAGGTTTTTGCCGGAGCACTTGTTGGTTGAGGCTACGGTCAGAGATAGGGAAATACGGTGAAGGGGGAACGATGAAGAGAGTGTGGTGATGGACTCACCGGAGGTCACGGTGGCTCTGTGAGGACGACCACCGCGTATGGTGGCCGGAGGTCAGTTCACGGTTTTATGCATTTTTATGCTCTTAATCTCTTTTTTCAATTTTTCTCTTCTACTCCCTCTCTGTTTCTATTTTCTTGTCTACATTTTTTAAGACTTTCTTTTTTATAAAATCCTAAATCAGTTTCAAGCAACAGAACAGTACCTATTTAATGATCTTTGTTCGTGACTCCAACTATTTCTCTCTAATTTCTAGTTCCCTATGTTCTTAGATTTACTTGATCACTATGGATTTATACATTTTTACATTTTTCAAGCATATAAATCTAAACATCAGCAGCTAGCGATCACATCTTTTTTATGTTTCAGATTTAATGAAAAGGGAATCGACTTAATCTCCAGCTTCTGATAAGTCGCCTTGTGTTTGCTCTGCTACTGCTGCTCCTCTTACTGCTACTGCTCTTTTTACTTCAGAAATTTTGTGTTTTGATGATTAGGTTTCAGTGTGAAAGCCTAATCGATTCGTTGTTTGTTCTGAATTTTTTTCGGTCCCTATTACAATGAAAATCACCCGGTTTTATAGGCCTTTTTTTAGATTTAGGAAATTAAATTGTTTGATTCTGATGCGATTTTGTTTACTGTTTCAGGTATTGGACCTGCTTAGAAATCTTGCTCAGCAAGAAGAGGCCCAAAGAAGCTGATGTTGCTGCTGGTTTTTTTTTTTTGTATTTTCGTTTTCTGATTTTTGTATTTTTTATTATTATTTTTTTGTATTTTTGGACAATTGTAATATTATTTTTGCAATTCTGATTTTATTATTATTTTTGTGATTTTTATGGCTTTTTGATTAAAAGAAAAAGAAAACAAAATTGAAATTGGGCCAAACCCGAGAATAACAATTGAGGCCCAAATGCAAATGCTAAAACACGCCCAAACATGAATTATAACAAGTTGTTAAAATTAGGCCCAAAAACTTATAACGAGTAGTAAAAAAAATGAGACAAAATTGGGGTATGATTTTTATTAATAAATTTTTGTCCTTTTAGAAATTCATATACAATATTGGCATAGTAATATATTTTTTCAAATCTAATTTGTAGGTTTCCTACAATAATCCAAGATTATCATATCCTTGATCAAAAATGGTTTCTTTATTATGAATATCCCTTCCTATGATTCTATCAATTTTCTTAATATTAGGAAAATAATGACTAGTTATACTAAATCCTGATCCTGAGTCTATTAATGCATGATATATCTTTTTCTCATATATTACTTCGATTATTATAGAATTTTGTCTTTTATTAATCTTTTTACACTCTACTAATTTCAATCCTTTTTCCATCATAAAGTAATTCTACACAGGTATCTTGTATTGTATAGTCATCAAAACTATGTAGGAAATCCATTCCTAATAGGAATTCTGTACTTACACTATCTTCTACTTCTATTGACATTGGGATCTCATATTCTCTTATTAATATTATTATATCAGCTTTATGTGATACGAGCTTGCCGTCCGCTCAACACCCTGAAAAATGCCTACCCGGCTTGTAAATGGTGGAATCAGGACCTCGGGCTCTCCGTCACTTTTAGAGAAATGGTTCGACTCACAACTCTCGAATAGTATATTAGTTCTCGTTTAACTAGGAGAACTTCAGGAGAAAGCTAGGCTTTAATGGATTTCAGAAACTGGGATTTATTTAGAACATTGCACTCATGTTACAATACATAGGATAAGTTTGGGTTCTGATGCCCTTACTTAAAATAAAGAGTGGGTTTATATAGACCCAATTACAAACACAAACCGTAGTTTATTTTACAAAAGTAACTCGTGTTAATTGACTATGGTTACTTTTTAGGGAATCTACTTTTCCTCTTTTTCTTTTTCGGCCATGTCTTCTTCTGCTTTTCTTCTTTTTCTTTGTCGGCCATTAGTTTCTTGTCTTTTATCTTTGATCTTATCTTCTCGTCATGTCGTGTCCTTGCAATAATGGCACTTGTGGTCCCCACTTGCTTTGACTATTTTGCAGAATTGTTGGTGCGTTCCTATCTGTCCTTGGAATCCATTTCTTTCAATCTTCTGGGTGAATAATTGTAGCGTTCTTAGGATGCCTGGCTGTTGATCCTTGTCTTTTCTACATATGACTATTGCCTTGTCGGTCATAGCATAGCTCCAAAATTTTCCTTGATCATATGTCTGCTTCATCATCATTAATAACACATGGAATCCTAAAGCTCTTCTTCTTGTGATCCATTCTTTGTCGATTTTTGGGGCTTCTTCTTTGGATGAATTTTCTTGTGCTCCAATTTCTTCATCATTTAGTGTTCCGATCTTGACAAAATATATAGCATCTCCTTCTTGGTCTGGGCTTGCCGTATATATCTTAACAAAAATAGTTCTCCGGGGTTCACTCCTTTGATATATCCTCGGATTCCTGTCATAATGGGTTCCGGAAATGTTTAAGCTTGGATAGATTATTCTTAGGATCAATATAAATTGAATCAATAAAATTAAATCTTAAAAGATCTGTGAGGAGAGTAGCATCCTCCCAATCATCTAAGATTATCATGACTCTTGGATAAATACATTTATACTCAATAATATAATTACTGAGCTCTCTTGGGTTGCCTTGGTACACAAAATTTACCAAAGATTGGTAAATTTCTCTAAATTTATCAACGGGTTCCTTGGCGGGAGAATTAACTAGCTTGTCTTTGAATGTTTTGATAAATTTTAATTTTCTAGGTTCTCTTTCTTTTCCCAAAAAACTTGTCATACCTGACGTACTTGGTTTGTCTAGGTTTTCTGGTGAACCTGGATATTGGTAAATATCAAAACTCTTGAGTATCTCTTTCTTGGTTTGATTATAGTAATCGGAGAAAACCTCCAATCTACTATCTATTTTCATAAAACTTTCTTCAATTTCACCTGCCATTTTGTGAAATCATTCATTAATCTCTTCAAGCTTGGATGTTATGACCTTGAATTTATCCTCTTGGAGTTGATTATCCATTTGGTCTGGA
Source organism: Astragalus membranaceus (assembly GCA_039519185.1). NCBI lineage: Eukaryota > Viridiplantae > Streptophyta > Magnoliopsida > Fabales > Fabaceae > Astragalus > Astragalus membranaceus. The sequence continues at coordinate 49,333,123 of CM076851.1, forward strand.
CAAATGATCTGCAAAATAATTATTAGTTCCTTTTATATAGACAAATTTAAAAGTAAAGGGACTAATATGCATTTGCCATCTGATTCTCCTTCGGTTAACAATATTGTCTTTTATTTTGTTTTCCAGAAAGGCTTTTACTTGGGTATTATCTGTTTTAATTATGAACTCCTTTCTTGCTAACCATATTTTAAAAGATTCTATCGTTCTAATAACTACTGGGACTTCTTTTTCATTAATATCATAGTTCAACTCGACTTTCTGAAAAGTTCCTGATGTATATCTTAGAATTAAATTGTCTCCAAGTCGTCTTAAAACTGCACCCCAATATTTATCAGAGGCATCTGTCTCTATATATAATTCGTCTTCTTCTCTGGGTAAAGGAAGCTTTTCTAAGTTTTTTACTTTTTCTTTAATTTCCTGTACCCACTAGGTATGTTCTTCGTTCCAATCAAAAACTTGATCCTTTCTTATTTTAGTTTGTAGCCAAGTTTTTAGCTTAGCACAATCTTTAATAAATTGTGAAGCATAATTGATATGACCTAAGAAAGATTCGACTTGCTTTAAATTTTCTAGTTTATCAGGGAAATCTAATTTTTTTTCGGAAATATGGGGTTGAAGCTCTATAACACCTTTATCAATTATTAGTCCTAAATAGCTGATTTTTTCTTTAGCAATTTCGGCCTTTTTCTTGCTTAATACTAAACCATTCTCAGAGACTTTTATGGCGAACATAAATAAATGTTTATTGTGATCGCAAATATTTTCACTGAAAATTAATATATCGTCGATATAGATAATTATAAATTGATAACAGTCTTTTTAATTTTATCTAGTCTTTCTTGGAAAATACCTGGACTTGTTTTTAATCCCATTGGTAGAACATTCCATTCATACCTACCTTGTGGGGTGTCATACCCTAATTTTGTCTGCATATGTTTAAAACCCTAATTTTCCGCAAAAAAAAATGAATAAATTAAGATGTGGCATCATTTTTGAAGAGTGTGAAGAATGTTGTGCATGCGTTCTAGAGCTCTTAAATTCTTTTTGGAGTGGAAATGCATTTTTGGGCAAAAACAAGGTTTTTAGGGGAAACGGGTATTTTGGTCATTTTACAAAATAGGATAATTTCTCATCAAAAAAAATCATTGTGCAAGTTTAGAGAAATTTATTTGAGGCAAAACGTTTTTGGTCATGTGTATATATGTGCATGCATGCATTGTGCACCAAAAAATTCAAATTCAAAAGGCATCAAAAAGGAATATTCTACAAAAGTTTCAAGATGAGATTTTTATGATATTTTTGGTCATGGTGATCTCATAAAATGGCATATTCCTAAGTTGGGTGTATTTGTGTACAATTATCCTAAATTGGGTGTATTTGTGTACAATTATCCTAAAAAGAATAATCAAAAAATGAAGAGATAATGGAATGGTCATGTGATAGTACAATTGTACAATTGACAACTTGCAAATTCCCTCCCATTTCTCCCCTCATTGCCTTCGCACCCTCTCCTCTCTACTACTCTCTCATTTTGTGCTTTCTCAATATCCCCAATCGATGTAAACTTCAATCCTAGCCTTTGATTCAAAATTAAAATCAAATCCTAGAGCACTTGCTAATGCATAAAGACCTAAATGCCCTTAACCCTAAACACACTCTATAAATACCTTCACATTTCCACCTTTCAAGGGACCCTTGGCCTCATTTCTCACTCTAAAACCCTAGCACACAATCAACTCCTCCCTCTTCCCTCCCTTGGCCGAAGGATCTATTCCCTTCTCCTCCATCCATTTTTCATTTTTTCTCTTCCACCAAAACATCACTATCTCACATCATTTCCATCCCCATTTCATATATCTTCTCCCTTTCCTATTCAAGTTCAAGTTTGCATCATCAAAGGGCCTTGTGACCAAGATTTTCGTGGGTCCTTCCTTGGAGTTCATTGAAGATCTAGTTGATTTGTGGTCTTGTTTCTTCATATCATTCATTTCGTAGCTTGGATTTGAGGTAAGCATCTTAAAACCTAGCATCATCTTCAACCCATTTGCATCAAAATGTAAAAATCATGTTTCTCATGTTGCGTCCCATCATATTCATGTTGTTATACTATTGATTTGTTGATTGTTGTTGGTGAGAAGTGTCTTAAACACTTTGACAAGCACTTAGGGAGGCTTGGGTGTTTAAGATGCTTCTCACCCTTGAATAAATTGTGATTTGTGTTGTTTTGATCTTGTTTGTTGCATTTTGTGAAATAAAATGATGATTTGAAGCTTGTTGCATTTCGCATATTAGGAAAAATTAGGGTTCATGTGATTTTTGTGCATTCCTTTGCTTAATCATGTGAATTGATAAGTCATGTTTTAGTATGTTTTTAGTACTTATTTTAAGTAGTTTATTTGATGTTTTGATTCTAGTTTAGAGCTATTTTACTACAAATTGTTGGTTTCTATTCTCAGGTTATTATTGGAGCAATTGAGGAATTTTAGTGCTTAAAGAGCAAAGGATAAAAAGGTAAAAGGATGGGGAGAAGAATAAGAAATAGAAGGTGCAAAAATCAGATTTTGGAAGGAAGCTGAAAAAACCCTGAGCGCGATCCGCGCGCCTGGGAGGCGCGATCCGTGCGCCCTGGCACGATCCGTGCGCCTGGGAGGCGCGATCCGTGCGCCTAGTTCGCAAAATGGAAGGAAGCTGAAAAAACCCTGAGCGCGATCCGCGCGCCTGGGAGGCGCGATCCGTGCGCCCTGGCACGATCCGTGCGCCTGGGAGGCGCGATCCGTGCGCCTGGTTCGCTAAATGGAAGGAAGCTGAAAAAACCCTGAGCACGATCCGTGCGCCTGGGAGGCGCGGTCCGTGCGCCCTGGCGCGACCCGTGCGCCTGGGAGGCGCGATCCGTGCGTCCCTTCTGATGGCCAAAAATGTTACAACTCTTCCCATTCTGTCTTTATGGATTGTAATTGATATTTAGTGCTTTGTCTCTGATCTTGGCCTATAAAAAGGACCCCAATGTAGCTTCACAATCATCTTGGATCTTTGTAATTTTCACTCCAAGTTTATGTTGAAGTTCTTGCAAGTTTCTATTAAGGTTATTGTTATTCTGCCCTTTTTACAATTCAGTCTTTTACACGCTTTATTTTATTTCTCGCTATTTACATTATGTCCTTCTCTTCTACTCCCTTGTCTACAATGAGCAATTGTGAGTAGACTTCTCTTAGTCTTGGGATTATGGGAAACAATCCAATGATGGTCCCTAAATAATCCCAAAGCTAGGCCCTATCTTATGATTGCTTTTGAGTTTTAACCTAATTCCATTGTACAAATTTGTATAACCCAAATGTCAAGCGAAGTACCGAAAGGTGAAGCTTGACATTAGAACAAATGGAATTAGACAAAGTAACCAAAGCATGAGAATAGCCGAGGTGACTTTGGGACAATAAGGTTGTGCTTAATGGGTTTCGGCGATGATCAACCATGAGAATAGGCTTGATCATCGTTTCGAGACACGTTCTTGTTGTCCGAAAGGAAACTTGAATTAAACCGCAAGAATACCTTGTCCTTAAAACAAACTAAATTATAAGATAGGGGATAGTTAAGGGGTTATTTTTATACCTTCATTGTGATCTAACCAAGATCCCAAGACGCTTTTTATATTCTAAATTAAAAATCAAACATTTTCCTACTTAATCATTCCTTTTCAGCTAATCATCACTAAGAATTAGATTGGTAGTCACATATAACTCCCTGTGGATCGATATTATTATTACGCGATATAACCGTATACTTGCGGCATTATCAAGTTTTTGGCGCCGTTGCCGGGGAGTTAGTGATATTGATCAAAATTTTGGTACCGGTTAGACTGAAAATTTTTCCTTTTATTTTATTTTCTTATTCTCTTCTTCTTTGAATGCGAAGAGTCCGAAGTCTCGGAGAAATTGTTCAACCAATTCCTGAGATTGAGAGATTTCTACATACAAGAAGAAGAGAATTGCGCAATAACCAACAAATGGCAGCTAATCAAAATCGTACTCTCAAAGAGTATGCGACGCCTTCTACGGCAGAGCCCCATGGTGTTATTGTGCATCCCAATGTTGATGCAAACAATTTTGAGCTTAAACCGTCTTTACTATCTATGGTCCAGCAGGACCAATTTTCTGGATCAGCCACTGATGATCCAAACCTTCATTTATCAATATTTCTTGAATACTGTGGCACTTTGAAATTAAATGGAGTGACTCCTGAAGCCATAAGGCTGAAACTTTTCCCTTTCTCTTTAAGGGATAAAGCCAGAGCTTGGTTTCACTCACTACCCAATGAATCTGTCACAACATGGGATCAACTGAGGCAAGCATTCCTTGCCCGATTCTTTCCCCCAAGTAAAACTGCTCAACTGAGGAATCGATTACAAGATTCACTCAGAATGATGGGGAATCTCTTTATGATGCATGGGAGCGTTTCAAGGAAATGCTAAGGCTTTTCCCCCATCATGGACTAGAGAGATGGTTGATCATCCATACATTTTATAATGGTCTGTTGTACACCACAAAAATGACTGTTGATGCAGCTGCAGGTGGTGCCCTTATGAACAAGAATATTGAGGAAGCTTACGCCTTGATTGAAGACATGGCGCAGAATCACTACCAGTGGACAAGCGAGAGGGCCGTCACGGCTCCATCTGCACACAAAAAAGAACCGGGTAAGTACGAAGTTTCTGCCCTTGATCATATAGCTTCTAGAGTAGATGCGTTGTTTGCTAAGTTTGATAAAATGAGCGTGAATGCTGTCTCTCCTACTACATCTTCTTCTTCTTGTGAAACCCTAGGGGCATCTATTGCTGGTTCTGAGCAAGCTAATTTTGCTCAAAAGGGGGATCCATTTTCAAACACTTATAACCCCGGATGGAGGAATCATCCAAATTTTTCATATAAAAATCCTCCATCAACTCAACCAGCAGTTGGAACACCCCCCGGTTTTCAAAATCAAAGGCCACCTCAAAAATCCAACTTGGAAACCTTATTGGAAACTTTTGTGTTAACTCAAACTAAGCAAAATGAAGAGTTCAAAAACCAAAACTCATTTTTGAATGATACTCTTGTCAAGTTAACAACAAAAGTGGACTCTATCTCTACTCATAACAAAATGTTGGAAAACCAAATTTCTCAAGTGGCTCAACAAGTCGCTTCATCCTCTAGATCCTCCGGAACCTTTCCTGGACAGCCAGAGCCAAATCCCAAAGCCCAAATTAATGCTGTCATTTTAAGGAGTGGTAGACAATTAGAAGAGCCTAAGGGAACTAATGAGGATAGTGTGAGTGAGAATGAGAAAGAAAGAGAGATTCAAAATGAAAGTGAGAATGAGAAAGAAAAAGAGATTCAAAATGAGAGTGAGGTAACTGAGGTTGAAAAAGAGAAAGAACCACCTTATGTTCCACCACCACCTTACAAGCCCAAGATACCATTCCCTCAAAGGTTAGCCAAGTCTAAGCTAGAAGTACAGTTCAAAAAGTTTGTTGATTTACTGAAAAAACTTCACATTAACATTCCATTCACAGATGCCCTGTCTCAGATGCCATCATATGCAAAGTTTTTAAAAGAAATTTTATCCAAGAAAAGAAAAATTGATGACAATGAGACAGTAGCCCTGACTGAGGAATGTAGTGCTATAATTCTAAACAAACTTCCACCAAAGCTTAAGGACCCAGGCAGCTTTTCTATACCATGTGTGATAGGGAGAGTGTAACACCCCGTTAATTTCTAACTTGTAGAAATTACCGAAGCGCACTACTGGCATACATCAGAGTAACTTCCTTTTTAAATACTGAACACATACTAGTACTCGATGCTAAAAACCCATCAAGTTCGCTTACATAACTGAACATAAAATACATAAAGCGGTCCTTACACCCTCAACTAGTGTTCAGTACTCAAAACCGAAAGTCTGCGGAAGCGATTTACAACTTAAAAACATAAGTCGTACCATCGTACATCTAAGAAACTGAATACAAAATACAGAAATACAAAGGAAACTGAAATACAAGACATAAAGAAACAACGATAGCAACTGCTCCTCAAGCGTCTCCATAGCCGTGGCTCACGGTCTTCATCTTTCCCTGCTTAACTGAAAAACAACAACAATGGATTGGGTGAGACAACTTGTCTCAGTGAGTTCTATCGCGACCCCTTACTAATTCTCTCGGTTCAATTATGCTTGATTCATTATTCTGATTCTAACTCATAGTCCTCAAAATTGACTATGTGGCTAACTAACTGAAGTTGTCCTTATAACCCTTAAGCCGGTTACAAGACGCAACTCATAAACTGAACTAAACGTTGTCCTCATAACCCTTAAGCCGGTTACAAGAAACAACACATAAACTGAACTGATATTTTAGCGTGTCACCGGTCACTTGGCATAATAAGCTTCCGGTGAACCCGTCCCCACTAATCGGCTGGGTCCCTGATGGGGCCTAGGTTCATAGGGCTCATGACTTCCCCTCCCCTAGCACACTAAACTGAAATAGGGTCGTCACCCTAACTGAACTGATGTATATATTTTAATATACCTGAACTGAACTGAACAATGAACTTAACATAACGATAAACTGAACATAATCATGAACTTAACTTAACATGAACTGATCCTAACATAAACTTATTACTAACGTGATCTAATTACTAACTAAGTCTAATTATTAAGTGATCTCTCATGGATTACTAAGGTTCGCTAACTTATCTTATCAATCTTACTAAACCAGTCAATCCAGCACAATACATCAAACACAAAATTCATAACATGAAATCAATGGTCAATCACATGAGCATTCACTGCACCTGAACATAATCTAAACATAACCAATCACATGGCACTAATATAACTTGGATTCAATCACAGTCAAACACATGGAATTTCAGTGCTCCCATCCTTGGGGAGATTTGGAGAGTGGATTAGAAGGGACTTGGGACCATTCGGAATAGCTTAGGACATATTTTAAAAGTTGGCATCAGAAGGATACGCACGGTCCGTGCGCTATGGCGCACGACCCGTGCGCGTTTTCAAAACGGCACCATGAGGTTCAGAGTCTCACGCACGACCCGTGCACCCATACACACGATCCGTGCGTGACTCTCTGTATTTCAGAAAAACTGTTTTCGCGTTTTCTTTTCTATTCCGATCGTTCCCGTGTCCATTCCGATTCACATTCAAACTCGATAACACATCAATACAGACATGGAAACCAGTACGTTCAGTACAATCAATAATATTCATTCAACAATCAACACACATCAATCAAAAATCATGATATGCCAATTTATAAGTTTCAGTCCAACAATTCATCAATCTCACGACTCAAACGATATTTTCGCAAAACGGTTTCGCACCGGAATTTCACAAATTCGCGACTCAACTAAAATGAAAAGGCTGAAAACAATCCTAGTGAGTATTAGAACTCACCTTTTCGTGACGACGATACACCCGACGCCGAAACTTCTCGAACACGAACTAACGGAATCTGCTCCTGCTGTTTCCAGCAACTAAACGCTAATTTGCAACAAGCGTAACTCACTCAAATCTCCACCAATCTTAGCAAAACGAGGGTCTACGGTGAAGGGAATTTTCTCTACTTTCTGATGGAGAAAGATTCACTTGCATGCAACCAGTAGATTGGGAGATATCAACAAAACAAGAGGACTGCTTCGGAACAGTGGCTGATTCTTAATCCGAAAGTTGTGAGCATGATATCTCTCTCATTTCTCAATGAAATCATGTGCTTCTTGTGCCCAAAATGAAGAGCTTTGTGTCTAGTTTCCAAAGGGACAAGAAGCACGATGATCGGAGGTCAGTACATGGAGATACGAACGAAACACTGAAGGTAGGTAAAACGGGTTTTACCCAGAATTTTCTGTTGCACTCTTCTTCTCTCTCAAACTCGAATTTGCATAGCTGTATGAAGGGAGATGATCAGGGCTGAGCCTGTGTGTGAAAGAGGTATCAGTGGAAAGAGGAGAGAAAATGTGAAATGATGGTGGTGAGATTTCTAACATGCATGGAGGATTACTCTCCTCCCCTCCCTCTCCCTCTCTTCTCGCCACTCACTCCCTCTCTTCCCTCTCAATCTCCTTACTTCAGTTTCTGAAAAAGAATGGGGTGTTTGTGTTTATTTTTCAGCTGGAATGGGGTTATATAGGAGCTATGGGAATAGACACTTTTACCCTTCACTTGGAATTTCTATTCCTAATGACTCCTACCATTCCTAACTAAAATATGATGAATTTAACTCAATCAAGCACATCATTTGCAAAATAAATCAATCAAGCAAATCACTTTCAATTTAAATAATTTCAATAAATTAATAAATCACTAATAATGAATATTATGCCATTATAATTAAATAGCAAAAATAGGGGATGTTACACTCACCCCAACTTTTAAAAATTTTGTCCTCAAAATTGGACCAATCAAGACAATTAGTGCACAATATACCTTTCGCCGAATTCATCAACGGCCTTGCCTTTCGGAGCGTCCAACACAAAGACCATTTCCGCTAGCAGCGTTAGCATTCCATTCTCGGTTCCTCTTCTTCGCCGGACACTCGTGAGCGTAATGCCCTTCGTCTTGGCAATAATAACATACCGTCGTTCCCAGACGACATTCTCCTCCATGGGGCCTTCCGCATTTGCCACAGTTGGTGGGCTTTAACAATTCCGACGCCTGCACTTGTTTACCCTTGCCGGAGGCACCTCTTGGTTCTTCCTCCGGAGTGGGCCATTCAGTCGCCTCCCTCTTCTTTACTGGGCACTTGTTAGTATAATGCCCTTCTCCCTTGCAATAAAAACACGCGGTTGATCTCAATCGACACCTTCCGCTGCGGGGCCTTTCACCCGCCGAACACTTAACGGACCTCGGAACTTCAGCTACCACAACTTGCTTTCCTTTGATGGAGGTATTCCTCGGTTCATCACTTGGGGTTGGTAATTCCAATCCCTTCTTCTTTCCTTTCCTATCCGCTTTCCTCCCCTCATTCGATCCGTTGAGATTTGTTTCTGCAACATACGCTCGCTGCTGCTGACTCATCAGTTCGTGATGCATCCACATCATGTCCTGCATCATCCGTTGTTGATTCACGATCACGTTCTGCATCCATTCAGATTGAGGATTGACAGGGACGCTTCTCCTACTTCCACCAGCCATGATTCTGCGAAATATGCACAAAGTGTTTAGTTGATCAGGCTAAACGTCTAATAGCATACTAAGAGGAATCACACTTAGAGGACTTAAGAGACTCATGATTCTAAGTCCGACTGGGTCGAACTGCTCTGATACCAATTGTAACACCCCGTTAATTTCTAACTTGTAGAAATTACCGAAGCGCACTACTGGCATACATCAGAGTAACTTCCTTTTTAAATACTGAACACATACTAGTACTCGATGCTAAAAACCCATCAAGTTCGCTTACATAACTGAACATAAAATACATAAAGCGGTCCTTACACCCTCAACTAGTGTTCAGTACTCAAAACCGAAAGTCTGCGGAAGCGATTTACAACTTAAAAACATAAGTCGTACCATCGTACATCTAAGAAACTGAATACAAAATACAGAAATACAAAGGAAACTGAAATACAAGACATAAAGAAACAACGATAGCAACTGCTCCTCAAGCGTCTCCATAGCCGTGGCTCACGGTCTTCATCTTTCCCTGCTTAACTGAAAAACAACAACAATGGATTGGGTGAGACAACTTGTCTCAGTGAGTTCTATCGCGACCCCTTACTAATTCTCTCGGTTCAATTATGCTTGATTCATTATTCTGATTCTAACTCATAGTCCTCAAAATTGACTATGTGGCTAACTAACTGAAGTTGTCCTTATAACCCTTAAGCCGGTTACAAGACGCAACTCATAAACTGAACTAAACGTTGTCCTCATAACCCTTAAGCCGGTTACAAGAAACAACACATAAACTGAACTGATATTTTAGCGTGTCACCGGTCACTTGGCATAATAAGCTTCCGGTGAACCCGTCCCCACTAATCGGCTGGGTCCCTGATGGGGCCTAGGTTCATAGGGCTCATGACTTCCCCTCCCCTAGCACACTAAACTGAAATAGGGTCGTCACCCTAACTGAACTGATGTATATATTTTAATATACCTGAACTGAACTGAACAATGAACTTAACATAACGATAAACTGAACATAATCATGAACTTAACTTAACATGAACTGATCCTAACATAAACTTATTACTAACGTGATCTAATTACTAACTAAGTCTAATTATTAAGTGATCTCTCATGGATTACTAAGGTTCGCTAACTTATCTTATCAATCTTACTAAACCAGTCAATCCAGCACAATACATCAAACACAAAATTCATAACATGAAATCAATGGTCAATCACATGAGCATTCACTGCACCTGAACATAATCTAAACATAACCAATCACGTGGCACTAATATAACTTGGATTCAATCACAGTCAAACACATGGAATTTCAGTGCTCCCATCCTTGGGGAGATTTGGAGAGTGGATTAGAAGGGACTTGGGACCATTCGGAATAGCTTAGGACATATTTTAAAAGTTGGCATCAGAAGGATACGCACGGTCCGTGCGCTATGGCGCACGACCCGTGCGCGTTTTCAAAACGGCACCATGAGGTTCAGAGTCTCACGCACGACCCGTGCACCCATACACACGATCCGTGCGTGACTCTCTGTATTTCAGAAAAACTGTTTTCGCGTTTTCTTTTCTATTCCGATCGTTCCCGTGTCCATTCCGATTCACATTCAAACTCGATAACACATCAATACAGACATGGAAACCAGTACGTTCAGTACAATCAATAATATTCATTCAACAATCAACACACATCAATCAAAAATCATGATATGCCAATTTATAAGTTTCAGTCCAACAATTCATCAATCTCACGACTCAAACGATATTTTCGCAAAACGGTTTCGCACCGGAATTTCACAAATTCGCGACTCAACTAAAATGAAAAGGCTGAAAACAATCCTAGTGAGTATTAGAACTCACCTTTTCGTGACGACGATACACCCGACGCCGAAACTTCTCGAACACGAACTAACGGAATCTGCTCCTGCTGTTTCCAGCAACTAAACGCTAATTTGCAACAAGCGTAACTCACTCAAATCTCCACCAATCTTAGCAAAACGAGGGTCTACGGTGAAGGGAATTTTCTCTACTTTCTGATGGAGAAAGATTCACTTGCATGCAACCAGTAGATTGGGAGATATCAACAAAACAAGAGGACTGCTTCGGAACAGTGGCTGATTCTTAATCCGAAAGTTGTGAGCATGATATCTCTCTCATTTCTCAATGAAATCATGTGCTTCTTGTGCCCAAAATGAAGAGCTTTGTGTCTAGTTTCCAAAGGGACAAGAAGCACGATGATCGGAGGTCAGTACATGGAGATACGAACGAAACACTGAAGGTAGGTAAAACGGGTTTTACCCAGAATTTTCTGTTGCACTCTTCTTCTCTCTCAAACTCGAATTTGCATAGCTGTATGAAGGGAGATGATCAGGGCTGAGCCTGTGTGTGAAAGAGGTATCAGTGGAAAGAGGAGAGAAAATGTGAAATGATGGTGGTGAGATTTCTAACATGCATGGAGGATTACTCTCCTCCCCTCCCTCTCCCTCTCTTCTCGCCACTCACTCCCTCTCTTCCCTCTCAATCTCCTTACTTCAGTTTCTGAAAAAGAATGGGGTGTTTGTGTTTATTTTTCAGCTGGAATGGGGTTATATAGGAGCTATGGGAATAGACACTTTTACCCTTCACTTGGAATTTCTATTCCTAATGACTCCTACCATTCCTAACTAAAATATGATGAATTTAACTCAATCAAGCACATCATTTGCAAAATAAATCAATCAAGCAAATCACTTTCAATTTAAATAATTTCAATAAATTAATAAATCACTAATAATGAATATTATGCCATTATAATTAAATAGCAAAAATAGGGGATGTTACACTCACCCCAACTTTTAAAAATTTTGTCCTCAAAATTGGACCAATCAAGACAATTAGTGCACAATATACCTTTCGCCGAATTCATCAACGGCCTTGCCTTTCGGAGCGTCCAACACAAAGACCATTTCCGCTAGCAGCGTTAGCATTCCATTCTCGGTTCCTCTTCTTCGCCGGACACTCGTGAGCGTAATGCCCTTCGTCTTGGCAATAATAACATACCGTCGTTCCCAGACGACATTCTCCTCCATGGGGCCTTCCGCATTTGCCACAGTTGGTGGGCTTTAACAATTCCGACGCCTGCACTTGTTTACCCTTGCCGGAGGCACCTCTTGGTTCTTCCTCCGGAGTGGGCCATTCAGTCGCCTCCCTCTTCTTTACTGGGCACTTGTTAGTATAATGCCCTTCTCCCTTGCAATAAAAACACGCGGTTGATCTCAATCGACACCTTCCGCTGCGGGGCCTTTCACCCGCCGAACACTTAACGGACCTCGGAACTTCAGCTACCACAACTTGCTTTCCTTTGATGGAGGTATTCCTCGGTTCATCACTTGGGGTTGGTAATTCCAATCCCTTCTTCTTTCCTTTCCTATCCGCTTTCCTCCCCTCATTCGATCCGTTGAGATTTGTTTCTGCAACATACGCTCGCTGCTGCTGACTCATCAGTTCGTGATGCATCCACATCATGTCCTGCATCATCCGTTGTTGATTCACGATCACGTTCTGCATCCATTCAGATTGAGGATTGACAGGGACGCTTCTCCTACTTCCACCAGCCATGATTCTGCGAAATATGCACAAAGTGTTTAGTTGATCAGGCTAAACGTCTAATAGCATACTAAGAGGAATCACACTTAGAGGACTTAAGAGACTCATGATTCTAAGTCCGACTGGGTCGAACTGCTCTGATACCAATTGTAACACCCCGTTAATTTCTAACTTGTAGAAATTACCGAAGCGCACTACTGGCATACATCAGAGTAACTTCCTTTTTAAATACTGAACACATACTAGTACTCGATGCTAAAAACCCATCAAGTTCGCTTACATAACTGAACATAAAATACATAAAGCGGTCCTTACACCCTCAACTAGTGTTCAGTACTCAAAACCGAAAGTCTGCGGAAGCGATTTACAACTTAAAAACATAAGTCGTACCATCGTACATCTAAGAAACTGAATACAAAATACAGAAATACAAAGGAAACTGAAATACAAGACATAAAGAAACAACGATAGCAACTGCTCCTCAAGCGTCTCCATAGCCGTGGCTCACGGTCTTCATCTTTCCCTGCTTAACTGAAAAACAACAACAATGGATTGGGTGAGACAACTTGTCTCAGTGAGTTCTATCGCGACCCCTTACTAATTCTCTCGGTTCAATTATGCTTGATTCATTATTCTGATTCTAACTCATAGTCCTCAAAATTGACTATGTGGCTAACTAACTGAAGTTGTCCTTATAACCCTTAAGCCGGTTACAAGACGCAACTCATAAACTGAACTAAACGTTGTCCTCATAACCCTTAAGCCGGTTACAAGAAACAACACATAAACTGAACTGATATTTTAGCGTGTCACCGGTCACTTGGCATAATAAGCTTCCGGTGAACCCGTCCCCACTAATCGGCTGGGTCCCTGATGGGGCCTAGGTTCATAGGGCTCATGACTTCCCCTCCCCTAGCACACTAAACTGAAATAGGGTCGTCACCCTAACTGAACTGATGTATATATTTTAATATACCTGAACTGAACTGAACAATGAACTTAACATAACGATAAACTGAACATAATCATGAACTTAACTTAACATGAACTGATCCTAACATAAACTTATTACTAACGTGATCTAATTACTAACTAAGTCTAATTATTAAGTGATCTCTCATGGATTACTAAGGTTCGCTAACTTATCTTATCAATCTTACTAAACCAGTCAATCCAGCACAATACATCAAACACAAAATTCATAACATGAAATCAATGGTCAATCACATGAGCATTCACTGCACCTGAACATAATCTAAACATAACCAATCACATGGCACTAATATAACTTGGATTCAATCACAGTCAAACACATGGAATTTCAGTGCTCCCATCCTTGGGGAGATTTGGAGAGTGGATTAGAAGGGACTTGGGACCATTCGGAATAGCTTAGGACATATTTTAAAAGTTGGCATCAGAAGGATACGCACGGTCCGTGCGCTATGGCGCACGACCCGTGCGCGTTTTCAAAACGGCACCATGAGGTTCAGAGTCTCACGCACGACCCGTGCACCCATACACACGATCCGTGCGTGACTCTCTGTATTTCAGAAAAACTGTTTTCGCGTTTTCTTTTCTATTCCGATCGTTCCCGTGTCCATTCCGATTCACATTCAAACTCGATAACACATCAATACAGACATGGAAACCAGTACGTTCAGTACAATCAATAATATTCATTCAACAATCAACACACATCAATCAAAAATCATGATATGCCAATTTATAAGTTTCAGTCCAACAATTCATCAATCTCACGACTCAAACGATATTTTCGCAAAACGGTTTCGCACCGGAATTTCACAAATTCGCGACTCAACTAAAATGAAAAGGCTGAAAACAATCCTAGTGAGTATTAGAACTCACCTTTTCGTGACGACGATACACCCGACGCCGAAACTTCTCGAACACGAACTAACGGAATCTGCTCCTGCTGTTTCCAGCAACTAAACGCTAATTTGCAACAAGCGTAACTCACTCAAATCTCCACCAATCTTAGCAAAACGAGGGTCTACGGTGAAGGGAATTTTCTCTACTTTCTGATGGAGAAAGATTCACTTGCATGCAACCAGTAGATTGGGAGATATCAACAAAACAAGAGGACTGCTTCGGAACAGTGGCTGATTCTTAATCCGAAAGTTGTGAGCATGATATCTCTCTCATTTCTCAATGAAATCATGTGCTTCTTGTGCCCAAAATGAAGAGCTTTGTGTCTAGTTTCCAAAGGGACAAGAAGCACGATGATCGGAGGTCAGTACATGGAGATACGAACGAAACACTGAAGGTAGGTAAAACGGGTTTTACCCAGAATTTTCTGTTGCACTCTTCTTCTCTCTCAAACTCGAATTTGCATAGCTGTATGAAGGGAGATGATCAGGGCTGAGCCTGTGTGTGAAAGAGGTATCAGTGGAAAGAGGAGAGAAAATGTGAAATGATGGTGGTGAGATTTCTAACATGCATGGAGGATTACTCTCCTCCCCTCCCTCTCCCTCTCTTCTCGCCACTCACTCCCTCTCTTCCCTCTCAATCTCCTTACTTCAGTTTCTGAAAAAGAATGGGGTGTTTGTGTTTATTTTTCAGCTGGAATGGGGTTATATAGGAGCTATGGGAATAGACACTTTTACCCTTCACTTGGAATTTCTATTCCTAATGACTCCTACCATTCCTAACTAAAATATGATGAATTTAACTCAATCAAGCACATCATTTGCAAAATAAATCAATCAAGCAAATCACTTTCAATTTAAATAATTTCAATAAATTAATAAATCACTAATAATGAATATTATGCCATTATAATTAAATAGCAAAAATAGGGGATGTTACAGAGAGAGCCCATAAACAAAGCCATGTGTGATCTAGGAGCCAGTGTGAGTTTAATGCCATTATCCCTTTTCAAAAGACTGGGCCTAGGAGAGTTAAAACCCACCAAGATGACCTTACAATTGGCTGACCGCTCCATTAAACATCCAGTTGGAATTCTTGAGGATATTCCTATTAAAATAGGAGAAATTTTTATACCAGCTGATTTTGTTGTGATGGAGATAGAGGAGGATTCCCAAGTTCCAATTCTGTTGGGGAGACCCTTCCTTGCCACTGCAGGAGCGCTAATTGATGTCAAGCATGGTAAGTTGGCCTTCAATGTTGGTGATGAAAAGGTAAAATTTAATTTATTTAAATCTATGAACCAACCTTCCTTTGAGGTCTCTTGTTGCAGGATTGATTTGTTAGAGGCAAGTGATGTTGAGGGTATAGCACCCAAGTATGAGAAAGAGATTCTTAAATCAAAATCTGACAATTTGAACAAATCACCACAAAAGATCAAGAGTAAAGTGAAAAAACGGGCTCGTCGAAAAGGTGTCTTCACAAAACCCACATGGGTAGATGATGTTAAAGGAAGAATGTCACATATAGGGGGAAAAACGAAGAAGTCAAAACCTCTCAAAGTCTGGAAAGTTAAAGGGACAGACATCCCTAAGTTGGATCCCGGATAATCACCATAACCGTCAAGCTAGTGACGTTAAAGAAGCGCTACGTGGGAGGCAACCCACTGGTTTACCTTTGTCTTGGAATAAGAAGAAAGCTACAAAGTACCAATCAATGTGAGCTTTCTTACCCCCCCTCTCATCTATTTTACTCTGTTTTACATTGAGGACAATGTCTAGTCCAAGCATGGGGGGGTATCTTGCCCTGTTTTACTGTTTTCTTGTTTTTAATTTCTAGTTTATTTCAATAAATAAAGTTCACCTCCCCTTGCTGAAAGTCCTTGTGAGTTTTTGAAGCATGTTATATCTGATCAGGGCCTCTTTTGGATTAAATTTTTGAAATTCATAATATTCATCTGCTCTTTGGGTTTTCACGCACACACTAGAGATTTGTTTCTGGCTATTGGTATCTTTAGGGGGTTTAGAAAAGAAACTAGAAACTTAGTTCCCTTGGTGACATTCACCGGATGCGTGGTTACTGGAGAAAAACGTCCAAGTTGGGGTATCAAGCAAAAAGAAAGAAAAGAAAAATCAAGCAAAAGGGATGACCACTTTAGTCAAAAAAAAAAAGAAGAAAAAAAAAAGAAAAAAATTGTCATTTAAAAAGTGGTTGGCCCAAATCAAAGAAAAATCAAAGAAAAGGAAAAAGAAATATTGCTTGAATGCCCAACGTATAAGGACCCTCCTTTGAGACCCGATCTAGTGAATGGAGGACCCAAGCTTAAGAATGGTGAGGAACTAGTTCTATGCTGACATTGACATCCCTCCTATTGTGCTAGTACCTAAAACTTATCTCACAAATCACAAAAGCCCAGAGTTGTATGTCTCAAGTCAAAAAGTTGCAAAAGTTTACCCCAGTCGGCTTGGAGTTTTGTAAGGATTCAGAGTTTTTTTCCAAAAGTTGGCCCAATAAGTTCTATGGTTTTGCTTGAGGACAAGCAAAGATTCAAGCATGGGGGAGTTTGATAAGTCATGTTTTAGTATGTTTTTAGTACTTATTTTAAGTAGTTTATTTGATGTTTTGATTCTAGTTTAGAGCTATTTTACTACAAATTGTTGGTTTCTATTCTCAGGTTATTATTGGAGCAATTGAGGAATTTTAGTGCTTAAAGAGCAAAGGATAAAAAGGTAAAAGGATGGGGAGAAGAATAAGAAATAGAAGGTGCAAAAATCAGATTTTGGAAGGAAGCTGAAAAAACCCTGAGCGCGATCCGCGCGCCTGGGAGGCGCAATCCGTGCGCCCTGGCACGATCCGTGCGCCTGGGAGGCGCGATCCGTGCGCCTAGTTCGCAAAATGGAAGGAAGCTGAAAAAACCCTGAGCGCGATCCGCGCGCCTGGGAGGCGCGATCCGTGCACCCTGGCACGATCCGTGCGTCTGGGAGGCGCGATCCGTGCGCCTGGTTCGCTAAATGGAAGGAAGCTGAAAAAACCCTGAGCACGATCCGTGCGCCTGGGAGGCGCGGTCCGTGCGCCCTGGCGCGACCCGTGCGCCTGGGAGGCGCGATCCGTGCGTCCCTTCTGATGGCCAAAAATGTTACAACTCTTCCCATTCTGTCTTTATGGATTGTAATTGATATTTAGTGCTTTGTCTCTGATCTTGGCCTATAAAAAGGACCCCAATGTAGCTTCACAATCATCTTGGATCTTTGTAATTTTCACTCCAAGTTTATGTTAAAGTTCTTGCAAGTTTCTATTAAGGTTATTGTTATTCTGCCCTTTTTACAATTCAGTCTTTTACACGCTTTATTTTATTTCTCGCTATTTACATTATGTCCTTCTCTTCTACTCCCTTGTCTACAATGAGCAATTGTGAGTAGACTTCTCTTAGTCTTGGGATTATGGGAAACAATCCAATGATGGTGTTGCACCCCAAAAAATCCGGTTCGGACTTCTCATTGTACAACGTGGAAAAGGTATGGAGCCGCCACCAATATTTTAATTTTAAGACCAAAACATTGAAAAAAGGTCTTTTAGACAAGGCGGATGGTCTTTTGAAAACTAGAGATATGGGTTCGGGGGTCGGTTAGGTATGGGGAAGGTATTAGCACCCCGTACCTCCTTTCTACCGAAAGGGAACCTTTAATTAAATGTGTGGTTTGAAGTGTTGATTTGAAAATGCTTTTATTTTGCCTCTTTATTGAAAAGGAAGTGAGAAGACTTAATGAAAATTTTTATTTTTGGCGCTTGACGAGAGTTGGCCTCTCGCTCCTACGTATCTCCTGGTGCGATGGAGAATTCAAAGCTACGTAGTTCTTGGTTGTCCTAAAAAGGTTTTTGTTTTTTAGTCTGTTTAGATGAGTTTTCGCAGTAGGAGTGAGGATTCGCGATGACCAAACAACAACGGTTTAGAGTGGCCGCGCTACTAACTCTTTTGAAAATGAAATTATCATTAACAACCAAACGGCAACGGCGCGAGTGATCATTAATGATAATCGGTTTTTATTTTAGATGATCAAAAAGGACTTTCGCAATCGAATTAATTTTGGTTTGTTGTGCTTGACGAGGACGTGGCTCGCTCCTACGTATCCCAAATGGGAATCAAAGCGACGTAGTTCTAACTCTTTGGTTTTGAAAAGGTTTTTGAAGTAGGACGAGCATTAGCGAATGATTAAACTAACTAAGGTTATGGGTAATCATCGCTAAGTACTCATGCGAAATTGAAGACCGTTCATAGAGATCAAACTAACAAAGGTTATGGGTGACCTCCACTACTTGCTTATTTTTGTTTATTGAAAATGCTTCGAAAATTAATGGGTTTGGAAAAGAGTTTTTTAGAAAATAAATAAATCATTTTCAATCGAATTCTATGTCCAAAACCAAATGCAAAATGAATGAATGAAGTTCAAACATATTCAACTAATCAAGCAATCATGAACATGTTGACCATCAACTAAGATTAAGCATGCCGATATAATCAAGAGATTTAATTGTCAAAGATGCGAGACAAAGTTCTCAAAACAATTGTGTTTATGTGTGAAGGGGAATTGCTACACAAGTTGGGAGCAATCTCAAGAGGGGCACATATATCTCTATGCTACACATGTTGGTAGTCTTATAAGGGCACATGATTGTGCAAAAGGGTTTGTGCACAATTAAGTCGAGACATTCAAATGGCATCAAGAACAAAGAAATACAATTAATCATAGGCATAGAGTATTCTAGGTTGGGTGAATGAACATGTGAAAATGAATGCGAGATATCATGTTAATGAATGCATGATCATATGATAATGAATGCAAGACATGATATTAATGGATGCATGAACATGTAAGAGAGTACGAGAATGCAAGAGGCATAAGCATATATGAATGCATGAACATGTAAGCATATGAAAGTATGCAAGTATTAATGTGCAAACATAAGAATGTGTCACACAAGTGATGAAATGCAAAGTGTGAAAATGTTTTGGGTATTTTTGCAAATTGACAAGTAGTAAAAACTTTTAGTAAAAAGTTAGTGAATGGTAAAGTAAAAATGCATGAGGCAAATGGTATTTACTTAATGAAAGGGTAAAGTAAAAATGTAAAAAAAAGTAAATGGTAATTACTTAATGAAATTGTAAAGTAAAAATGTAAAAAGGTGAATGGTAATTACTTAATGAAATGGTAAAGTAAAAATGTAAAAAGGTGGTTAAAAGTCAAAAACACACTAATACAATTACACTTATCTACACAAGATCAAACAACACATTTTGAGCACTAAACTATGCACAAAAATGGGCTCTATGGCCGAACCCCTATATGAGCATAAACACCAAATTTTTCATGCCAAAACTCATAATCAACACATAGAACAAATCATGCAAACCAAGCACATCATGCATTTTATTTACGTAAATCAAGGAGTGAAAAGAAAGCAACAAAAACCCTAAATTCTAAGGCTCAAAACCGAAACCCCTACACCCATAAATCAAGCCAAAATTCAACTTGCAAGTTATGATATGAACAAGAAGATGCATATAATATGTGAAAGCCCTCTATTTATGGAAAAGTGAGAAAATGAGTGTGAAAATACAAACTACATGGTTAAAACACAAGAAAATTCCCCTCAAGGCCAATGACTCATTGCCAACACCCAAGGCTCCCAATGTCCTTGTCATAATGTTGGAAACGAGTCCTCTAAGCCTTTTGAGAAAGGAAAGAGGAGTAGAAGAAAGATTTACATGTTAATAATTAAAATGCAAGAGATAATATGCTTACCTCAAGAAATAACTAGAAAAGGAATAAAGATGTAAAATAGGAGCAAGAACACTTGAAGAACACCTCCAACAATCTAGATCCTCACGCAAATCCTCTTCCTTGGGTGGATTTTGATGAAACTTGGATGATTATGGAAGCTTGGAAGGAGAGTTATTGAAAAATGATGAAGGATTATCAAGCTTTTTTATTTTATGGTTGAAGAAATTGTGTAGGGAAGATGGAGAAGAGGGTTTTCATTTTTTGAGAGAGAGGAGAGGAGAGTATTGTGTGCTAGGGTCTGAATGAGAGTAGCCTCAAGCTCTCATGGGTTAAGGGTTGTGTGAGGGAAGTAAAGGAATTAGTGTGTATTTTGTGGTGTAGAGAGAAGGAAGGTAAAAACATGTTGTGTATTCAAAGGTGTGCTTGATGAAAGGCTTGATGTGAACTTGATGTGGGCTGAAGGTGATGGGAGGCGTGGAGCTTAAGGGTGGAGTGAGGGAGATGGTTTGCTTGTGAGATTGGTACTTACTTTGGCCAAAAATGGATAAAAGCAAAAAACACCTAAAAGGACTTAGCCCTAATTCTAAAAATACAATAAACATCCAATATTATTTTATTATTCATTTTTCATTTCTGATTTCAGATTTCATATTTTTAATTATATATATTTTTTTTTGAGACTTTTTGAAAAAAACCGTTACAATTGACCAAAATACCCTTTTTGACGCTAAAACCCTAATTTGCCCGAAAAATGCGTTTCCACTTCAAAATGAATCTATAACCCTAGAAATGACTTCTAGAATCTTAGAATGCATGCTCAATGACCTTCATGAGGAATTATCATTTTTATTGTGAAATGACCAAAATACCCTTTTGGGCTCTAAAACCCTAATTTGCCCGAAAAATGCGTTTCCACTTCAAAAATGAATCTATAACCCTAGAAATGACCTCTAGAATCTTAGAATGCATGCTCAATGACCTTCATGAGAAATAATCATTTTTATTGTGAAATGACCAAAATACCCTTTTGGGCTCAAAAAACCTGATTTACCCAAAAAGTGCATTTCAACTCTAAAAATGATTTTAGAAACTTTGGAATGACTTTTAGTACTCAAAATGCAATGCATGATGCTTCTCACTCCTCAACTTACTTATTTTTGTGGAAAATTAGGGTTTTGATCTAAGCTGGACAAAATTGGGGTATGACAGCTGCCCCTCTTTATTTGGATTTTACCAAGAAATATGAATTGCGCGAGACATATTTCGAAGGTAAAATAGAAATAAAGAATTCAGAAATTATACCAATTTTGTCCATTTGGAGAAACCCGAATTTTCTCCCTCTTTTTTGGAAAGGTAGACAGTTTCGTGTCGATGCGAAAACAGTAAATGAACATTAACGTGCTGACAGAAAAGGTAAAATGGGCACTTGCGTGCTTACAGAAAAGTAAAACGGGCACTTGGCGTGCAGACAGAAAAGTAAAACAGGCACTTGGCGTGCAGACAGAAAAGTAAAACAGGCACTTGGCGTGCAGACAGAAAAGTAAAACAGGCACTTGGCGTGCAGACAGAAAAGTAAAACGGGCACTTGGCGTGCAGAAAGCTGTAAATTGGGAATTCGGAGGCTGCCTAAAACCTTCTAACGGACTCTTGTCGAGTCCGAGCTCTGGGGGGGTGGCCTTTTCGAGCGACCGATCAACATCAGGTCCGGAACTGATTTGATCAATGGATTTACGCTATGCCTTAGGCTGACACAACTAATCCGAAGGACTTGACGAAGTCTGATGGATCCATCGCGTGCTCGTACACGATGTTGTGATCTGTGGAAGGAGTTCACTAACTCTGTGTTGATGGAGTTTACTAACTCTGGGTTGATGGAGTTTACTAACTCAGGGTTGATGGAGTTTACTAACTCAGTGCTGATGGTGATTTTCTGAAAAATAAGATTTTTGGGACCCTCTGGTCCGAAGCAACTTCCTGGATGGTGCATGAAATGCATGCATTTGGGTATTTGGATGCGCATGAATGCAATGATTGATTTTGGTGGGATGCTTTTTCTGTTTGATTCCTCTTTTTTTCCTTTTGTTATTCTTTCGCTCTTCTGAGATGCGAATTTGAAGGCGTAATGTACTGTTTGATGCCATGGAGTGATGACTGGTATGGATGATATGAGAATGATGAATGATATGAAAATGTTGTGTTCTTTTATGTTCCGTCTTCTGTGATTTTCTTCTCTCCTTTCTTATTTGCTCTTTTTTTTTCTATGGAATGCAGATATCTATGTAAATGGAGTGTGAATGTATGTTATGCAAAGTGTATGTGATGTGATGATTTCAATGGAATGATGGATGCTATGAGATGCTATTTTTGATTTTCTTCCTTTTTATTTTGGTTAAGGATCAACACTTCAAGTGCCTATAGGGTAAACATCCTAATCCCCAAAGATTAAGGTGAGCACCAAAGCCCTACAAGATAACAACCTAATCCCTAAGGATCCAGGCGAGCACTGAAGCCCTACAAGATAACAACCTAATCCCTAAGGATCCAGGCGAGCACTGAAGCCCTACAAGATAACAACCTAATCCCTAAGGGTCCAGGCGAGCACTGAAGCCCTACAAGATAACAACCTAATCCCTAAGGATCCAGGCGAGCACTGAAGCCCTACAAGATAACAACCTAATCCCTAAGGATCCAGGCGAGCACTGAAGCCCTACAAGATAACAACCTAATCCCTAAGGGTTAAGGCGAGCACTAAAGCCCTACAAGCGTCCAACTTTAGGCGACCCCCTCATGTGCTGAGATAGCTGGTTAAAGAATTTTCCTGTTTGTCTTTTTGCTATGTAATGTGATGAACGTGGGATGATGAATGAAATAGGTATACCATGGGTGTTGAACCTGATGGAATGATGGACGGATTTTTCTTTTTGCTTTTTTTCTTATTTATTTTGCTTCTTTTTTGATGCATGCAATGCGAATGTGAACATGATGCGAATGTGATACTTTTGATGCAAATGCTATGGTGAATAAAGGAAACACATGAATGCGTAGCAAATGATATGATCGGTGATGTAGAAAGCTTTTGGCAACGATGAGACCGGCACTTGTCACGTCTATCGAAGCAAAAAAAGTGTTACAGGTGTGCAATGTGAAAGTAAATGGACTACAAAAGGCCCGTGAATGATGGATGTTGAAGTTGGTCGGAAACAGAAATTGATAAGCTGTGTGTGCGAACACAGATAACATGCGAATGCAAATGTACTGCTGGCTGCATGATGGAATGATTTATGCTTTGGTGGGGGCAACGGGTGCAATGTGGATGATTTTTGCCTTTTTGGTTTTCTCTCTTTTTTTTTTTTTTGAATAAATGGATGAATGCGCACAGGTAATGCTTAAATGCAATAGTTGTGGCAGATGCATGACTTGTTGTTGAAATACAATGTATGGTGCAATGATTTATGATATGGTATGCATGCAAATGTGTTTTGTTTTGAGATGAGAAATGAGACTTTCGATGCGAGGGGTAGAGAGGTGAGTGCTCTGGAATAATCATTCCTTGGAAAGAGGTTTGAATTCAGACATGGCAATCTCAAGGTTGTTATTCACGGACACTGATGTGCAAAAACTATTTGACCGTGTTTGCAGACTCGCTTATTTTGCTCTCCTATGATGGTGCCCCATGATGATTGATTTTTAGGTCCACAAAGTTAGCTGAGTGAGTTTCTGACTTCACATTATTAACTTGTGTTCTCTCTCTTTGAAGCATAAACATGTAGAGTAGGGAAAATACAGATGAATGAGTCAGTTGACTTGGTATGACAGATATGACACGTGAGGGTATGAAAGGTAGGTTTTTGCCAAAGTCGTGAAGGGTGGAACTGCCCCGATTTAGACTACTGGTGATGAGTGCATAACTTGCCCCTGTCTAGTGGTGACAACAGCCATGGTTGTAGAGGAATAATGAATTGGAAATACCATGACTTTGGAATGAAGGGTGGCAAACAAGGGATTTTGTCTCAACCCACGACGTTTGGTGTTGCCCCAATCTTGACGAGAGCAAGGTTGCCCCGACTCGAGTTTGCAAAATGATGTATTTAGCATGGTGGGTCGAGAAATTGCCCTGGTGTGGTCTCATGGATGTGAATATGACGAGGGGATGAGATGGGCGTAAGGCGAATTTCCCCGACTTTAGGTGGAGTGAAGGGTGACGGGATTGCCCCACTTTGGAATGGTATTTCAAATGATTGCGTCTAGTGGGGTTGTGAAAGGCGACAGAGTTATGGTGATAGTTATGAACTGAGGGTGATATATGAATGGGGTGGGCAATGAATAAACCTCCCCAAAGTTGAGTGGAGTGAGAGGTGAAGGGAATGCCCCCTAGTACACACTTTTGGTTCTCTTTAAGAACAACTCGAATGCAATGAAAGTTTTGACTTTTTAGTATGAGGAGGGGCTCCACTTGGTGACCACTAGACCTTGTTTTAATGCAACATGAATGCATCTTGGAGTGCAAGTCCTTCTCCTTTTTACCAACTTTCCTTTTTTGATTGTTTGTTTTTTCTTTTGAGCAGCTTTCTTTTTTCTACTAGTTTGTTTTTCTTTTGAGCAGCTTTCTTTTTTCTGCTTGTTTTTTTTTTTTTTTTTGAGCAAACACGTCATAAATAAATAAACTTATTTGTCCTAAGATTAAAATTTTGAGAAAACAGGAGCAACCGGTCATTGATCAGAATGGACTTTTTAGGGTTGTGATGTGGAGAAGGGGATGATTGAGCTTAATGAAGTGTTTGGGGTTGATGGGGCAGATGTTTTTTTTAGTGGTATGATTTGGCTAGGTTAATGGTTTATGAAAGAATGAGTTATTAGGCTCAATGAGGTATTTGAGGTTTTATTGAGATGAGAACCTCTTATGTGCCTCACGGTAAAATGAACCTGTTTCAGGGTTGTAACGTGGTCAAGGGTTTATGGAGGATAGGCCAAAGGAAGTGTTTGAGGGTTTATTTCAGACAAGGATCTCTCATGCGTTTAATGGTATCAGCTCACCATTTCTACTACTTTTGCTTCTTTTTTCAGGATTTTTCCTTTTCAATCCTCTCTTTTTCCACTTTCTTCTTTTTTTTTTGGTGTGGTTTTTCTTTCTCTTTCTTTTGAGCTAAGTGAGCTGATAAAGGTGATACACAATTTTCGATGTGAGATTGATCCTTGTCTATGGTGATTGAGATTTTTGGGATTTTTGGCTTAAGGTGTTTTCGGATATGGAATGATGGCCAAACTTCATTTCAAAATCATGATTGCTTGTTTTCTCAAAAATTAAACCCCAGGACAATAATTTATCTATTTTCATATATTTGCTCTTTTTTCTTCATTTCTTTTCATGCTCTAATTTTTGCTTAGGCCGCTCTTACGAGTTTCCGACCTAACCAGCTTTTTTGATTTTTTTTACTTTTAAAAAGACTTGCACCCAAGGAATACAATGTTAACAAGATATCTAGTGATGACAAATTTGCCCCAGTATGGAGGACCAAGAGTGGTATTTCATTAGGGGGACCAACCAAAAAGCCAACTATGCACTAATCTGGGGGATATGTACTTTATGGGTGGTCAGGGTGGGATTAGACTTGGGCGAGGGATGATGACAATGTAGGGACACTAACTGACTCAAACAAAAATAAAGACACATGTCACACAAAAGTTACTACACGAATGCTTCGCAGAGAGTTAACATTAGTTAAAACGTGAAAGAAACATTTTTGTGGACCATTTCGGTCATTCATCATGGGGGCGGGTGAGATGCAATGCTTTGTTGAAAAATGTGAACAAACTGCTGTTTTGAAAAACCGAGTGCCTTGAAACACCTTGAGTTTGCAACTAAGTAAGACTAAACTTTCCCAAAGATGAATAAAAAAAACTTCGCAAGAACGTCTCACCTCTCATCACAATTTTTTTTAGAATTATTATTGTTTCTCTAGAATTATGCTCATTTTTTTTATGCATGATGTAAATATGCAAATGAATGAGAATGCAAACTGGATAAATACGCATGGAATGAGAATGCGAATGAAATGAGAATGCAAATGAATAAATGTGAATGAAATAAGAATGCGAATGGATGAATGTGGATTTATCGCGTCGGGGAATTATAAGCTTTTCATTTGAAGAGTACAGTACAAAATTTGATTTTGACTTTAGCATGCATGGCTTCTCTCCAAAATAAAGCTTTTAACTCTCTGGTGGTCATAAAAATTCATGCAACATGAGATATTTATTTGATTATTTCTGTAATGCAAAGAAAAAATGCATGTAGTATGTTTTCTAAAAACTTGTGGAAAATAACAATTTTTATTTTTCTTGATTTTTTTTGCTTTTTTGATAAAAGACTGTATGCGCTAATACTTGTTTGAATGCAAGTGCAATGCAATATGTATGATTTCCTGTTTGTCTTGGTGCCGGGAATCACGGTGTACTATGTCTTGCCATAGATTTAACGGTGGATTTTGATTATTTTTCCTTTGAAACACAACAAGGTTAGAATCAATAAGCGAAACAAAGCACATTCCATGCATTCAAACTTAAACAAACACCTCGGAGTGTACGCTGTTTCACTTTTGATTCCACACCATGCCTATGGCAAGATTCTTTGTCACTTTGGGATTCTCGGCAAACAAACTTTGATGAAATGCAAGGATGCATGCATGAACTGTAAAAGCTTATGTTGTATGCAATGCGGGGATGCATGCAAAATGATGATGATATTTTATGCATGAGCAGATTAGGGCAAAATCTTTATTGGCATTAGTCCAAATTGTTTTTTTTGAAAAATGCGGGCCGTACGTGGTTTCATATGGACCTAGTAAGAGAAAGGCTACAACGGCAACTCTTTCTCTCCTTTTTTTGAAAATAAAGTGGACCACATACTGCCTCGTACGGACCGACAAAAGAAAGGCTACAACGGCAGCTCTTTCTCTACTTTCTTTTTTTATTTCTTTGGAAAAATTCCCTTCTCTTTTTTTTGAAAACATGCCTAGATTACAATTCAACACACAATTTGGTATGCCCCTTGTGTCCTACGAAGGTGGGGACCTAAGTTCTAGGACAACTCAAATGTTCCTCCCATGTGGGTTCTAGTCACTTCCTCACCAGGTTACCAGAGCTAATTCTTTCTCACAATAGCACCCACAACGATGGAACGCCATCTGGTGTGAGGCCTCATGAAAGAGCATACTCTGGCTGAAACTTTCGTGAGAGTCAGAAGGACAACGGTCCAATTGCCAGTCACTACTCGTTTCCACTCTCCTAAGTTTTGTCAGACCTTGGGTTTTGGGCCCCTCTCAAAGCATAGTAAGCATAAGGTGTGAGTGTATGCAGCAAGGGCATACCGCCTAAAACTACCCACATGTACCCCACCTGCAAAGGAAAACCCAGAACAGTCCAAACAATAGCAGACAATAACATGTCGTCTACCCTAAGGTTCAATATCACAATACCAATAATCCAACCTAGATTTCAACAGTCATATGCACTGCTTACCTCAAGAAAGGGAGCGGAGAAGAAGGGATCATAATAGAATGGGAGGAAATGCATGTTTTTACCTTAAGAAAAGGAGCAGAGAATAGGGGACATGGGAATTGAGGAATGCATGAACACGGCATCGTGAATAAATAAAGAAGGAGTAAAACAAAGCTTTCAACTCAATTAATTTTAAAACCACACATCAAAGTTAACTAGGCTTGACCCTCGTCTTTTTTTTAAAAAAAAAAAGTGTCCCCAGCGGAGTCGCCAGCTGTTGCACCCTAAAAAATCCGGTTCGGACTTCTCATTGTACAACGTGGAAAAGGTATGGAGCCGCCACCAATATTTTAATTTTAAGACCAAAACATTGAAAAAAGGTCTTTTAGACAAGGCGGATGGTCTTTTGAAAACTAGAGATATGGGTTCGGGGGTCGGTTAGGTATGGGGAAGGTATTAGCACCCCGTACCTCCTTTCTACCGAAAGGGAACCTTTAATTAAATATGTGGTTTGAAGTGTTGATTTGAAAATGCTTTTATTTTGCCTCTTTATTGAAAAGGGAGTGAGAAGACTTAATGAAAATTTTTATTTTTGGCGCTTGACGAGAGTTGGCCTCTCGCTCCTACGTATCTCCTGGTGCGATGGAGAATTCAAAGCTACGTAGTTCTTGGTTGTCCTAAAAAGGTTTTTGTTTTTTAGTCTGTTTAGATGAGTTTTCGCAGTAGGAGTGAGGATTCGCGATGACCAAACAACAACGGTTTAGAGTGGCCGCGCTACTAACTCTTTTGTAAATGAAATTATCATTAACAACCAAACGGCAACGGCGCGAGTGATCATTAATGATAATCGGTTTTTATTTTAGATGATCAAAAAGGACTTTCGCAATCGAATTAATTTTGGTTTGTTGTGCTTGACGAGGACGTGGCTCGCTCCTACGTATCCCAAATGGGAATCAAAGCGACGTAGTTCTAACTCTTTGGTTTTGAAAAGGTTTTTGAAGTAGGACGAGCATTAGCGAATGATTAAACTAACTAAGGTTATGGGTAATCATCGCTAAGTACTCATGCGAAATTGAAGACCGTTCATAGAGATCAAACTAACAAAGGTTATGGGTGACCTCCACTACTTTCTTATTTTTGTTTATTGAAAATGCTTCGAAAATTAATGGGTTTGGAAAAGAGTTTTTTAGAAAATAAATAAATCATTTTCAATCGAATTCTATGTCCAAAACCAAATGCAAAATGAATGAATGAAGTTCAAACATATTCAACTAATCAAGCAATCATGAACATGTTGACCATCAACTAAGATTAAGCATGCCGATATAATCAAGAGATTTAATTGTCAAAGATGCGAGACAAAGTTCTCAAAACAATTGTGTTTATGTGTGAAGGGGAATTGCTACACAAGTTGGGAGCAATCTCAAGAGGGGCACATATATCTCTATGCTACACATGTTGGTAGTCTTATAAGGGCACATGATTGTGCAAAAGGGTTTGTGCACAATTAAGTCGAGACATTCAAATGGCATCAAGAACAAAGAAATACAATTAATCATAGGCATAGAGTATTCTAGGTTAGGTGAATGAACATGTGAAAATGAATGCGAGATATCATGTTAATGAATGCATGATCATATGATAATGAATGCAAGACATGATATTAATGGATGCATGAACATGTAAGAGAGTACGAGAATGCAAGAGGCATAAGCATATATGAATGCATGAACATGTAAGCATATGAAAGTATGCAAGTATTAATGTGCAAACATAAGAATGTGTCACACAAGTGATGAAATGCAAAGTGTGAAAATGTTTTGAGTATTTTTGCAAATTGACAAGTAGTAAAAACTTTTAGTAAAAAGTTAGTGAATGGTAAAGTAAAAATGCATGAGGCAAATGGTATTTACTTAATGAAAGGGTAAAGTAAAAATGTAAAAAAAAGTAAATGGTAATTACTTAATGAAATTGTAAAGTAAAAATGTAAAAAGGTGAATGGTAATTACTTAATGAAATGGTAAAGTAAAAATGTAAAAAGGTGGTTAAAAGTCAAAAACACACTAATACAATTACACTTATCTACACAAGATCAAACAACACATTTTGAGCACTAAACTATGCACAAAAATGGGCTCTATGGCCGAACCCCTATATGAGCATAAACACCAAATTTTTCATGCCAAAACTCATAATCAACACATAGAACAAATCATGCAAACCAAGCACAACATGCATTTTATTTACGTAAATCAAGGAGTGAAAAGAAAGCAACAAAAACCCTAAATTCTAAGGCTCAAAACCGAAACCCCTACACCCATAAATCAAGCCAAAATTCAACTTGCAAGTTATGATATGAACAAGAAGATGCATATAATATGTGAAAGCCCTCTATTTATGGAAAAGTGAGAAAATGAGTGTGAAAATACAAACTACATGGTTAAAACACAAGAAAATTCCCCTCAAGGCCAAGGACTCATTGCCAACACCCAAGGCTCCCAATGTCCTTGTCATAATGTTGGAAACGAGTCCTCTAAGCCTTTTGAGAAAGGAAAGAGGAGTAGAAGAAAGATTTACATGTTAATAATTAAAATGCAAGAGATAATATGCTTACCTCAAGAAATAACTAGAAAAGGAATAAAGATGTAAAATAGGAGCAAGAACACTTGAAGAACACCTCCAACAATCTAGATCCTCACGCAAATCCTCTTCCTTGGGTGGATTTTGATGAAACTTGGATGATTATGGAAGCTTGGAAGGAGAGTTATTGAAAAATGATGAAGGATTATCAAGCTTTTTTATTTTATGGTTGAAGAAATTGTGTAGGGAAGATGGAGAAGAGGGTTTTCATTTTTTGAGAGAGAGGAGAGGAGAGTATTGTGTGCTAGGGTTTTCACTTCAAAATGAATCTATAACCCTAGAAATGACCTCTAGAATCTTAGAATGCATGCTCAATGACCTTCATGAGGAATTATCATTTTTATTGTGAAATGACCAAAATACCCTTTTGGGCTCTAAAACCCTAATTTGCCCGAAAAATGCGTTTCCACTTCAAAAATGAATCTATAACCCTAGAAATGACCTCTAGAATCTTAGAATGCATGCTCAATGACCTTCATGAGAAATTATCATTTTTATTGTGAAAGGACCAAAATACCCTTTTGGGCTCAAAAAACCTGATTTACCCAAAAAGTGCATTTCAACTCTAAAAATGATTTTAGAAACTTTGGAATGACTTTTAGGACTCAAAATGCAATGCATGATGCTTCTCACTCCTCAACTTACTTATTTTTGTGGAAAATTAGGGTTTAGATCTAAGCTGGACAAAATTGGGGTATGGCAGATGGTCCCTAAATAATCCCAAAGCTAGGCCCTATCTTATGATTGCTTTTGACTTTTAATCTAATTCCATTGTACAAATTTGTATAACCCAAATGTCAAGCGAAGTACCGAAAGGTGAAGCTTGACATTAGAACAAATGGAATTAGACAAAGTAACCAAAGCATGAGAATAGCCGAGGTGACTTTGGGACAATAAGGTTGTGCTTAATGGGTTTCGGCGATGATCAACCATGAGAATAGGCTTGATCATCGTTTCGAGACACGTTCTTGTTGTCCGAAAGGAAACTTGAATTAAACCGCAAGAATACCTTGTCCTTAAAACAAACTAAATTATAAGATAGGGGATAGTTAAGGGGTTATTTTTATACCTTCATTGTGATCTAACCAAGATCCCAAGACGCTTTTTATATTCTAAATTAAAAATCAAACATTTTCCTACTTAATCATTCCTTTTCAGCTAATCATCACTAAGAATTAGATTGGTAGTCACATATAACTCCCTGTGGATCGATATTATTATTACGCGATATAACCGTATACTTGCGGCATTATCATGAATCTTTGTCAAAAAGATTAATCTATGTTGTTTCTCTTGCATTATTTTGTTGTTTTCATGAATAAAATGAAGTTTAGAGTCTATGTTCATTTCGCATTTTTCAAATAAATTAGGGTTTAGAGATTTGTGATGGGTTTACTTGTGTAATCTTGTATTTACTTGAAATTAGGCTTTAATCTTGATGGTTGTTTGCTTGAAACTTGTTATTCTCATGAACTTGTTTATAAATCATGCACCATGTTGATGATTAGCAAGAGGACTCTCGCTTGTGCCTTGTGCACTTTACTCTAAGTGATGAGGATTGCCTAAGATGATTCAACCTCTTTTGAGCTTATGAGTTTGTTTGTTCTTATGAAATGGTTTGTAAATTATCTTGTGTTGATGATTGGTAAAATGATTCTCACTTGTGCCTTGTGCACTTTACTCTAAGTGATGAGGATTACCTAAAATGATTCAACTTCTTTTTGCAATTCTTAATGAACAAAAATTCAAGTTTTAAGTTTCTTTTCTTGTTAATTAATCTTGGTCATAAAAATAACTTGTAAGTGCTTTCATTTGGTCATTTGTAGTCTTGCAAATGTGATATTCATTCTAGGTCTATAATTTGTTTTAGTGTTGATGATTTGGTAAAAGGACTAGACCCTTATGCACTTGTGCATTGTTCCAAGTGTCAAGGATTACCAAAAGGGATTCAACCTCGTGCTTTATCATGTGTTGATACCTAGATTGATTTGAATTTTTGCATCATCACTTTGTGTACTCTTTCTTGCAAGTTATGTGGTTAATGTTGATCTTACATATGCATGCCATTAAATGTTGGAGACTAATTGTCATCCTTGTGCGCAAATGTTATAATTGGTAATGTGTATGCCTATGCTTGCATTGATGATTGCTTTGCTTGCAATTTTGTTAAAATTCGCACTTTGGTTCTTGACTTGGAAATTGATTGAATTCTCTACTTCTTCTTCTTTTGGATGCCACGCCATCCCAACAAACTCTTTGTGATCAATATCACCCTCAAACTCTCTTCCCCTTTCTTCAAATCAATTCTTTTCCAAAGCTTTTTCCAAAGCTCAACTTTTCTCAAGTTGTTTTCATAAGACAATCAAATTCTTTCTAAGATCAATAACAAACCCTTTTGAAAGCTCAGAAGGAGTCAAGTCGGACGTACGACCGGTGTTGACTAGTGTCCTAAGATCGGAGTTGTACAACTCAAACATCTTGGGATACTTATGAGAATTAAAGCAAGTAATTATCAACTTGAACCCCATTTCAAAAATGAGTAAGGAATCAAGTCGGATGTACATCCGAGTTGGTTAGCGCCTTAGGGTTAGCGAGCTGTACAGTTCGTGCGAGCCTAAGATACTTGCTCAAGTAAAAGCAACCAACCTCACAACAAATCTTTTCCTCAAATAATTTAAATCATTTTCAATAAGTAGGGGGCACGTCGTCTGTACAGGCGGGGATGTCTATGTTTTAGGGAGAGTGAGCTGTACAGTTCAACCCCGAGAACCCCTGCAATAAAAAACACCAACACACCAAAGTTTCTCGACAGAGGAGAACTACGTAAGCTTTGAATTCTCCATCGCACCAGGAGATACGTAGGAGCGGGTCACATCCCGTCAAGCATAACAAATAAAAATCATTTTCACAATAAGTTTTCAAACAATTATTTTCAAAAAGAACCGAGAACTACGTAGCTTTGATTTCCTCATTGCATTTGAGGATACGTAGGAGCGGGTTCGCCCCGTCAAGCACACTTTCAAAAAAATATCAAAAAGATTCTTCTTTCCCCCGTTTTCAAAAGCGCTTTCTCAAAAAAAAAGTAGAAAGATCGTTTCAAATTAACTCCGTCAAAACCACACATCAAGTTAAAGGTTCCCTTTCAGTAGAAAGGAGGTGCGGGGTGCTAATACCTTCCCCGCACCTAATCGACCCCCGAACCTACATCTCTAGTTTTCAAAAGACCATCCGCCTTGAAAAGACATTTTTTTTCAATGTTTTAGTCTTTAAATAAAAATATTGATGGCGGCTTCATACTTTTTCCACGTTGTACAATGAGAAGTCCAAACCGGATTTTTCGGGGTGCAACAGCTGGCGACTTCACTGGGGACTTTTTTTAAAAGACGAGGGTCAAGCCTAATTAACTTGATGTGTGGTTTAAATTGTTTGATCTGAATGTGATTGTTTTATTTCCCTCTTTTCTTCTCCTTCTTTCTTTTTCTTTTCTCTTCTTCTTTCTTTACCAATAATGATTGAATATTCTCTGCATTTTCATTGTGTTGCATTCATGTGCATTTGCCTCTTTCTTCTTCTATGTTTGCTTCTTGTTTCTTCTTCTATGTTTGCTTTTTGTTTCTTCTTCTACTCCTTTTTCTTCTATATACTTATGCTCATGCATTCCTCCAATCCCCATGTTCCCTTCTTCTTTGCTCCCTTTCTTCATGGTAAGCTCATGCATCATTTCCCCCCATCTTGTTATGTTCCCTTCTTCTTCGCTCCCTCTCTTCGGTAAGTTCATGCATTTCTCCCCAATTCTATCATGATCCCCTCTTCTTGGCTCCCTTTCTTGAGGTAAGTAGTGCATTTGATTGTTAGTACCCTAGGTTGATTTCCTTGCTTGCGATGGGATGATATATGCTTGCAAAACCCTAGGGTAGATGACTCTCTTTGTCTGGACTGTTTCTGGATTTTCTTTGCAGGTAGGGGGCATGTTTGTCATTGTGCTCCTACACACACGTTGCACTCTTTTTACCTTTGTTTCTTGGTGAGACAGCCCTATACCCGGGCTAGAGTATATCTTAGGCTAGAACGAAGTCATTAGTGGCTGCTCACTGGACGTACGTCTTGTTGGGTGGTTGCGAAGACTTCACCTAGAGTTTGGCTTTGTTTGATGACCTCATCACTTGGACGTACGACCCTGTGATCGGTGCTCTCAGATGAGGTCGTTGGTTCTAGGAACCTTATCTAGGGTCCTTTTAGTGCTGTCCTTGAAGTGTGTACCCTTAAAAATAGCCTTAGATCCTGTCTCTAAGAAACCTTGTAGGACACAAAGGAGCTGCATACCCCTGCATCCAATTTTTTTTTTTTCAAAAATGTGTGAATATCCAGCTTTTGAAAACCGTATGTTGTAAATAATTTTCTTTTAATCATCCTCATCATGCATTCATGCATTCATTTCGCATGCATTCTCACCAGTGCCGGGGAATTGTAGGTATCAGTGAAAAATGGATCAGAATTTGAAAAGAACCCTCAAGTGGAATTTCAAGCAACAGGATGTTCAAAGCTTGGTTAGGCTCGGTAATCAGCTTCCCTCATGGCGAAAAGAGGCTTTTCAGAGTGTGTATGGTAATCTCCTAGACTTGGTGGAGGTGAATGTCCAGACTGAAGTTCTCACTACTTTGGCTCAGTTCTTCGACCCTGAGTACCGTTGCGTCACCTTTCAAGATTATTAGCTGGTCCCAACTGTAGAAGAATTTGAGAAGATCTTGGGCTTTCCTGCTGCAAGTTGCAAACCATATTCGTATGTGGAGAGATACTCATTAGCCAAGGCTTTGGCCGATATTCTTCAAGTCAAAGAGGAAATCTTGGTCAAAAATGTGGAAGTCAAGGGTCACAAGCAAGATTTGTCAAGAATATTCTTAGAAGCTGAAGCTGAAGTCTTACTTGCTAAGAAAGAATGGAAAGTTTTCTCTGATGTGCTCGCCCTTCTTGTTTATGGGATTGTCCTATTTCCATGTGTTGAGAACTTTGTTGGTGCAGCAGCTATTGATGTATTCCTTGCATTCAAAAAGCGGGAACAAAATCCTACCTCTGTTATCTTAGCTGACCTGTATTATTCTCTTGTTGATCGTCACTCTAAAGGAGGAGGGATGGTTATGTGTTGTTTGCCAGTCCTGTACCGATGGTTTGTCTCGCATGTGTTTAGAGGGCACATTGAAAAAAAGGGGAAGGATGAGTGGAAATGGTTCATTGCAAACCTCAAGGGAAGTGGGATCCTGTGGTGTACTCTAGCCCGTGATGTGTCGGAATTTATTTCTCAGCTCAACGGCTTTCTGAATGTTCCTCTTGTTGGCACAAGGGGGTGTATCACTTACAACTCAGCTCTTGCGTTGAGGCAGTTGGGTTATCCAATGACAAGTCCACCTCTGGTTGAGTCTTTGACTGGTTTTGTGTTGCATAGTAGAGGCTCCGAAAATTTGAGTTTGTTGGGGAGGATTGTCTGGGCTTGGGATAGACTAGTAAAGAAGGGGCGTGCTGAGTTAGGTCGCAGAGATACAAGTGTGGGTGAAGGATATCTTCAGTGGGTCCAGCTCCGGGTTCAGACAGTTAAGCTCCCATTTAGAGGCGTTCCTCAGATTGAAGTTGAGATTCCTCCACCTGCTCCCATTCCTAATGAGGAGGTTGAGGGACTCAAGGCTGCCTTATCCCAGTCCCAGCAAGAGAATCTAGAGTTGCAGGCCCAGCTGGAAAAGCTACTTCAAGAGAAAAGGAGCTTAGAGCAAGAAAATGAACACAAAGAGAGATGCCTTGCCGACTGCAAGGAGAGAATCACTGCTGGTGATCAAAAGCTCCTCGATATGCAGGGTGGTCTCAAGAGTGCTACAAGCGAGATCAAAGCACGAAATCTGGATAGAGATAGAGCGCTTGGTGATGCCCGTGCGTGGAAGGCTCAGTTGAATGTGTCCAAGGAATTAGAAAGGAGCTTGCAGGGCCAACTGAGGGAGGCAAAAGCACAGCTAAAAGCCCTTACTGCTGACTATGAGGAAAAACTCAAGATTGAGGTGCAAGCAAGAAAATCGATGCAAGAGAGGCTTGAGGACTGTCGAGCAATTCTCCATGGGGAACTCGGGAGGTCTACAGCATTGGAGGACCATGGAAGAAACCAAAGTGGTTTACTAGAGAGGTTCAGGGCTGAGATGACCTATTTGATGGAAGAGCACCGAAGTTTCGATGATCATTGCCGGCGCTTGCAAGAGAAGTATGCACTCTTGTCCAAGCTGTGTTACGATACTGTTACAGGCATTCCCAGACGCTTAAGAGATGCTGAGCTTGCTGTGGATGTATGCACCACTCCAGTGGAGGTTCGGGGCTTCATTGAATATGTCAGGGGTTTAATCTTGAAGATGAGGGGTCAGGCAGATCGTCCTTCCGCTTCAAGAAAGAGAAAGAGGAGCCAATGCATGGACTTAGTTGTTGTTTGAAATTCCAGTTGTTGTGATTTTCTTTTTATCGCTTTAAGAGCTTTTTATGATGTATTCTTGTCCTTTCATTATGAATGAATAAAAGAATTGTGTGTTTCAGTTCGAATTAAAGTGTATGGTCCATTTCACATTCTTGATCCTCGTTGCTTGTCAGAATAAAACACGCAATTTCCCTAGCACTACGTGAGAAAAACACATCTGCATCTCATACATGCACATATATATTTATGCATCCATTCATTTCATGCATCCAGGTGCTCATAAAACATTTATTTTCGAGTTCAGAAAAAGGCAAGCTGGTTCACCGACACAGGTACTACACTCGCTTGCAAGCTAGACTCATGGCAACTCCTCAAGATCATCCAGAATTTGAGTTAGAAAGCCATTCGGGGGCAGATGATTTGGTTGTGGAAATCCTCAATCCTGAGCAATTGGCTCAAGAGAACCAGGTGTTGAAGGAGAAGGTTGGAGCTATGGAAGTCCAACTGAATGAGGTGATGGCTATGTTACAGAATCTGAAAAGCGGGGCTGCTGCCGAGACTACTGCTGTTGGAGGCCCTGATGGGGTTGTCTCTTTTGTTCCCCCTCCAAGGCCTGCTAATGCTGCAACTGCTCCTCCTCCTCCTCCGGGACCTGGGGTTAATCACCTTGTTTGTTCTCCAGGGGTAAATGCTCAAAGTCAGCCAATTGCACAGAGGTACCCGTGGGGGATGCCAGTCGGTTATATGCCTCGAAATGTTGAATCCAATCTGGCTGGGGTAACAGGGCCAAGTCAGACCGCCGTAGTCATATCAGGTGGAGCTGCTAGTGGACCCCAAGTCCACGCTCCTAACCATGATGCTGTGTTACAGGGAAATTCATCCAGTCCGACTCCAGGGCTCATCACGCCTACTCAGAATGTTGCATATCAAGTAGGAAATCCCGCTCAGTTTGGGGGATATTACTATGGCATAGGTAGTCATCCTCAGGGGCATGTGTTTGAAAACTCTCAGCCTAGAGACCAGTATCGTGTGCTCGAAGAACGATTAAGGGCTGTGGAAGGTACAGGTGTCAGAGCCAATGATGCCTGGGATTTGTGTCTCGTTCCAGATATAGTCCTTCCTCCAAAGTTTAAAGCACCCGATTTTGACAAATACCGGGGTACCGGTTGTCCATCAAGCCATATAACCATGTATTGCCGAAAAATGGCCGCGTATGCTAGTGATGATAAGCTGTTGATCCACTGTTTTCAGAACAGCCTGGGTGGGGCATCCTTAGACTGGTACATGCAGTTACAGTCTTCCGACATCCATAGTTGGAAAGACCTGTCCGAAGCCTTCTTGAGACAATACCAATAAAATATGGATATGGCTCCCGATCGGTCACAGCTACAGCACATGGGCAAGGGAGATAAAGAGTCTTTTAAAGAATACGCCCAACGGTGGAGAGGTACAGCTGCACAAGTAAAGCCACCACTAACAGAGAAAGAGATGGTATACATGTTCATGGAAACTATTCCGGCAATCTATTATGATAGGCTGATAGGGAGTGTCACATCAAATTTCTCAGATATGGTAGTTATTGGGGAAAGACTTGAAAATGGTTTGCGTAGCGGGAAGATCGCCAACCACTTTGGTAGTTCAGGTGGCCCAGGCAGTTCAGGTGGGCAAAAGAAGCATTCTTCTCATTTCCCTAAAAAGAACGAGGGAGAGACAAATGTAATCTCCGGAGGGAATCCATCTTTCAGTTCTTCACCCCAGACGGTACCATTCTCGGCACCGGTGCAACCTCAACAAGTCACTAAGAAGCGAGTTAGTTTCGATCCAATTCCTATGACCTACACAGAGCTCTTTAATCATCTTGTTTCAAAGAACCTGATTAATACTCGCTCGATGAAGCCTCTTCAACCTCCTTTCCCTAGGGGCTATAATGCCAATGCTACTTGTAGCTTTCATGAGGGTGGAATCGGTCACACAGTGGAGGACTGCAAAGCTTTTAAGCATGTAATCCAAGATCTGATTGATGCTAATTGGATTTCTTTCAAACAGAACAGTCCAAGTACAACTACAAACCCACTGCCAGGACATGGGAGGTCGTCGACCAATGCAATAGATGATTCTACTGGACAGATGATAAGGGGTGTTGAGACGGTTAAAACTCCTTTAAGTGCTATTCATGATGAGTTGTGCCGATTTGGGGTCATCAAGAAAGGATGTTGTCAGGAGAATGGGTGTGCTGATTCCCTGTGTAATGGGGCATGTGAAACTTTTAAGCTGGTATTGCAAGACTTGATGGACCGCCGTGTAGTTCAAGTGTGTACTTTTGAAACAGAAGGGAGTGTGATGACTCTTCAGTCTAATAATGGCAGAGAGGCCAGAAGGCCAATTGAGATTTTATATGATTACAATCCGAGGCAAGTTCAAGCCAAAGCTTAGCCTATAGTCATTGAGATTCCTGCTCCCTTTCCATATGAAAAAGACAGTGCGGTTCCTTGGAAATATAGTACTCTGCCATCAGGGGAAAGCTCTCCAAACTCATCTGCTGTCACCAATATATCAGGAGTAAGTGGGATTACAAGAAGTGGTAGAATGTATGCTCCGGAAACTCTTCGGGCTGAAACATCTAAGGCTGCTGAAGATAGGGGTCGCAAGGGAAAAGAGAAAGAGTCAGAGATGGCTCAAGGCAAGAAGACAACAAAACAAGAAGCCGATGAGTTCTTGAAGATTGTCAGACAGAGTGATTATCAAATTGTTGATCAGTTGAAGCAAACTCCAGCAAAGATCTCTATGCTGTCGCTACTGCTCAGTTCGGAAGCCCATCGGACTGCGTTAATGAAGGTGCTCAGCGATGTGCATGTTGCCCAGGACATCTCTGTGTGCCAGTTTGATGGGATAGTTGGAAACATTGTAGCAGCTAATCATTTGACTTTTGCTGACGATGAGTTGCCCCTAGGAGGAAGAAAGCACAACCAGGCTCTGCATATCTCCGTCAAATGCGGAGACTATGTGTTGGCCCGAGTTTTGATTGATAATGGGTCCTCCCTAAATGTCATGCCAAAGTCCACCATGGACAAGTTGGATGTGGACTGCTCTTACATGAAGCCAAGTTCGACGTTGGTGAGAGCCTTTGACGGGTCAAAGAAGGAAGTGCTAGGGGAAATGGAGTTCCCGATTCAGATCAGACCTGAGACCTTTTATGTGAATTTCCAGATCATGGACATTACTTCATCATATAGCTGCATGTTGGGAAGGCCGTGGATCCACATGGCGGGAGCTATTCCCTCTTCTTTGCACCAAAGAGTCAAGTTTCTGGTAGATGACAAGATTGTTGTTGTGTTCGGTGAAGAAGAAATGCTGGTCAGCAAGCCATCTCCATTTCGGTATGTGGAAACTGCTGAAGAATCTCTGGAGACTTCCTTTCAGTCCCTTGAGATCGCAAATGCTGTATTTGGAGGAAGCGAGCTTTCATCCCCTGGGTCAAAATTGTCAAGGAATGAGGAAATGGTCGCCAGGATCATGTTAGAACACGGATACAAGGTGGGATGTGGTTTAGGAAAGACTGGTCAGGGCATTCTTGCGCCTATTCAACTGAAGGAAAACCGAGACCGTTGTGGGTTGGGATATCATCCAAGTCAAGCTGAAATAAAGAAGATGGCTGAGGAAAGAAAGGATAAATGGTTAGCCAAATCAAGAGGCCAGGATCCATGGTCCAAGAGAATTCCTATCTGTGATATCCGCCAGAGTTTTACAAGTGCAGGGTTGCTGGACCCAAACCAAATTGCTGCCATCGGGGATGGATCTGAAGATGAAGTGGGTGAGACCAGCCTAGTCCGCCGTTGTCTTGCCGGTGAAAAGTTGAAGAATTGGGAAACTGCTGACTTTCCCGTGGCTTTTAATTCAAAGTAATAACTTGTAATGCAGCCCTGTGGCTCTGCCCAAGGCCATAGGACAAGTTGCTAGGGGCACACATGTTTTTATCCTCATTGTCATCATCATTAATAAAAACGGTGTTTTTGAATTTCATTAATAAAATCATTTCTCTTTCTTTCATTGTGTCTCTCTTGCTTTATTTTTTTTGCTTGCTTGCTTCGCTTTTCATTCTGCTTTTCGCTTCTGCAAAATGCAGATCAACAATAATTGTCTCTGAAAATAACAGTGCCAATGATCCACATTATGACTTTGATCACCCTATTAATCAAGCCGAGGGGGATGTTGGGGACAACTGGGAAGCTCCTCCAGAACTCATGAGATTAATGGAACAAGAAGAAAGGGTAATTCAGCCCCATGGGGAGTCAGTCGAGGTAGTCAACTTGGGTACTGAAGAGGACAAGAAAAAGGTCAAGGTTGGTACTGCAATGGGGAGTATTGAATGCAAGAAGTTGATTCAGCTCCTGTTTGAGTATGTTGACGTCTTTGCGTGGTCATACAAGGACATGCCGGGTTTGGATACGGATATTGTTGAGCACAGATTGCCAGTAAAACTAGAATGCCCTCCGGTAAAACAGAAGTTAAGAAGAATGAAGCCGGAGATGTCGTTGAAGATCAGAGATGAAGTGAAAAAACAGTTTGACGCTGGATTCCTAGCAGTTGCCAAATATCCACAGTGGGTTGCCAATATTGTTCCGGTCCCAAAGAAAGACGGAAAGGTTAGGATGTGCGTTGACTACCGTGATCTGAACCGAGCAAGCCCTAAAGATGATTTCCCTCTACCCCACATCGATGTTCTGGTAGATAGTACAGCGCTGCACTCAATGTTTTCCTTCATGGACGGATATTCAGGCTACAACCAGATTAAGATGGCTCCAGAGGATATAGAGAAAACCACCTTCATAACCCTTTGGGGAACCTTCTGTTATAAGTTCATGCCTTTCGGACTGAAGAATGCCGGGGCAACCTATCAAAGAGCAATGGTAACCCTGTTCCATGACATGATGCATAAGGAGATTTAGGTTTATGTGGACGACATGATTGGCAAATCCAGAACCGATGAAGAGCATATTGTCAACCTGCAGAAACTTTTTGAGCGTCTCAGAAAATAAAAACTCAGGTTGAACCCAGCCAAGTGCATATTTGGGGTGAGGTCAGGAAAATTGTTAGGCTTCATTGTCAGCCAGAAAGGAATTGAGGTGGATCCAGACAAGGTGCGAGCCATCCTCGAGATGCCGGTGCCTAAGACAGAGAAAGAGGTTCGTGGTTTTCTTGGAAGACTGAATTACATCTCCCGATTCATTTTCCAGTTGACTTCTACCTGCGAGCGAATTTTCAAACTGCTGTGCAAAGAATTCAAAATTCAGCATCACAATTCCTCCCCGTACCGTCCCAAGATGAATGGCGCAGTTGAAGCGGCTAACAAGAATATCAAGAGGATAGTTCAGAAAATGGTGGTAACCTACAAAGATTGGCACGAGTTGCTTCCCTTCGCTTTACACGGCTATCGTACTTCAGGGCGTACATCAACTGGGGCAACCCCTTTCTCTCTGGTATATGGGTCAGAAGCAGTGCTCCCTATCGAGGTTGAGATACCCTCCCTGCGGGTACTGATGGAAACTAAATTGGAAGAAGTAGAGTGGGTACAGGCTCGTCTGGATCAACTAAATCTCATTGAGGAGAAGAGAATTGCAGCCTTGTGCCATGGGCAACTGTACCAACAAAGGATGAAAACTGCTTTCGACAAGAGAGTTCGTCCCCGAGAATTCAATGAAGGAGATCTTGTGCTCAAAAAGATCCTGCCCATTTAGAGCGATCCCCGTGGGAAGTGGACTCCCACCTATGATGGACCTTATGTGGTCAAGAAAGCCTTCTTTGGAGGAGCACTGATGCTCACTGACATGGATGGAGAAGAACTCAGAAACCCAGTCAATTCAGATTCAGTAAAGAAGTATTATGCCTAAAGAAATAGACGAAAAAAGAGAAAGATAAGCCAAGTAAGAATTAGCTCGCTAGGTTGAAAACCCGAAAGGGCGGCCTAGGCAAAATCAGAGCGACCCGGTGGATTGAAAACCCACAGAGGGCGATCCAGGCAAAAATTAGGGTCAGAAAGCTTGGGCATGAAAATGAACAAAGGCATACAACACTCCTGAAGGTTTGAATAAAGGGGTGATCAAGGTCAATGACGTAAATGGTTGGCACTTTCCACAGAGACGGACAGTCAGAAATTAGCTTCTCTCTTTTTCGCGTCTTTTTGTAGTTTAAACTTTCAAATGTATTGAACAGTCGGCGTAACTTTCTGTACGGCCAGTTTCCACATCAATAAAGTCCAATTTTCTCATATCTGTTTGCTTTTTTTAGTTATTTCCTGCTTTTTCAGCTCAAAATAAACGTTTTATGATGATGGTGACACTGAATTGTAAAACATGTGCATAAATCATAGAGCATTGCAATCATTGTGAAATTCCTAAAAGTCACAGGAAAGAAGCAATTTCTCAAAACAGATTAATTTCGCAAGAAAAATAATTGCACTCATAAGCCATTTCAGATGGCAAATCACCAAACAAACCTGCATTTGGCCCATGTGCCCCGCTATTCTAATTCGACTCCTCAGTCTTGCGCCATGAGTGTCACGGGTCGGTTGAACCAGCAAAAAGAAAATAAGCAGAAAGAAAAAAAAGCCGAAAGAGCAAAAGGGCAAAAATAAAGAAAAACAAATGATCAGAAAAAAGAAAGCTGATCAAGCGAAAAATCAATCAAGAAAAGCTGGAAGAAAATCAAGAGCATTCATCATTCCACCGCATCGCATGCATCCCCATAACAGGCCTTTGCATAACCTGCACCCATGCACCATGCACCATGCACCATGCCTCGCATCAACTAACGTGTACAGGTACCCTGGATCAGTGCGGCATCATTGATCATCAACCAAAGACAGTCAGAGAAAAGCCCTGCGTCCTGAAAGCAGGCACCTTGGATCAGTGCGAAGGCATTGACCAACTGAAGAAAACCAACTGGATTTGCGAATCCCCCTTGGACCCATGTGTCCCCCAGAAAATTGACTTCACCTCGTATTCGAGCTGCGGGTAAGTCCTTCGACCTCATTAGGTCCAGTCGAAAAGGATAGTCGTGTCGGCCTAAGACATGGCGCAGTCCTAGGGAAATATTGAGATCTAGACTTGATATAGTACCCACCCTCGGTCGCTCTGAAGACCACCCCATTGAGCCCATAGGCTCCCCAGGCCCATGTGCAAACTCGGATCGTGCGCGGTTCGTTAAAAGGCTTTAGGCAGCCTCCTGTGTCGGCTGAGGGCCGGCACATTTTATCGCTTTCTTTACTGTTTTCTTTATTGCTTTCATTTACTGCTTTCGCTGGCTTATTGAGGGCTGGCACCAATTGATTTCCGGTTTTGTTGGCTTATTGAGGGTCGACAATTCATTTACCGCTTTGTTAGCTTATTGAGGGCTGACACCCATTTATTCAAAAAAAAAGAAGAAACAAAAAAAGAAGAAAAGGAAAAAGGAAAATTCGGGTTTCTCTAAATAGACAAAATTGGTATAATTTCGGAATTCTTCATTTCTATTTTGCCTCGAAATATGCTTCGGCCAATTCATATTTCTTGTTAAAATCCAAATAAAGAGGGGCAGCTGTCATACCCTAATTTTGTCCGCCTAGGTTTAAAACCCTAACTTTCCGCAAAAAAATGAATAAATTAATATGTGGCATCATTTTGAAGAGTGTGAAGAATGTTGTGCATGCGTTCTAGAGCTCTTAAATTCTTTTTGGAGTGGAAATGCATTTTTGGGCAAAAACAAGG
This sequence comes from Astragalus membranaceus, assembly GCA_039519185.1. Lineage (NCBI taxonomy): Eukaryota > Viridiplantae > Streptophyta > Magnoliopsida > Fabales > Fabaceae > Astragalus > Astragalus membranaceus. The sequence continues at coordinate 49,377,870 of CM076851.1, forward strand.
TTTTTAGGGCAAAAGGGTATTTTGGTCATTTTACAAAATAGGATAATTTCTCATCAAAAAAAATCATTGTGCAAGTTTAGGATAATTTCTCTTGTATATATGTGCATGCATGCATTGTGCACCAAAAAATTCAAATTCAAAAAGGCATCAAAAAGGAATATTCTACAAAAGTTTCAAGATGAAATTTTTATGATATTTTTGGTCATGGTGATCTCATAAAATGGCATATTCCTAAGATTCCTAGTATGTGTCCTAAATTGGGTGTATTTGTGTACAATTATCCTAAAAAGAATAATCAAAAAATGAAGAGATAATGGAATGGTCATGTGATAGTACAATTGTACAATTGACAACTTGCAAATTCCCTCCCATTTCTCCCCTCATTGCCTTCACACCCTCTCCTCTCTACTACTCTCTCATTTTGTGCTTTCTCAATATCCCCAATCCATGTAAACTTCAATCCTAGCCTTTTATTCAAAATTAAAATCAAATCCTAGAGCACTTGCTAATGCATAAAGACCTAAATGCCCTTAACCCTAAACACACTCTATAAATACCTTCACATTTCCACCTTTCAAGGGACCCTTGTCCTCATTTCTCACTCTAAAACCCTAGCACACAATCAACTCCTCCCTCTTCCCTCCCTTGGCCGAAGCATCTATTCCCTTCTCCTCCATCCATTTTTCATTTTTTTTCTTCCACCAAAACATCACTATCTCACATCATTTCCATCCCCATTTCATATATCTTCTCCCTTTCCTATTCAAGTTCAAATTTGCATCATCAAAGGGGATTGTGACCAAGATTTTCGTGGGTCCTTCCTTGGAGTTCATTGAAGATCTAGTTGATTTGTGGTCTTGTTTCTTCATATCATTCATTTCGTAGCTTGGATTTGAGGTAAGCATCTTAAAACCTAGCATCATCTTCAACCCTTTTGCATCCAAATGTAAAAACCATGTTTCTCATGTTGCGTCCCATCATATTCATGTTGTTATACTATTGATTTGTTGATTGTTGTTGGTGAGAAGTGTCTTAAACACTTTGACAAGCACTTAGGGAGGCTTGGGTGTTTAAGATGCTTCTCACCCTTGAATAAATTGTGATTTGTGTTGTTTTGATGTTGTTTGTTGCATTTTGTGAGAATTAAAGCAAGTAATTAACAACTTGAACCCCATTTCAAAAATGAGTAAGGAATCAAGTCGGATGTACATCCGAGTTGGTTAGCGCCTTAGGGTTAGCGAGTTGTACAGTTCGTGCGAGCCTAAGATACTTGCTCAGGTAAAAGCAACCAACCTCACAACAAATCTTTTCCTCAAATAATTTAAATCATTTTCAATAAGTAGGGGGCATGTCGTCTGTACAGGCGGGGATGTCTATGTTTTAGGGAGAGTGAGCTGTACAGTTCAAGCCCGAGAACCCTTGCAATAAAAAACACCAACACACCAAAGTTTCTCGACAGAGGAGAACTACGCAAGCTTTGAATTCTCCATCGCACCGGGAGATACGTAGGAGCGGGTCACATCCCGTCAAGCATAACAAATAAAAATCATTTTCACAATAAGTTTTCAAACAATTATTTTCAAAAAGAATCGAGAACTACGTAGCTTTGATTTCCTCATTGCATTTGAGGATACGTAGGAGCGGGTTCGCCCCGTCAAGCACACTTTCAAAAAAATACCAAAAAGATTCTTCTTTCCCCCGTTTTCAAAAGCGCTTTCTCAAAAAAAAAAGAAGTAGAAAGATCGTTTCAAATTAACTCCGTCAAAACCACACATCAAGTTAAAGGTTCCCTTTCGGTAGAAAGGAGGTGCGGGGTGCTAATACCTTCCCCGCACCTAATCGACCCCCGAACCTACATCTCTAGTTTTCAAAAGACCATCCGCCTTGAAAAGACATTTTTTTCAATGTTTTAGTCTTTAAATAAAAATATTGATCGCGGCTTCATACTTTTTCCACGTTGTACAATGAGAAGTCCAAACCGGATTTTTCGGGGTGCAACAGCTGGCGACTTCACTGGGGACTTTTTTTAAAAGACGAGGGTCAAGCCTAATTAACTTCATGTGTGGTTTAAATTGTTTGATCTGAATGTGATTGTTTTATTTCCCTCTTTTCTTCTCCTTCTTTCTTTTTGTTTTCTCTTCTTCTTTCTTTACCAATAATGATTGAATATTCTCTGCATTTTCATTGTGTTGCATTCATGTGCATTTGCCTCTTTCTTCTTCTATGTTTGCTTCTTGTTTCTTCTTCTACTCCTTTTTCTTCTATATACTTATGCTCATGCATTCCTCCAATCCCCATGTTCCTTTCTTCTTTACTCCCTTTCTTCAAGGTAAGCTCATGCATCATTTCCCCCCATCTTGTTATGTTCCATTCTTCTTCGCTCCCTCTCTTCGGTAAGGTCATGCATTTCTCCCCAATTCTATCATGATCCCCTCTTCTTGGCTCCCTTTCTTGAGGTAAGTAGTGCATTTGATTGTTAGTACCCTAGGTTGATTTCCTTGCTTGCGATGGGATGATATATGCTTGCAAAACCCTAGAGTAGATGACTCTCTTTGTCTGGACTGTTTCTGGATTTTCTTTGCAGGTAGGGGGCATGTTTGTCATTGTGCTCCTACACACACGTTGCACTCTTTTTACCTTTGTTTCTTGGTGAGACAGCCCTATACCCGGGCTAGAGTATATCTTAGGCTAGAACAAAGTCATTAGTGGCTGTTCACTGGACGTACGTCTTGTTGGGTGGTTGCGAAGACTTCACCTAGAGTTTGGCTTTGTTTGATGACATCATCACTTGGACGTACGGCCCTGTGATCGGTGCTCTCAGATGAGGTCGTTGGCTCTAGGAACCTTATCTAGGGTCCTTTTAGTGCTGTCCTTGAAGTGTGTACCCTTAAAAATAGCCTTAGATCCTGTCTCTAAGAAACCTTGTAGGACACAAAGGAGCTGCATACCCCTGCATCCAATTTTTTTTTTTCAAAAATGTGTGAATATACAGCTTTTGAAAACCGTATGTTGTAAATAATTTTCTTTCAATCATCCTCATCATGCATTCATTTCGCATGCATTCTCACCAGTGCCGGGGAATTGTAGGTATCAGTGAAAAATGGATCAGAATTTTTAAAAAAACCCTCAAGTGGAATTTCAAGCAACAGGATGTCCAAAGCTTGGTTAGGCTCGGTAATCAACTAAAATAATCTATTATTAATAATCTACTATCTATCTTTTACTATCTACTATAATCTACTAATCAACTAAAATAATCAATTGAAACTACGAGATAACTGCACTGATGTATAAAAAAACACGGGATAACTGCAGTGATATATAAATAAACACGGGATTAATATTTGCCATTGATAATTATAATTTTGAAGACTACTAAAAACCTACTGTCTAAAAAAACAAGAAGGCTTAATGACTATTTAAACTGATTAATATTCAAAACACACGTGACAAATATTTGTCACTAATACCTAAAAAATGACAAATAATTGTCACTGATATATAAAAAAACACGGGATAAATATTTCTTATTGATAATCTACTATCTATCTTTTACTATCTATTATAATCTACTAATCAACTCAATTAATCAGTTGAAACTATGAGATTACCGCACTGATACAAAAACACGGAATAACTGCACTGATATATAAAAAAAATATGGGGATAACTGCAATGATATATATAAAACACGGGATAGATGTACTAATATATAAAAAAAACACAGGAGAGCACTGATATATATCAAAACACTGCATTGATATATAAAAAAACAAGAGATAAATGCACAGATTGTTTTTAAATGATACTTTTACATTTTTAGATTTTAATATTTATCTATTTTTTATTTGAAACTCCTTTTTTATCTACTTTAAATTTGTTATTTTCATAGGGTAATGTTCAGACTATTTAAATACTGTCTAAGTTCATTCGTAAAAAAAACACGACAGCACCCGTGGGTATGCACGGGTATCCTACTTGTTGAAATTATAAAATTGAACAAGAGAATTAAAACATGAAAATAGGTTTGATTCAAAATAAACTTTTGTACTTTGAATGAAGACATGAGTTACAATTTTTTGTCTTGTCTTTGAAATGTTTTATACCCATAATTTAGAGAAAATATTGGTATTATATATATATGTGTGTGTGTGTGTGTGTGATTAAAAGAAAGAAAGAAAAGAATTAAAGAAAGGAAAGAAAGAAAGAAGAGAATAGACAGAGAAGAGAAAAGAGAGAAAGGAAAAAGAAGAGAAAGAATGGGTGTGGAAGAAGAAGAGGAAAAATGGGATACTTCGGTTCATCAAAATGACTTCCTTCCAACACGAAAAACGTTCAGCGTTACTTCCTCTTCGATTTGGTACAAACATCATCATCATCAACTCACTCTACACAAATCCACCATTTTCGGTTTGAAGCTTAAAGTGACGTTTTTGAGAGCTTTCTTCTTCTTTTAAGTAGTTTGGAAGCTTGAGGAGTTCGAATAAGAGGGTGATTGCTAGCTTGGAACGGATGAATCAAAGGTTTGATGACTTAGGGTTTGAAAATCAAGATTTGAGGTTATGTGTGAATAGTGATTCTAATCTTGAAGATGATGAATAGTGTTGATGATTCAAGGATGATTAGGAGCGAACCCGAAGCGTATCGAGTGCGGATCGAAGTTCAAGTTCACGAATTGGAAGTTGGTTGGTGATTAGGGTTCGAATGGGGGATTTCGAGGAATTCGGTATTTTGGTCAAAGAGATGCTCGGGATCGAGCAGAATTGGGCGTTGTCGGAGCGTGGAAGTTTATGCGGGGATTGTTCGTGTGGTTATGTGGAGATTTTGAAGTCTCGGTGATTTCGGCTCGGTGTCGGCTCTCGCTTCAAGGGTGAGTTTTACTCACGCTTAGGATGTTTTCGTTTTACAATGAATTTCACGTGATTTGATTTCGAAAGATTTTGACTTAAAAACCGTTATTTGGAAATATGTCGTATTTCGGTAAAATCCATTTAGATTGAATTTTTGATTGGATTGATTGATTGTGTGGTTTGTATTGGGTCTATTGTATTGGTTGTCAAATCTATTTTCAATCGGAACGAGAATCGGAATTCAGCGGAATAGCGGTTTTCACGCGAAACCGCCAAAATTCTGCACCATCAAATGCCCATCGCGTCGCGACCCCCATCCCATCGCGTCGCGACCTGAATTGATTTTGCAACGCAAATATATCTGCCTGCATTCGCGTCGCGACGGTTTCGCATCCCGTCGCAACGGTTTGCAGATTTTCAACAGTTTTTCACTGATTTTGTTTTCGCGATATCTTTTGATCTGGGAACCCGATTGAGATGTTCTAAGATGCGTTTTAAATCTTATTCAGAGGCCTAACTGGATATTCTATTTTTAAGGCAAAATGAACTGTTTCTGATATTGTAAATTGCTTTGGAAAGGTAACGAACTAGAGTGCGAGAGCAAACTTAGATAGAGTTTCGAAACCAAGTTCGATAATCGAATTGGTATTGCTTCGTGTTCTTGCCTTCGATTATTTGACTAAAGTGTAAAGTACGATGATAGGACTAAAACCGAATTGGTACTGCTTCGTGTTCTTGCCTTCGGTTTTAGACAAAATATATATGTATGTGATAACCGGTTTAATAATCGAATTGGTACTGCTTCGTGTTCTTGCCTTCGGTTTTAGACTAAATATATATATGGCATATATGTTTAATAATCGAATTGGTACTGCTTCGTGTTCTTGCCTTCGGTTTTAGACAACATATATATAAGGTACACATGTTTAATTGTTGAATTGGTATTGCTTCGTGTTCTTGCCTTCGGCATTAAACAATATATATATATATATATATATATATATATATATATATATATATATATATATATATATATATATATATATATATATATATATATATATATAGTGCACAGCGGAAATCGAAGAGGCACGAGTAGGTTGAGCTCGGATGGTTGCTGAAGACTTAGCTTTATGCTTAAGTTTAGGTTTTCCCTTGTTATCTATGTATCACGACATTATGTTTTTTTTGTGTTATATCTTTCTTCCGCTTTCTTGTATGATACTGAACACTATAGTTGCTGATGGTTTATGGTCTGAGAACCGTATCGTCTTGTTTGTAAATAAGACTGTTGGTTTATATTCAGCAAAAATTTATAGTGATATTCAGTGTCTAAGCAGGAAATATTATCTCTGATGAATTAGGTTTGGTGCACTTGGGTATTTTTACCTGATAAAAATACCGGGGTGTTACAGTTGGTATCAAAGCAGTTCGACCTAGTCGGACTTAGTTAGGGTTGAGTCGATTCCTTGTTAGTCCTTGTTGTAATTACACGTGTGATGCTAAGAGACATTGAGCCTGATCAACTTAATACTTAGTGCATCATAAGTGGAATTATGGAAGGATGATCAAGACGCAATCCTCGACCAAGACCGGAATCTCCAACCGGTGCATCCTCAAGAAAGGTGACATGAAGGTGGAGGAATACATCGTTAAGTTTGAGAAGTTGTCTCAGTTTTACCAAGTGGTAAAGTAAGCTCCGAATGACGAATGGAGGATGCAGATGTATAAGAGGGGCATAAGTGCTTTTATGACTTAGGGTCTCAGTTCTTATACTATTACCAATTATGTTGCCTTAGTGCAATCAGCCTATGTCACCGAGGATGATTTCATAGGGAGTATGGGAAAAGAAGGAAGGTAGTTGAATTATCAACTCTGAATGCAAAGTCCTAAGATAATTTCATCAAAGGAAACACAGGTGCAATTCTTCGATTCTTCAAAGGTCAGAAGATGTTCTAACTGTGGAAAGCATCACAGTGGTGATTGTAAGCAAAGATCTAATCGGTGCTATTATTGTAATGAAGAGGGTCACTATGGTAGAGAGTTCCTTGCAAGGAAAAGTTCCAAGGAGTCAGAAGCAGCTCCAAGGCAAGGACGAGTCAACACTTTGGATGCTCAGACATTTACAACTGTTGACAGGTTACTGAGGGGTATGGGATCTCCTTTCAATAACTCCGTCAATATATTATGTGATAAGGGTGCAACTCATTGCTGTATATCCCAATCGTGTGTTGATCAGTTGGGATTAGCCTTATCATCGCTATCTGAGCCGATAACTATTTTAACTGCTGCTGAAGGTCGTATCCAGACCTAATATTTTAGCCAAATTGTCTACTTGTCATAAGAGGAAGGAATTCCATTGTAGAATTTATTGTTTCCTATGAGAAGTATGGACGACGTCTTGGGTACGAATTGGATGACCGCAAATCAGGTTGCAATCGACCGTGTTAATTATCTACCAGCCCCACTTCAGAAACAGTTGAATTGTCAAGGACAAATTCTGAAACGGTTATCTACTTAACCTTAGCCGGTCAATCCTTATTTCAAGGTACGGAAGCACATGTTAGTATGTTATCTGCATCCACTGAAACTAGTTTAGATTTGGCGAACATTCAGGTTGTGAATGACTTTCTGGATGTTTTCACGATGAAGTTTCTTTTGAACCTCCAGAGCGAGAGGTAGAGTTTACTGTAGAATTGGTTCCTGGAACGGGATCAATATCTATTGTTTCTTATTGAATGTTTCTTTAGAATTAAAGGAATTGAAGTATCAACTTGAAAAGTTGATCTCGAAGAGGTTCATTCGACCGAGCGCTTCTCCATGGCGTGCTCCGGTGTTACTTGTCAAGAAAAAGGACGGAAGCATGATGTTGTGTATTGATTACCGACCACTCAACAAAGTAACGATCAAGAACAAATATCCTTTGCCAAGGATACACGAATTGCTGGATCAACTTCGAGGTGCCGTGGTGCTTTCAAAAATTGATCTGAGGTCATGTTTTCATCAATTAAAAGTTAGAGCCTTAGATATTCCGAAGACAGCCTTCCGTACTAGGTATGGACATTATGTGTTTGTAGTGATGCCCTTCGGTTTGACTAATGCTCCAGCGGTATTCACGGATTACATGAACCGAGTTTTTCATACGTATCTGGATCAGTTTGTAGTCGTTTTCATCGATGATATCTTGGTGTACTCGAAGACCATTGAGGAACATGCTCAACATCTCTGCATTGTTCCGAATGTACTCCGAGAAATGAAGTTGTACGCAAAACCCTCGAAGTGTGATTTTTGGATGCCTGAGGTAAAGTTTTTGGGACATGTGATTTCCCAATCGGGAGTTGTTGTGGATCCTAGTAAAGAGAAAGTTGTGTTAAACTGGGAGCGACCAACAACAGTCACAAAGATCAGAAGTTTCTTGGGTCTAGCTGGTTACTATAGGAGTTTTGTTCAAGGGTTCTCACAGTTAGTTCTTCCACTTACTCGGTTAACTCGTAAGGATCATCCGTTTACGTGGGATGCCGATTGTGAATAATGTTTTCAAGAGTTGAAGATTTTGACTTCTGCTCCAATCCTGATTCTTCCGGATCCGTCATTGGAATTTCAAATCTTCGGCGAGGCTTCTGGAAAGGGTTTGGGATGTGTTCTCATGCAGATCATCAAGTGGTAGCTTATGCGTCGAGACAGTTGAAGATCCATGAGGAGAGTTATCCAACTGATGATTTGGAGTTGGCAGCTATCGTGTATGCACCGAAGATTTGGAGACATTACCTGTATGGGTCTCATTTCGAAATCTTTAGTGATCACAAGAGTTTAAAGTATCTGTTTGATCAGAAAGAACAGAATAATAGGCAAAGAAGATGGGTAGAATTTCTGAAGGATTGTGACTTTGAATTGAAGTATCATCCGGGAAAGGCTAATGTTGTAGCCGATGCACTATCTAGGAAATCCTTTCATATGGCAGGGTTAATGATGCAAGAAATAGAATTGTTAGAGTCTTTTAGATATAAGACGGAGTACATACTGTTGCGCCCGAAAAAGTCCCTGAGGGAGAACCTTCCTCGTTCACAACTTTTCCTAAGACAATGAAGCCGCCACCAATATTTATTAAGGAAAATATTAGGAAAACCTTTTTTGGAAAGCGATTGGTCTTGCGAAACTAGAGATTAGGGTTCGAGGGTCGGTTACGCGCAGGGAAGGTGTTAGCACCCCACACGTCCTCTCTACTGAGAGGGAACCTTTAATTAAATGTGTGGTTTTAGTGTGTTGACTTGAAAATACTTAATTTTGCCTCTCTACTTCTTATTGAAAAAAAATCTTAATGAAAATCTTTATTTATTATGAAAAAGGGGAAAAAATGGTTTTTTAGAAAAAACGCTTGACGGGACATGGCCCGCTCCTACGTATCTCCCGGTGCGATGGAGAACTCAAAGTTACGTAGTTCTTCTTTGTCTTTTTGAAAAGTTTTTGTTTTTCATCTTTTTTAGTGAGTTTTCGAAATAGGACGAGTATTTAGTGAACGATTAAACTAACCAAGGTTATGGGTAATCACCGCTAAGTACTCTTGAAAATGAGAGTCACTACCGCTAGTCAGACGAACAAAGGTTCTGATTGACTATTAGTAGCGACTCGTTTTTATTTGTTCTTTTGAAAGGGGTTTTCGAAAGAGATTGATTGGCACGAATGATCAAACTAACAAAGGTTATGAGTGATCATCGCTTGTTGTTCTTTGGGGAAAAAGACATAGCCACCAATGGCTAGAAGTACAAAGGTTCTGATTAACCACTAGCGATGATGGGTTGAAAATGATTTTAGAAGGGAAAAGGTTTACGAAAGTGATTCTTTTTGTTTTGTTGTGCAAATGCTAAACTTTTTATGATTGCGCTTGACGAGAATGTGACTCGCTCCTACGTATCCCAAATGGGAATCAAAGCGACGTAGTTCTAACGAGCCTTAAAAATGAAAATCTTTCATGATGATCAAACTAACAAAGGTTATGATGGACCACCGCTAATAACTTGTTTTGATTCTTTGATACTTAGAAAAATGATTTTTGAAATTGGACGCGTTCATGATAATCAAACCAACAAAGGTTGTGATGGATTATCACTAGTAGCTTGCTTTATGCTTACGAAAATTCTTTTGAAATTGAGGCTTTCATGACAATCAAACCAACAAAGGTTGTGATGGATTGCCACTAGTAACCGTTTTAGTGCCAGGTCGTTTAGAAATGAAAACAATGAATGCAAGAAAGAATTGGTGGATTCAAGCATAACACAATCAATGGAATCAAATCGTTAAGCAACAATATTTGAATTCGCAAACAAGAATCAAGCCTAAACTACACATATTAGATCACAACACATAGATAGGCAAGGAACGAACTTGAATTGGGCATTAAGCAAAATACAAGAGTAGGCGAGATTGAACCTAAATGCACATCTAGTGGAAGATGCTAGGCGAGAACCATACTCAAATATTTCTACAAAACGCAAGGGAATCTAAATGCACATCTAGTGGAAGATGCAATGTAAGGAATGGACCTATCTGAGTATTGATGATATTCTATATGAGAGTAGACGATGACACTGTAAGTTTAAGCAAAAGAGTTGCCTCAATCATGATCATTGGCCAGCATAAGCAAGCGAATTATTTAGCGACCAAAGTATCAAAGAATGTTGAATCACTTTAGTCAATCCTCACACTTAAGATTAAGTGCACAAGTGCACAAGTGTGAATCACATTGCCAATCATCAACTTAAACAACATATAAACTAAATGGTTGAATCATCTGAGACCATCTTCACCACTTAGAACATGATGCACTAGGCATGAGTGGGAATCATGTGGTTCATCATCAACAATGACACTATAACTGAGTTAAATCACATAGGGCAATTTTGGCATGGATCACAATGATTAAATATTAACAAATATAAAGACAGAAATACCTCTAATGAAGGCAGATACTACCACTTGAAGAACGCAACTCCAACTAACTCTTGCAGATGATCAGCTCAGACGGACCAACGGAACGAATAGAGCGAAAAAATAAAGCGTAGAAGAGTTTTTCTAAAATGTGAGAGATTTCGAGAAAAATGGGTTTTTTCTCTGATCTCGTGAAAATCTGTGAAAATCTGTGTATTCTCTGATCTTGTGAAAATGCGTGTTTTTCTCTGATCTCGTGAAAATCTGTCTGAGAAGCAGAGAGGAGTTGTGAAATTCTGGTGAAAATGTGTGTCCTTGAAATGAAAAAAGAGGTGCCTATTTATAGGAAATTAGATTTGATCTATTTTAGGAAATAGGCTAATCGATTATGTTGAAAAACACTTGGGAGATGTAATCGATTATTGGCTCATTGATTTTTGAGTAGATAATCGATTATATGGCATATATAATCGATTAGGTACTCACCATATTTAGTGAAAACTTTCCGTTTATGCTCATAATCGATTATGGACCTTAGTGAAAACATGGGATAATCGATTATGCTCCTGAATTGTTTCAGAGTAGATAATCGATTATCCCCTTTGATTTTCAGAGTAGATAATCGATTATCCCCTTTGATTTTCAGGTAGATAATCGATTATCCCCTTGATTTTCAGAGTAGATAATCGATTATTTACTCGAAGGAAGGATATGAATAATCGATTATGTGCCTTCCTAAAAACATGGATAACTTCCTTATTCATCAAGAATACATTATATGCATGATAAAATCAATTTTATACTTTCTAAAAAAATTATTTTCATGCATGAGGCTTATTGAAAAATATTTCCATGCAAAATTATTTTTATAGACCCTTTTTGTGAGAAATGACCAAAATGCCCTTTTTGACCCTAAAAACCCTAATTTCCCAAAAAGTGCATTCTAACCCTAAAAATGATTTTAAAAACTTTGGAATGGTTTCTAGGACCCAAAATGCAATGCATAATTTATTTTTGTGTGGAAAATTAGGGTTTGGACCTAAGCCGGACAAAATTGGGGTATGACACATACATAAGTTTCCACTTTGGTGGCGAGGTATTAGTTTGTTAACCTCTCTTTTGTGAAGGTTAACAATGAGATTGTACTATGAGATTCCGTTTGACAGGTTAAATCTGAATACGAATATGTAAGTGGGGTAATTACTGACTCTTTTCATGTTGAGAATAACCATCAAAGGATTAATTGATGGATCTGCTTGCAAGTGACTGAAATTTCCGAAGTGAAGCTTGGTGTGCGGCGTGATAGTTTTGAAAAATCATTTTTGTGAAAACCCGCATGCTAAAGTTAATTTTGGGAACGAATCAAGAGGCTAATAAAATTTGATTGGGGAAAAATCCAAGGAAGATTACTTAGGTTGAGGGGAAACTCTCAATGCTATTGACTAATCCAGAAAGGAATCGGGTGCGTCGTTGGTAAAAACCTCGTGATGAAGTTGCAATAGAGGGAAAAGAGCTCTGAGTTCTGTTTGATAGTTGCTTTGAGAACAACTGAGGTGATTTTCATTACGTTCAAATTGATTTGATGTCCCCACGGTTTATTTCTACGTTAAGGTCAAAGTTTTTAGTAAAACCCTTATCCCACCTTTTGAAAAGTTTTACCTCGAAATCTTGGGGGCGAGTCAAGAAGTTTCACGAATGAATTTTCGTCATAATTGTCAATGTGTACTAGAACTGTTATGGATTTTATAATATTTGTTGAGAACGTGTTTACACCCTTCGAGGAAATTGTGTTTGTTTTTACCTCTACCGAGGAGTACCAGTTTGTGGATCTCATTTTCAACATATATTTCTATCAAGTGTCTTGTATTAGACCCTTTGATTTAGATTAATCAAAGTTGGGGCGTAAGCGAGGATAATTGAAATGAAGCTTCGGAAGTGTTTTCAAACGCGGTGCCGAGCCTATGTAGGCGAATGATGAGTTTCTCGTGTAGATTCGTAACAAGAGAGTTCGTATCAAGGTAGTAGTGGATCATACTTGGAGATTGATGTGCCAACTTTAGGAAGATTTTCTACACTCATTTCGTTAATTCAAGATTGTTTTTCCGCAAATTTAGACCTTTCTGAGAATGTCGATTCTCGGTTAGTCGAATGAAAGACTTGACGAAATTTTGAGGACAAAAATCTTTCAAGTTGGGGAGAATGTAACATCCTCAAAATAATTAATCGAATTATTTGGATGTTAACCCAATTGAATTAATTTGGTACTTAATTGGTAAAATTATTGAGTGCTAAAATTAATTATTGGCTGTCACAGGATCGTTAACCGAATAATACGGGTCAAGGACATTTTGGAATCGAAATAAGAGATTAAGATCAACACGGTAATTTGACCACGTTACCACTTATATATTAAATAAATTTATATATATATATATATATATATATATATATATGTGTGTGTGTGTGTGTGTGTGTGTGTGATTAAAAGAAAGAAAGAAAAGAATTAAAGAAAGGAAAGAAAGAAAGAAGAGAACGAGACAGAGAAGAGAAAAGAGAGAAAGGAAAAAGAAGACAAAGAATGGGTGTGGAAGAATAAGAGGAAAAATGGGATACTTCGGTTCATCAAAACGACTTCCTTCCAACACGAAAAACGTTCAGCGTTACTTCCTCTTCGATTTGGTACAAACATCATCATCATCAACTCACTCTACACAAATCCACCATTTTCGGTTTGAAGCACAAAGTGACGTTTTTGAGAGCTTTCTTCTTCTTTTAAGTAGTTTGGAAGCTTGAGGAGTTCGAATAAGAGGGTGATTGCTAGCTTGGAACGGATGAATCAAAGGTTTGATGACTTAGGGTTTGAAAATCAAGATTTGAGGTTATGTGTGAATAGTGATTCTAATCTTGAAGATGATGAATAGTGTTGATGATTCAAGGATGATTAGGAGCGAACCCGAAGCGTATTGAGTGCGGATCGAAGTTCAATTTCGTGAATTGGAAGTTGGTTGGTGATTAGGGTTCGAATGGGGGATTTCGAGGAATTCGGTATTTCGGTCAAAGAGATGTCTCGGGATCGAGCGGATTTGGGCGTTGTCGGAGCGTGGAAGTTTATGCGGGGATTGTTCGTGTGGTTATGTGGAGATTTTGAAGTCTCGGTGATTTCGGATCGGTGTCGGCTCTCGCTTCAAGGGTGAGTTTTACTCACGCTTAGGATGTTTTCGTTTTACAATGAATTTCACGTGATTTGATTTCGAAAGATTTTGACTTAAAAACCGTTATTTGGAAATATGTCGTATTTCGGTAAAATCCGTTTAGATTGAGTTTTTGATTTGATTGATTGATTGTGTGGTTTTTATTGGGTCTATTGTATTGGTTGTCAAATCTGTTTTCAATCGGAACGAGAATCGGAATTCAGCGGAATAGCGGTTTTCACGCGAAACCGCCAAAATTCTGCACCATCAGAGCCCATCGCGTCGCGACCCCCATCCCATCGCGTCGCGACCTGAATTGATTTTGCAACGCAAATCTATCTTCCTGCATTCGCGTCGCAACGGTTTCGCATCCCGTCGCAACGGTTTGCAGATTTTCAACAGTTTTTCACTGATTTTGTTTTCGCGATATCTTTTGATCTGGGAACCCGATTGAGGTGTTCTAAGATGCGTTTTAAAGGTTATTCAGAGGCCTAACTGGATATTCTATTTTTAAGGCAAAATGAACTGTTTTTGATATTGTAAATTGCTTTGGAAAGGTAACGAACTAGAGTGCGAGTGCAAACTTAGATAGAGTTTCGAAACCAAGTTCGATAATCGAATTGGTATTGCTTCGTGTTCTTGCCTTCGATTATTCGACTAAAGTGTAAAGTACGATGATAGGACTAAAACCGAATTGGTACTGCTTCGTGTTCTTGCCTTCGGTTTTAGACAAAATATATATGTATGTGATAACCGGTTTAATAATCGAATTGGTACTGCTTCGTGTTCTTGCCTTCGGTTTTAGACTAAATATATATATGGCATACATGTTTAATAATCGAATTGGTACTCCTTCGTGTTCTTGTCTTCGATTTTAGACAACATATATATAAGGTACACATGTTTAATTGTCGAATTGGCATTAAACAATATATATATATATATATATATATATATATATATATATATATATATATATATATATATATATATATATATATATATATATATATATATATATAGTGCATAGGTGTAATAATCGGATTGGTACTGCTTCGTGTTCTTGCCTCCGGTTTATTATGTCTGGGGTAGAGCCCATGTTAGGATACTAGGAAGGGGCAACTATATCCCCTCACCCTAGGCCCTTATACCCTAAACCCGAATGATTCATAATTGGACCGAGAGTGTTAGTAGGGGTCTCGGTAGAACTCACTGAGATTGTATCTCACTGTTTAAATGTTGTTGTTTTACAGAGACACAGGGACAGCGGAAATCGAAGAGGCACGAGTAGGTTGAGCTCGGATGGTTGCTGAAGACTTAGTTTTATGCTTAAGTTTAGGTTTTCCCTTGTTATCTATGTATCACGACATTATGTTTTTTTTTGTGTTATATCTTTCTTCCGCTTTCTTGTATGATACTGAACACTATAGTTGCTGATGGTTTATGGTCTGAGAACCGTATCGTCTTGTTTGTAAATAAGACTGTTGGTTTATATTCAGCGAAAATTTATAGTGATATTCAGTGTCTAAGCAAGAAATATTATCTCTGATGAATTAGGTTTGGTACACTTGAGTATTTTTACCTGATAAAAATACCGGGGCGTTACATGTTACAATCTTGTTCCCGTTATCTTGTTTCTCAGCATAAATCATTCCTTTTATGTACGACCTTTTGCACACATCACGATTATGCTTTTCTACTTCACTTTTGAGTCAGGTAATTTAATCCTTGTACAATCTATATAAGTACACATACGGGAAAATTAAATTCAAATACATATATTCCTCGTACCGCATTTATGCCCATTGTCTTCTAAACGCAGTAGGGTCGTACACTTGTTTTCACTCATGGGTGGTTGGTTTCCTTTGCTTGAGGCAGGATGAGCAGAGAGAAAACACACTGGATTTAGTGCATATACAACTTTTCTTGATTTCAGAAATGTGAACTTTTTTGTAAGTTTTAAATACTAGAAAATATTATTTTTATACACCTAAAACACATATCAAATGACTCTAAGACCGATTGTTTTCTTATTGTTGTGTTTTTTATAGATTAATAGATTATGGGGAATGTACATGAAGTGAAAAGACATGAGGAAATTAAGCAACCACCTGTGAGAAATACCCATCAGTCTCATTTTCATTTTTATTTTGTTAATAAAAAAAGTTCTCTTTTATGGAACACCCTCCACATTTTTTTCCGCACCTTCATATTTTATTAAAAAATGTAATTTATATACAATATTTCTCAAAAAAGAGTACAAAATTAATTTTGACATGCTAATATTAAATTTTTTTCATACACTTTAAATATATACAATACATTAAATGTGTTATTTATAAGTTTTTAATGTTATTTTTATATTTCATAGACTCTTACGAGAGTTTACGAGTCGAGTCTACGGACTCTACACGAGTCTATGTAGACTCTCGAGTTCGACAACCTTGCTAATATGAATGACTTATGCAACTCATAATTGTCCTCTACGCGATTTCATATTTTGAAATCGTTGAATAATGAGTTCGGCGTCAATGTTATTGAATACATCTCTCTCAATGTAATTCACTAGAGACAGTCGTTCATCCATGTATTCTCTATTAAGTTACGCAACCTAGCCTTTACAATCTTCATAGTTGGATGGAAACTTGGGGTCTTAGTGCAAAATTATAACTTTAGGGGGGTCAAAATATTTTTATATAAGGAGATAAATGGGTTTTTTTTCCGGTGGATTCAAGTGACCTCCTCAATTGACCAACAATGGTTGGTCCAAGTGATAACTGGATTTGGATCCCACTCCAATGTCTCGGATTCGAATCTTGGATGTGGCAAAAACTCTATTGGGAGTGGAGAACTGTAGAGACTAAACTCATGAGCACTTGGATGAGATGGCAAGAGACAAACAAATTGAATGAATTTAATGACATTTTCTACTATCGAAAAAATATATTAAATAAAATGAGGAATGGGCTTATAAGGCTTATTTTCATATGTAAACTAATTAAATGAATTTAATGACGTTTTGTTGATCCGAGTAGGTTCCCAGGAAAGAGAGGTGGGTCACAATAAACACTCTTAAGTACCAATTTGTTAGTCTTTAATGTATTAAATGTGTTTACAAACAATAAACTGAAGTAATTAATATTTAATGGTTTTGAGTCAAAATATTAATGAGAAATTAAGATGTACAGCTATAGTAGAAATTGAAAAAAAATGAAAAAAAAATTAATGAAAAAGGAAAAAGAATAGTAACCTTTACAAATAGGGAATGGGCTTATAACGCACGATTGACTAAAATATTGTATTTTTAACTTTGTGAACAATGAATAAAAACAACGGAGAAGCACATAAATAGGTTTGTCTCAGCCTGTCAATTTTATCCTGATTGATTGATAACATCTAATGGAGAAGCACATATCAAAGTCTTCCTTTTTCTTCGTCATTTTGACAGTTGTTGTTGCAAGTAAGTTTCTCCACCTTTATAATGCTTGTTAACTTTGGGTAATGAAAGATAGATTCAATATTTTTTTTGCAATTTTAATATATACAATATTTATAGTGACATCGTCCAACACATTCAAGGACAAAAACGGCTTTTTTATCCATCTTTAAACAATATATTATATATACCTTACTAATTTTCCATTGTATTTTCTGTTTTGTGGGAGCACAGTGCATTTGAAAGTAGTAGAAGGTGGTGTCTGCACAGCAGTTGTGGGTAGATGTGATGCCAGAAATTGTGATGAGCATTGTAAATCCTTTTTAGGAGGCAAAAAAAAATATTATGGGTGGACATGTTTGATAGAGGAATTGTGCACCTGTTTTTTCGAACCTGGGCCTCCACCTGGTCAACCTTCTTGTCGCGTTGTTTTGGGACTTTGCAGTGATCAATGTGATCCAAACTGTTGCAATTCAAAGTGTGCTAATGCCAAAAGGGGTACTGGGAATTGTATTGATGCCTTTGATAAGGAATTGTGCATGTGTTCCTATAATGGTTGAGTTACTCCTTGAATGAAATAAATATATGTATTCCTATTTTAAAGGTATTAATGTGGTTTTATTCACCTTTTTAATATATCATTTCATTTGAATTGAAATTCCATGATGAATTCTTACATCTGCAAGAAAAGGGGAATGCAAACAAGCGAAGACTAGGCAAAGGCTAAATTTTGTTGTACCAAATTCATGGTCTTGTAGAAAGACATTTAGATTTAGTGTAACATCCTAGATTTTTAACCAGTGATAAAATCCACAATATTACTTTTTAGATCTTTCAGAATAAGCATCCGTAATTTGGATTAACAAAAACATCATTAAAAACTCACATCGATAGGATTTTCACAAAATAAAACTTGTTCAATACTAAAAACATTACTGAGTTCAAATGACCTATCGGAGTCGACTCACAACTTAATTCAAGTTACGAATACAGAAAGACTTATATCTTAATACATAATTCTCATCACATGAGACTTAGCACCAAAATAATATGCTACGCATCTAACTTCAAGGTACTCCATGAATTTGGATCCTTTCCTTGCCATATCCTTCGTTAACTTTAACATGCTTATCTGAAAAACAACAACAATGAGGGGTGAGATTACATAATCTCAGTGAGCCCTTTCGAGACTCCCTTACCATACTAAGTTTCGAGTATCTTTTATTATTTTACCTATGATGCATCCCTCTAACGCCTTAGACTTACATAATATAAAAGCTACGACGTACACTATGGGGAACCCGCACTCAACATGGCCGCTCGAAAAAGGCCACCCCCAAGCAGACCATTTTACTAGTACCATTGCTAGTTTGTGCCCTTTTGGACCCCCAGTGGTCCTTCAAAGCCCCAGTGCACCTTCGGACCCCAAATGGTCCTTCAGGGTTTAGGCAACCCCTTAGAACCCAAGTGCTCTCTTAGAGCCAAAATGCTCTTTTAGAGCCCCAGTACTCCTCCAGATCCCCAGTGATCATTTCTTTATTGTTCTCGGTTAACACGCCAAGTGTTAATCGTCCCTCATTCCCTAACTCATCTTTCCCCTAAGCGGACAAAATTAGCGTCTATTCTATCTTTATTTTTATTTCTACTACGAAAATCTGAAAACCATTCACCTTTTCTAGTAAAATATAAATAAAGAGGGGCAGCTGTTATACCCCAATTTTGTCCGATCACCTTTTTTCGCAGGCATTTTAATTTAGTTTGCGTGTCATAGGTCCCAGGGAATATCGTTATGAGAACGGTATTTTGAACGCTTTCAATACTATCTTGTTCTAATTTAGGAAAATGAGTGGTGTTTCATTCAATTGGGCCTACGCTCAATAAGTTGGGCCAGTTTATCTACTTTCGGTCTATGTCTAATAGTTTGGGCCAGTTTTAATAAATGGGCTTATGCCTAATATTTGGGTCATTTATCTATTTGGGCCTACATCTAGCTTGTTGAGCCTCTTTTTTAATAAATGGGCCTATGATTGGTATTTTGGACCTAATTTAGTCCTTTGATCAAAAAGCCATAAAAAATGATAATAAAGTAAATTCAGAAAATAAAAAAATATATTTACAATAATCCAAAAAAATCTAAAAAAAAAACAAAATATCACCAAAAATATACAAATATAACAAAAATCCGAAAAATGAACAAAAATTGATGAAAAAACAAAACAGCAACAGTACCTGATCCATGGGCTTATTCTTGATGCCCAAGACTCCCAAACAAGCCCAAAACCTGCTAAATAGGAAACAAAATCAGGTCAGAATCAATTTTTTTAATTTCCTAAACCTAATTTTTGCCTATATAAACAAGCCTGATACACACAGAAAAGGCACCGAAAATTCACAGAAAATCAGACACGAGAAATTCAGAGAAAGTTCAGAATAAAAAAGGATTAGGGTTTCACGCTGAAACCCACGCTAAAACCTTAATAACAAAAAAACAAAAAAATTCTGAAACGAGAAAAGAAGCAGCCAGGATAACAGTAGCAGTGGTTAACAGCAACAAACAATAATAGGGAGAAGATCTTCCAGAAGCTGGCATCTAGGTTGGTGTTTCTTTTATTTTTTCTTATGTGCGAATTTCAAAAACATGTAGAGGTAGGTGTTTAATCTGTAATGCTCTAATCATGTAATGTTTGTTTTTGATAACCTCCCAGTGATGTATATGTATACATTCGTCCCCTGTACAGATTAGGGTTTAAAAAAGAAATAAGTTCAGTTGTGAAATATAGGATTCAAAATCATTGTTCAAAATAAAACGAAATTAGAAAATTAGGGCTTAGTTAGTAAAAATCAGAATCGGTTTTGTCGCTTAAAAAAAGGTAGAAATGGATTAGAAGATTAGGTTTTGTTAATCTGTTTCAAGAAAGAAATTAGGCCAAAGTTTTTTTGCTAAAATTAGGGTTTAGATTTTTGTTTTTGTTTAAGGAATCAGAAACCAAAAATAGGTAAAAGTAGAAATAAAAAAATGAGAAAAGAGACATAAAAAACGAGTCAGAACCGTACCAATTCCAACCACCGTAGACGGTGGTCGTCTCCCCAAAAGCGCCCCGTCGCTGTTGTTCGACACACCGTCACTGTTGGCTCCAAACAGAACGCCGTCAGTCGTCAGCCTTCGTCCTCCCCAACCATGTCGCCACCGTCAGTGAACACCGCCGTAAGGCTCGCCGTCGTTTTCTCGTCGTTGGACGAGAACCACCTAAAGAAACAGAAAAAACAAACATCAAAAATAAGAAAGAATAGAGTAGGAGGAGAGAGAGGAAAAAAACTAAAAAAACAGCAAACAAAATAGAAAAGAAAAGGGTAGAAGTTACCTCCGGCCACCGTGTACGGTGGTTGGCTCTCAAGACCGCCGTCAGGGCCTCCTCCCCATTTACGCCATCATCATAGCTTTAAAACGAAAAACCATCGCGAGCGCTCGTTGCTGTCATTCCTCATCACCGTTGCGACCATCACCGGTCTTCCCCTCGCACCGTCGCGAGCTCCTCTTCTCCGGCGATCTCACCGCCGTCGACCTCCGTCATTCTCCCACCTTCGCGAAACTCTTCTTGCCCTCTCTCACTGCGTAAATCTCTCCCTCTTTCCCTTTCGTCTTTCCCCTCTTTCTCTCTCACCCCTAAAATTCCGCCTCTCTCTCACTTGATTCACGGAAATTTCACATTTCCCTCTCCCCAAAAGAGTGGTGCGGCGCTGAGAGAATAAGCGAGTTAGGGTTGAGGGGGGATTGGGCCGTGGACAGCGCCGCGAGAGAAAGGAAGGGAAATTAGGTTTAGGTTTGCTTCGAAAATGCCTTATATAGCGTAGAAACCTAGGGTTATTTTCGTCCTTTCCTTTTAACTCAGAATACTACTTACACCTCTCGCTTTCCTGTATACGCCCCTTGAAAAGCCCATGAATTCGCAGGCGAGTCTACAAACTGGGCTGCTGCTTTTCACACCCAGTTTTAATAATACAACTCCCTTTCTGCAAACGGCAACCCATTTTACTATTGCACCCTCTCTTTTCGTTTTTTTATTAATTTCTTTTACAAAAAACCTATAAAAATAAATAGATAAATATTTCATTTTCAAAAAATATAAATAGGGGACTAAGTCGACTGTACAGTCAGGTTAGTTTGCTTTTTAGGTCACTAATGAACCGTTACGGATCATGTCCTGAAATCCCTATTTAAAACAAACAATTTCTAAATCAAAATAAACACAAACACATTTCTTTCCACAAATCAAATTTTCAAAATAGGGGATTAAGTCGACTGTACAGTCGGGTTAGTCAGCGTTCTAGGATGAATGAGCCGTACGGCTCAAGAGTCCTAAAATTCCTATTCCAATAAAACTAAACCAACACACATCAAACTATTTTCCAAACTCCAAAAACTCCATAGGGGACTAAGTCGACCGTACGGACGGGTTAGTCATCGTTCTAGGACGAATGAGCTGTACAGCTCAATAATCCTAAAACCCCTATATTAAAAAAACACCAACCAACAAACTTTTTCTATCCAAGAACTACGTGTGATTTGATTCTCTACCAGGAGATACGTAGGAGCAGAGGGCGGCCGACCTCTTTCAATTCAAAAAATATCAAGTCTTTTCTTTCTCTTAGTTTCCTCTAATTTACAATAAAAGGGTAAAATAAGCATTTTCAAAATTAATATTCTTTCCTACAACTAGTTAGCAGGTAACCTTTATTAGGAAAGATGTCGTGGGGTGCTAACACCTTCCTCACGCATAACCGACTCCCGAACCCTAATCTGGTCTCAAGGACCCTTATCCATTCCAAAAGGGATTTTTCAATGTTTGCCCTTATAATTAAACTTTGGTGGCAGCTTCATTTTTTGAACCTTCGAGGAATCCTCAACCGGATTTTTCGGTCGCTACACTAAACACCTCAAGTCACAATAAAAATTAAAACTCATGCCTCTTAAAAAATAAGTCAACCAAATATATAAGAACTAATTCACTAAACACATAAAGCCAACAATAAAAATTCATAATCAAGCCTCTTAAAACTCAAAGTAAGGTGTTACATTTAGCATGGTTTATAGATATGTGTTAAGGGTTTAGTGAGGCCTTTGAAGTGAGGCTTTCTGTTTAATATAAAATTTTGTTAAATTATTAAGTGTTTGTTTAAATTTTATTTTTCCGGCTTTTCGTAATGCAAATTTTTTTATTAAACTGTTTTAATCAATTTCAACTTAACATTCTTCGATAGTAAAAGTAGCGTTCTTTGTTGAGACGTTATTGATCCAAGATAAAATTTATTTTCAATTCAATTTTTTTATTAATTTTAGTTGTAAAGAACTTCTTTCTAGCTGACAATTATATATTTTAAAATAAAAAACAATTACGATACTATAAATCAAGAAGTCAATAATGAGTTCAAATAAAATATACTATAAAATCAAGACTAAAGAGACTATAAAACTAAAATAAAGCAATTAATGGATCTGTTTAGTAAAAAATAGCAGATAAGCTAGCGGATAGACAATCACCACAAAAAAAGAGACTAATAGCGGCGCTTGTTTCGCGGCGGGTACATCCAACCGCCGTCGCTTAACAACATCTGCGGCGGTTCACTATAACCGCCCTAAACCAACAACACCGGCGGCGGTTCAAAGTCCTCTCGCGGCGGTTCTATTTCTTCAGAAAAATCAAGCGCGAATATGTTTCGTTTCCCCGCGATTCTCAAACACACTCCACTCCACTAACACTAATCAAACCCTAACCCTTTCATCTCTGAGGCGAATTTGTTAGGAATCCATTCATCTGAGGCTTCAAGAACAGAAACCCTTTACGGTTGAGGTACAACTCCTTTCATCTTGTTACTTTCATCTTGTTTCATCTTGCGCTGATTGTTGTAAGAAATCGTTGTTGCTCCTTTCATCTTGCGCTGATTGAGGTAAGATATCGTTGCTGCTCCTTTCATCTTGCGCTGATTCATCTTGTTTCAGGTACAAACAGAAACCCTTTTCATCTCTTCCTCTTTGTCCGTTCTCTTGCTTCAGGTACGAACCCTTTCTAGTTTGTCTTCGTTTCTTCCTCTTTGTAACTTAATGATTTGTTTTCCCTTTTGGTTTGATGTATTGGAATGAAAATGTTTGGGGCCATCTGCTAATGTTTTCCCTTAATTAAAATGATTTGTCTTCGTTTCCCTTTTGAAACAATTTTGGTTTGATTGAGTTGGAATGAAAATGTGTTGTTTGGTTGTGATTATTGTTTTCTGAGATATATGAGTTTTGTGTCTAATTTTGTTGTTAAAATTGTTTATTTTGTGGGGATCTCACGATGGGTGATGATTTTGTAATTTTCCATTGTTTGCTGTGATCACGATAAGCTCCAGGGACATTTTGTATCGTTTCTTTCACTTTATTGTTCAAAGAAATTGTGGTGTAGATTTTTGAATAGGCGAATTTGTTGTTGAAGTAATTAGTATAGCTTTTTGGGTTATGAGGTCAAGATATTGGTGGATATTCATTTTGGGTATGTGGATGCAAGTGTTGGCTAGTGGGAGTGGTGCTAAATGGAAAATTGGTTCAATGGTTAAAACTTAGTTGTATAAGGTGGAGATGACAGTTGGTGGTGAGGTTTATGGGATGAATTGCTTCTTTTTCTGAATCAAGGAAGGAGTGTAGGACAATGTTCTGAGTCTATTTCAAACTTTAATAGTTAATACTAATGTTCTGTTGGTATTACTAATAGTCTAATGTTTGAGCCATCTTGAGGTTTAATATCATTGATAGAGAAAAGATTGGCTGTCATTTTTTTATTTGTTAAGTGTCTTACCTCCATGTAGGTGATAACCATGTTATCTATCAAATAATAACTTTACTTTGAGTGCCTTACTATGAAGTGTTTGTTCACTTAGGTTTCCATTCTACAGCATGTTGTTGGTTTGGCCTGGATGCTTCTTTGTTTTTTGTGTGATTGGTTTCTTTTGTTGTGATATGTCATATGGGGACTAAGCAAATTGTTTTTGTTTTTCACATGGTTGCTAATCTGTTCAGTTTTTCACATCCTTTGTAGTTTCAATCTTGTTTTGGCTTGACCTTTGTTTTTTCCTCATCAATCAAATATGTTCTTTTCCTTGCAGCCTTCAAGAGATGCATTGGATTCATGTTTTGGTGTAGCTGTGTCCCCTGGAAATCTTGTCATTGCAACTGTATGATATTTCATTTCCATTTTAATCTTTGCATATATGTTTTCGATCCTAGATATGTTCATGATGTTTATTACACCAACAATATTATATACTCAAACCAACTACCAAATATTTCATTTCCATTTCTGGTTTTATGTCTGTGATATACTGCAACAAGACTTTTGCATCATATTTTTCCAGCAGACTATACATACAGTACACAATAAATCTGCCATGTTACATTTTCTGTACTGACATTTCATTCTGTTTTATTGGCACTATGTTGTTGTTGTCTGTGTTTTCAGCTACACTGTTTATTCTTGGCTGATAGTTTAGTTGTGCATATTATGTTGCACATTGGCTGCTGTTTTGTTGTTGGCTGATAGTTTAGTTCAGCTACACTATTTTCTTGGCTGATAGTTGTTGTTCATTCCGTTCAATGTATTATTTAAGCAATGAGACTCTCCAACTAATAAACTAGTCTGTTCATTCTTGGCTGATAGTTGTTCATTCTGTTCATTCTGTTCACATATTATGCTCTTCAGGAGGCCATTGAACTATCAACAACAGGAAACCCAAGCCCAGCAAGGGATGCTTGTCAAGTGATGATGATGATTACTTTCTCTTGAGAATTTTCATATGGTTTCCGTTTTATTTTGATTGTTGCCTCAGACACGATGTTTTCTTAGATATATGTTGAGCTGTAAGTCTTAATCTTCCTTTCTTTTTCATCATGATTTATACAATGGATGAATGATTTATACTGTTCTCAGTGTCAATTCCATTATGAGATCTTTCCTGCATTTGACTGCATTTGATTGCATGAACTTGGTAATTTTTTCCAGTTGCAACTCCATTGTTAATTTGTTCCTCAAGTAAATGAACATTTATTTTTCAGTAAATAGTCAAATTAACACTCAAATGATAAAACATTGGTCATATTAGTCATTGAATGATGGAAATTGTATGAAGTTGTTGCTCAAAGTGGTAATTGTAGTATGTTTGCTTTTTGAGATTTAGCTCTTTTTCCCTGCCTACTACATTTTCCTCTTCATATTTTTGTTGCGTATATACAAAACTATTTATGTGTTCTTTAGCATGTTGGATGCAAAATATCTGGATTGGTTTTAATCAGCTCTGTTTGACACTTTCAGGGAGGATCATCCAGAGAATGTTTTTTCATCCATGGAAACCATAATGATCCTTGTTCTAGAGGAAAGTGAAGATATATCTCTGGAGTTACTCTCTATGATGGTACCCTTTATGATGGTACTAAATATTGATGATACCATTACAATTACTGGATACAACATATATGTTGAGCATATGTTAACACAATATAAGTACCCTTTATGCTTTAAATGTGAATGGGCTAGTACCACTATATGGTAAGTTAATACCATTTGCATGCATGTTGTTGCTGATGGCTTTTCTGGCTTAGTTTATTAGGTGTTTGGAGATATTTTGGACTCCATTTGCCAAATATATTATAATGTTCTTTCATAGAAGTATGGCTCCTAAAAGAACAAAATGAATAAGCAAATAGGTAAATATATATATATATATATATATATATATATATATATATATATATATATATATATATATTGTTAGCGGCGGTTCTTAACCGCCACAGTTTTTTTTTAAAAAACTTATTGTACTTTAGCGGCGGTTTGCAACCGCCACAACCCATAAAATTAAAAAATAAATGGTCAACTAGCGGCAGTTTGGAACCGCCCCTAACCCTAAGCGTGGAAAACCATATGGATGTTTTGCGGCAGTTACAAACCGTCGCTAAATTTGCGGCAGTTTGTGTGGCGGTTATCAGAACCGCCGCGAACAGACCTCCCGACGCTGAAAACCGCGGCGTTTCCTGAACCGTCGCCAGAACCAAATAACGGCGGTTATAACCGCCGCCGCTTGCAAAACCAACCGCCGCCGTTGGTTGCTTTTCTAGTAGTGAATTATGTGTTTGGTAAAACTAGCGATTAAAATAGCTATTAAATGTAAAATGACATAAATGGATATTTAATTAATGATTAAATTATTTAATGATTACAAAATATTTGATGAGGAAATAGGAGTAATTTAAGAAAAATAATAAGGGTAAAAATGCCAAAAAAAGTGAGACACTATACGCTATCCACTAAAACACTGCGCAAAAAATGCTAAATGCTAGTGCTTACCAAACACTTGTACTCGACACCGTTAGTTAAATACACTAGTCTCATCCACTAGCAGATAAAATGCGTCAAACATAGCCTAAATTAAACAACATTAAGATAAGATCAAAAAGAAAAAAGTGGAACAATATAAAATTTTATTGTCAAGAGATTATTTCGAATAAAAAATTCTTCTTGATAACGGACAATTTATCGACTCGCTTACTAATATACATAAAAATCTAATATTATAAAAAAATTTAAATAATAAATCATTATTAAATACAGAAATTTTAGTCGCATTTTTGGGCACATTAAAATTGTTTTATTAATTATTATACAATTATTCAAAAATTAACACGAAGTAAATTCTTGTCGACTGAATTTACCAGTTTTAATTTATGATTCGGTGAGCTAGACATATTTGGAGTACATGTTGCTAAGAATGGGTTTCAGTGTTAAGTGAAAAAGATGGATGAAAGAGTGTTATTCATCCAACTCTATATCGGTACTAGTAAATGGTATCCCAAGGGAAGAATTTGTGGCCCAAAAAGGGGTAACTCCATTCCTATTCCTAATAGCAGCGGAAGGATTGACGGGGTTGGTGCAAAGAGGGGTGGAATCTAACAACCTAACGAGTTTCAAAGTAAGTGATTCACTATCTATCTCTATGTTGCAGTTTGCCGATGACACCATATTTCTATGTGATGGTAAAAAAATGAGTGTTTGGTGCTTGAAAGTTAATCTGAGATGTTTTGAAATGGCTTTGGGTCTTAACACTACAAAAAAACTGGTCTTTAGCGACAGACATTTCCCTCGCAAAATGACCAAAATCCGTCGCTAATGGTCATTTGTGAGGGAATTAGCGAGGGACCAGTTCTGTCGCTAAACCCCTCCTCGCTAATGCGATTAGCGAGGGAATTTGAATCCCTCGCTAATTAGCGAGGGAATTTTCCCTCGCTAAGTCTGACTGTTTCTGTTTTTTTAAATCTGCTTTTTTTATATTATTTTAATTATTATTATTACTATTATTATTATTATTTCCAAAGAGAGAGACAGAGAGAGACAGAGAGAGAGAAAGAGAGAGAGAGGAGTGAGAGTGGTGGTGGTGGTGAAGGTGGCGTGGGGATGATGTGTGGATGGTAGAGAGAGAAGGAGAAGAGTAAGGGAGAGAGAGAGAGAGAGGGGGGAGACGAGTGAGAGTGGCGGCGGCGGTGGTGGTGGCGTGGTGGTAGTGTGGTGGTGGTGTGAGTGAGAAGAAGAGGAGAGAAGAAGAGTGAGGGAAGAGGAAGGGTGGCGTGGTGGTGGTGTGGTGGTGTGGTGGTGGTGTGAGTGAGAAGAAGAGGAGAGAAGAAGAGTGAGGGAAGAGGAAGGGTGGCGTGGTGTTGGTGTGGTGGTGGCGTGGTGGTGGTGTGAGTGAGAAGAAGAGGAGAGAAGAAGAGTGAGGGAAGAGGAAGGGTGGCGTGGTGGTGGCATGGTGGTGGTGTGAGTGAGAAGAAGAGTAAGGGAAGAGGAAGGGTGAAGAGGAGAGAAGAAGAGTGAGGGTGTTGTGAGTGAGAAAGAAGAGTGAGGGTGTAACCGGATTTAAGGAAAAAAAATAAAAAAATTTGCGAGGGAATTAGCTACGGAACTGTTCGTTGCTAATTGCTGCACATTTACCAACCTCTGCACTGAGTCCCATCATCTGAAAACTGTCAAAAATTTAGCGAGGGACTGAAATTCCGTCGCTAATTTTCCCGTCTATGCCATTAGCGAGGGAATTTCCGTCGCTAATGTCTAAATTTCCGTCGCTAATTCTCAAAAATACGACAGTGCCTATTCCCTCGCAAATTCCGTCGCTAATCCCAATTTTTGCGAGGGACCATTAGTCCCTCGCTAATTTCCGTCGCTAATGGCTTCTTTTCTTGTAGTGTAAGGTTAACTTTGCTAAGAGCAATGTGGTAGGAATAAATATTGATGAAAGGTCGCTAAGGGGTATATCACAGTATCTGGCTTGTAATAGTGGTGCGGTCCCATTCAAATTCTTGGGAGTCCCGGTAGGTGCTAACCCCAGAAGAACAAGTACGTTGCAGCCCATCATAGATTCTATCAAGGCTGGACTCAACAGTTGGTAGAGCCAACAACTCTCTATGGGAGGCAGGACAACATTAATTAATTCGGTGTTATCCTCTTTACCCTTATATTTCTTCTCTTTTTTTAAAGCTCCAAAGAAAGTTATTGGAGAAATTATTAAATTGCAAAGGAGGTTTCTATGGGGAGGGGATGGGGAAAATAGAAGAGTGGCTTGGGTAAAGTGGGATTTGATTTGTTCATTCAAATGCAAAGGAGGTCTCAGAATAAATAATTTAGAAGCTTTTAATTTAGCTTTCTTTCAAAGTGGAGGTGGAGATTTCTTATGGAAGATGCTAATGCAATATGGAAGAAAGTTTTTGTAGAGAGATACAGTTCAAATAGACCATGGTTTAGAGAGGGAGACATAAGGAGAGGATTGAAGAACACCTCTATATGGTGGAGGGACGTACTCACGTTGGGGGTTGGTTCAAACATGCAAATTGAGTGGTTTAACGATGTAGTATGTTATTTTGAAATTGTTTAAAAAATTCAGACCGAAGAGATTACTAGGATGAGTCACGGACTAGGTCTTTAAGACGTTTCATGGCACTGCTGAAAATTGTGCAAGAAGGCTCTCAACCATGACGTCTCTAGGATAAAACAGCCTAGTCGAAATTGATACGAAAGTTCACTGCACTGTGAAAATTCGCTCTTAGAGATACACCCTCAATATGGTTATGAAAACCACTCGTTAGAAAAAAAAACTTGGAAATGCTTCAAGTTTTCTAGAGAAGAATAAAGAAGTTTAGAGATAAGAGAGAAAACTTAGAAATGCTTCAAGTTTTGGTGTGAGTAAGAAGTGATGAGGGGAGGGGGTCTTCCTTTTATAGGGGCGTGAGGGATGAGGTACCGTTGGGAAAAAATTAATAGCCAACAGGTCTTTTGACCAATATGACCGTTTGGAGAAAAAAAACGTTACGGTTTGACTATGACTCAGTCAACATGACCGTTGGAGGAGTCAACACACGCAAAAATAAAAATAAAATTAAATATTTTTGAAAAAATAAATATACACCATTGAGCCCAGGCCCGTCCCTGTCATTCACAAAATTGGGTACCCTTGGAGCCCAACTCATTGTGTGAGTTTCTCACTTATAAACACTCTCAAAGTTCTTATTCTATCCAATGTGAGACAGTTTCAATTCACACGGCCATTAAAGTTCCAACATAGTCAGAAAGAAAATTCAGAAAGGAAACCCTATCATGTTTTGGTCTGATATTTGGTTGGGAAGATAACCATTTTCAGCTTTGTTTAACCCATTACTCAAAGTTTGTGAATGAAGCAAGCTGTAGTGTCAGATATGGGAAGATGGCAGCAAAACAAGTGGAGTTGGGATTGGACTTGGGCCATTAATGTGCCTCACTATGAGGTCAATAACATGACTGATCTGAAAGCATTGTTACTAGGTATTGAACTGTCAAAGGACGCGGAAGACAAATGGTGTTGGTTGTTGGATACAGCAAGAGAATTTACGGTTAAAAGTTGTTATAAGTGGTTGTGTTTTTCTTTTGCAGGTAATGGTGGGTCTGTTTGATTAAGCAATAGCTGAAGCATGTAAAAAGCAGTGGAGAAATGATGTTCCTTCGAAAGTGTTAATTTTTACACGGCGACTATTGTTGGATAAACTAGCAACATGAGAGGCTTTACACAGAGACGGTGTCCTAGTGTCAATACATGCATGATGTGTACTATGTGCTTTGTTTTAAAGAAGCTAAAACAACCACCCACTTATTTTGTAATTGTGAAATCACAAAAATGGTTTGGAGTAGAATATTTTCATAACAGTGATGTAGTGACAAATTTTATGAAGTTGGGTGGAAAGATAAAAGGGAAGAGGAGAAGGGGAGTCAAGCACCTTATTTGGATAGCGGTGGTGTGGAATTTATGGTTGACTAGGAACAACGTCTTATTTAAGGGAATAGTTGTAAATGTTAGATCAACTGTTATGTCTGTAAAATATATTGCTTGGGGATGGTTTATTTCTAAGAAATGAGAGAAACTGTGGCGTAACTTTGTCAGACTGGTTTAGTAGTCTTTTGGGATGTTTACTCTTCGTATAATGTAATATATATGTGAGGTACTCTTTTTCTTCCTTGGGGCTTTTTCCCAGTGAAATTTGGCATGGAGAAGTTTTAACGAGGCCTCAACGTGGATGTGGTTGGAGCACCTCTAGTGCTCCATTCAATAAATTTGCTTGTCAAAAAAAAAGTCAACAAGAATGGATTGTTATAACACAGAGATAGAGAGCATTACGGATAAAACTAAATGGACTAGCGTAGTTAAAAATTCCAATTAAATATACAAATATTGAAATGGATACACAAATTTGTGAATTAATATTTTTTATAAGCATCTGAATTAAAAAATGTGAGAGTGACATATGAGAGAGGTATAGAACTGTAGAACCGCAGTCGTGCATAGGCCTATCCCTGGCACCGTACCGGTTCTCCGCATGCAACCCCCCACTATAGAGGCACATGTTAGAAATATTTATTTTGGCTTTTGATTTATAAAACTTAGGTTGAATGGTATCTTGATGGGTCTTGGAATATCTATCTTCTTCTGATCAATAGATATTAGGCACCACATGGTATATAAGTCTACTTGGAAAATGTAGCCTATAATTTAATGTATCCATGATGGGTGGAACCATTACAAATCTTCATGGAAGGGTATGGTTTGAATGGATAAGGATTTTTTTTTATTAGCAAAACATATATTAATGGGGGCAAAGGGGGTGCTCCAACCCATTACATGAGTAGTAAAGAGAAAAACTCATTAAAACCTACCGGAGTCGAAACTCAATGGAAAAAAAACCCGGTAGGAAAAAAAATACCCCACCACCTACTAATTCACTAAAGCTTTTAGACATCATAATATGCTCCATGTAACAGCCTGGCCCTTTTCTTTCTAGTAGGCTACCCCAGCACTGCACTCATAACATTTTCTACTCCCCCTGTAGAGTTTTTGCCTTCCGTGGGAATCGAACCATGTACCCTGGGGCTCAAGTACATGTTCAATACATTCCCACTACCAATTGATCTAGTTGTAACATCCCTGTTTCGTTAATTTCGGTTTACAAAATTAACTGGCGATTTATCATTCGATTAAATGATGAATTTTGTCATTGATATGATAATCTCGCGAAAGCAATATTGAATTGCTCAATTATAGTAAATACACGCAATTTATTCGAATTGTGTGAATCGTTGTGGGAATTAGAGCACAAGGGTAAAATCGTCATTTCACCTCATATTGAAGATGTATCATCCGACGAAATAATAGATTGGGTCCTAGTCATGCAAAGTGCCGTGGGAATGGTAGTTGAATTCCTAAGTCATATGAATTGATGAGTGCTTAATGGATTAAAATGGATTTTGTGAGAATTAGAGAACTAAGGGCGATTTGGTCTTTTACCACTCATTAAACCCCCAGCTCCAAATATTGTAAGCAGCCAACATCTCCCTCTCATTCCTCAAATTCTGAAATTGGGAAAATAAATGAAAGAAAACTCAAAAGAGAGAGAGAGAGTGGGGCGACAAGAGGGAGAAGAGGGAATTGAGAGAATCTCCATAGATGCCATTGCATGTAGGTGAAAATTGCATCATCCCCTTCCTTTTTCCATCCTCTTTCAATTGATATCACCTTCAGCAACACTTTCCTCCTCCATTCCTTTTCACCATTTTTGGAAGTTTGAAGCTTGAAGAACCAACAATGGAGTTTTGGAGCTTCTAAGGTCTTGCATGTAAGTCTTAGATACTTTCTTCTCCTCCATTTTTAGTTTCCTTTCCAATGATACCCTTGATGGAAGCTGAATCCCTCTCCTTTTCATTTTTCCACTGATGATTCTTTAAGCTCTTGGTGGAAGCTTTGGAGCTTTTGAGCTTGTGGATGTAATTTTGGAGCTCTAGGTGTGTTGGGTGAAGTTGGAATCGCAAGTATGAAACTACATTGTGGTCAGGAGCTATTTGGGAGCAATTTCAGTAGCCAAGGAACTTGGAGTTTTGAAAGAGGAGCTACTGATTTCGTTTTGAAGCGGTTTGGTCGAATACGAGGATCGTTCGAGCGGTTTCGCGTTTCGAGCATTACGGAGTTCTCGGTGTTTCGTGATTTTCATCACGATAGGTGAGTTCTATACTCGCTTAGGGTTTTCATTTTATTTGTGTCAACATTGAAGGTGACTGAAAATGTGTTCTAGTTCTTCGTTTCGTTGAATTTCGTCAAAAATCGTATTTGTGAAAATTGTGTTTCGGTATGAATGTTTGGATGAATGACTATGTGACTGTTAGATTGATTATGATGATTGTTTGATACCGAATTGATGTGTTGTTATGTTTGGGAATCGAACAGAACGGATATTGGAATGAACGAAATAGCAATTTACGCGAAAATGCAAGTTTTGGAAACACTGGTGCTGACGCACAGACCGTGCGCCCCTGGGCACGGGTCGTGCACCTTAATCTGTCACCCTGCGCAACATTTTTGAAAAACGCGCACCTGTCGGGCGCCTTAGCACACGGACCGTGCGTGGTCCTATGGTACCCTGTTTTAAATCATGTTTTAGGCTATTCCAATTGGTTCTAATTACATTCTAATCCTTTCCCCAACCCTATATATTGATGAACAAACTGTAATTCGTGGAAAACACGTAGGTATGATTGATGTGATGAAAATGCTTTAAGTTATGTTGTTGAATGTTAATAGTTATAAAGTTGAGATTAATGTTATGTCATGATAAGTGTACTATAAGTCCCATGAGGTTGAGGTTAATGTTATGATATTGATTGAAATGAATGATATGAGGTGAACGATTCTTAGTTATGTATTGATGTTGATTGTGATTATGTTATGTTTTACTAATGTGATGTGGATTTCCTAAGTCATGTTATCGAACGTTAGTAACCACGCGAGTGAGGTCATGATAAATGTTTAAACGAACTAAATGTCCTTTGAGGTTATGTTTAATGTCATGGAACTAAATGTTCAAGCAACTGTTTAAGGTCATGGAACTAAATGTTCAAGCAACTGTTTAAGGTCATGAAACTAAATGTTCAAGCAAGGTAATGATATATAAATTATATCAAGTGCGGGTGACGACCCAGATAATTAGTATACTAGGGGAAGGGAAGTCATAAGCCCTAGATAATTAGCGACGGAATTTAGCGAGGGATTTTAGCGACGGATTTTCCCTCGCTAATTAGCGACAGATTTTCCCTCGCTAATTAGCGACGGATTTTAGTGAGGGAAAATCTGTCGCTAATTAGCGACAGATTTTAGTGAGGGCTAATCCGTCGCTAATTTAATTTATTTATAAAAAATTGCTTTATTTTTTGTGCCACGTGTCCAAATTTGAAAACCTGTTTTTTTCTTTTAATAACTATATATATTAAATGCAGCACAATTTTGAGAATACTCAAATAAAATCCAAACTAGTACTAAATACTAACCAACAATACCAAATATCCAAAATTTTGAGTACTCAAATAAAATCCATCCAAACTAACCTACAATACCAAATATCCAAATCCTAAACAACTTCAAACCAGTAATAACAATCCAAATTCTAAACATGTCCAAACCAGCAAGTAACAACATAATACAAAAACGAGCTGTCATCAGACTCGGACTCCTCAGACTCAAAGGCATCTAGCTTAATGCTCTTATAGTACTTTAACAGCTTCTCTTGCTAACGTGTAAACCTAAAGAAGTCTGTCTGCATATCTTTCATAGTCCGACTCTGCTTCTGCTGCTCCTGCTGATGCTGTGCATGCATCTCCTGTATCTGTTGCTGGTGCTGAGCACGCATCTCCTCCATCGGCTGCCTGAGCTGCTCTGTCTCACCTGAAGGACGAGGAGGTCGACTACTAGAGGAGGGTCCGCTGGTGTCAAACTGATCATCCTCAAATCTCAAATTTGGAGCCAAGGGCCCCGTACCATACATATGTTTCTTGTACATCCCTCTACCAACGTCTCCCAATTGCGGTTTGCCAAAGCCATGATCTCAAGAGACATTGGACCAAGTGACACAGGGTTCCAGCTCCCCTGTGTCGGCTCAAACATCGTCTCAGCATGTTTCTCCTGTTTTGCATAACCACAAAACGTAGCATAATAAGGGCTCCATTTTAAGAAAACATTATATAATACAAATCAAGTTGTATATTTACCTGAGTGGTCCTCGAGCGCTCATCAACATAAGTCTGAGTATCCTTCCTGACATGTGTGGCCCTATCCAGCTCAGCAATAGTAAGAGGGTGTCCAGTCTTCTTACTCTGTAAAAATGAAACAAATTCTCAAATATTGGTAACTAATCGCCCTAACTAAACTAAAATAGTACAAATATTTTTAAAATAACCTACCAATCTCATAGCATGCTGAGCTTGGTTGAGGAGCCACAAGTGTGAAGTGAGCCACCCTTTTCTGAATTCCGATTTTCCTTCGCTTTTCCAGCATTGGCTTTGAATTTCCGACTTCTCCAAACTTCCTGGTATTGATCCCAGACTTCTTGAGGGATATACCTCGGCCTTTCATTTTTACGGCGCAATTTGTAGAGCAAGTCCGCCAATTGCTTTGCAAATCTAGCCCAAAAAATTTTATGCACCAATTCATCATCTTCCGGTCTCCAAGTCACTTTGGTCTGTATTGAACATAATCAAAATATGTATTAGTAATTATATTAAATATTAAACAATAAATTATCAATATAGGTAATGACATAATTGATACTTACCCTAAACAAGTCCACAAAATCTTTCTTTTTCCTCTAATCAATTTTTGTCAC
Organism: Astragalus membranaceus; assembly: GCA_039519185.1. Lineage (NCBI taxonomy): Eukaryota > Viridiplantae > Streptophyta > Magnoliopsida > Fabales > Fabaceae > Astragalus > Astragalus membranaceus. The sequence goes on from CM076851.1 coordinate 49,413,510, forward strand.
CTTTTCATGGTACTCTTCAAAATAGAGTTTCTTAATGACATAAGTGATCGCTGATGAAGCAGTCTTCGATCTAACAAACCTGCATAATTAAGTTGTTGCATAATTAACAAACATATATACACGTCAAACAAACAATTAATTTAAATTAAAAAAAAAAACTCAAACAATACTTACGCATCGCCAAAGGGATATATGACTTTGCGACGCCGACCATCAGGGTCGACAGCCACCTGCTCATCCTCCGACCCGGATGATAATGGCTCTGAATCAGTATGACCATGGGGGTCAGAATGATCATCCTGTAGGAACTGATCAGTTTGTACCTCGGGTGTAGGCATAGATAACCCGACTGGTGTGCCCATAGGATGCTGCAGAGGTGGGCCCATATACCCTGCTGGTGTGCCCATAGGATGTTGCAGAGGTGGACCCATATACCCTCCCGGTGTGCCCATAGGATGCTGCAGAGGTGGAAAATACCCATAGGATGCTGGTGTGCCAGATGGGTTTATAGGATACCAATTGGGGCCGGAGGGAGAATGACCAGCAGGTGGAGCAGCTGCAGCAGAACGTGAAGTCCCAGCTCCTCCAGCAGTAGTGGTGGTCTGGGGCATCCCCAAAAATGTATCCTTTGGATTAAGTACAACCTCACGAACTGGACGCCGCCTTCTAGGTTCAACTATCTTCTTCCCCCTAACATCTCTCGGCGGGTCAGAACCTCCTCCTGGATGCATATCTATGAAAAACGAAACACAAGAAAAATATATATTGATATATATTAATAAATAAATTTAAATACAACAACAACGTACAATAATGATAAACGAAATGTGAAATATATTAATAATTAAAATTAGATGAACAATCAACAACATGCAGACTATGAAGCCCTGATACTCCAAAAATGACTAAGTACCCGTATCTGACACGTGAGGGACACGTTGGGGATACGGCGCCATTAGCAGGATACGGACGCGGGATACGGCATAATCGTTGGATACGCAACGGATACGCTTTGATTCCCTTTAAGCACTCTTACAGTTTTTAATACATTTAATTATATTATATTTAGTTATAAATTAATATAAATCAATAAAATAATTGGGAATACAAACAAAGTTACAAAACCCTAAATTAAAAAATTGAACGATCAATAAAACGTGAAGAATGAAGATCGAAGAATCGAGAAACGCAGAGGCAGAGCAGCAGCGAGCCTCCATAGCCACCGTCTTCCCTCCATAGCCACAGCGAAGGAAACACCGCAAAAAGCCTCCATAGCCACCGCGAGCTTGTTGCGACGCCAACGTGAGGTTGCTGTGATGCACCTCCATAGCCACCGCGAGCCTCCATAGCCACAGCGAAGGAAACACTGCACAAGCCTCCATAGCCACCGCGAACTTGCTTTTGTTCTTTCTTTCCCTCTCTTTGTTTTTCTTCTCTGTTGCTCTTCCCTGTTGGCTGTTGCTAATCTTCTCTATGTTTTTCATCATCGTGTTGCTGTTGTTCTTCCCTGTTGCTCTTCCCTGTTTTTCATCATCGTGTTGCTGTTGTTTTTCATCGTCGTTGCCAAGTCAGTGATTTTTTGTGCTACTGTTGTTCACTCCTTCTTGTCAAGTTGTCATCACCATTGTTTATTACTTATTTACTTAATTTATGTGTGCCTATTGAACTAGTTTTGATTCTGTTGTTACTCAGTTTGCCTATTGAACTAGTTTTGATTCTGTTTTGATTCTGTTATTCTGTTACCCTGTTGCTAATCTTCTCTGTTTTGTTACTCAGTTTGCCTATTGAACTAGTTTTGATTCTGTTTTGATTCTGTTATTATGTTACCCTGTTGCTAATCTTCTGTGTTTTGATTCTGTTACTCTGCATTCCTTTTTATTGCTATGTACGTTAGTGTTAGTTTCAGTTTGCCTATCTGGTCTTTTCCATTCTTTAATCAATATTTGTGTGTATTTTTTCTACTGTAGTTTGAAAAATGCCTCACGTGGAAGAAAGTATTTCAAGTTCATTTGCATCAAAGGAACCTCAAGATGACCATGCTCGACTTTGGAGATTTGTTAAGATATCAGAGAAGAAAGATGAAGGAGGTGGCAACAAGGTTTGGTCTTGCAACTTTTGTCAAAAAATGGTGAAGAGTTCATATTCTAGAGTGAAAGCACACTTACTCAAACTACCCAATTGTGGGGTTGCTGCTTGTCCTAAGGTTAGTGATGTTGTCTTAGCTGATTTAAATCGAATTTGTGAAGAGGCTAAGAATAGATTAAAGCCTAAAAGTGTTCCATTGCCTACTGAAAAATTGTGTCCAAGACCACCAACAATACCACAAAAGAGAAGAAGAGGTGGTATAGAAAATGCTTTTAATTTAGATGATAGGAATCATCTCAGAGCAATTATAGCAAGGATGTTTTATTCGGGGGGTTTATCATTCCATCTTGCTAGGAATCCTTACTTTGTTAGTTCCTATTCATTTGCTGCTAATCACAACCTTAGTGGTTTTCTTCCATCTAGTTATAATGCTTTGAGAACTAGTCTTTTGAAACAAGAGAGGTCTCATGTTGAGAGAATGCTTGAGCCTATCAAATCTTTATGGCCGATTGTAGCGACCGAGAAATCCGAGAAGGATTCCTCGAAGGTTCAAAAATGAAGCCGCCACCAAAGTTTTAGTTTAAGGGCAAACATTGGAAAATCCCTTTTGGAATGGATAAGGGTCCTTGAGACCAGATTAGGGTTCGGGAGTCGGTTATGCGTGGGGAAGGTATTAGCACCCCACGACATCCTTCCTAAGGAAGGTTACCTGCTAATTAGTTGTAGAAGCGAAAGTTAATTTTGAAAACATTTATTTTTACCCTTTTATTGTGAAATAAAAAGAAAGAAGAAAATTGATATTTTATTTAAGGAAATGATTATTTAGGAGAAGACTGAAAAAGGTTTTTTATTAGTGTAATTGACAGAGGTCGGCCGCCCTCTGCTCCTACGTATCTCTTGGTAGAGAATCAAATCACACGTAGTTCTTGGTAGAAAACTTTGTTTGTTGATGTATTTTATTTAGGGATTTTAGGACTCCTGAGTGATCAGTTCATTTGTCCTAAAATGATGACTAACCCGACTGTACAGTCGGCTTAGTCCCCTACTTTGTGAAAAGGGAGTTTTTTGAAGTTTGGAAGATAGTTTGCTGTGTTGTGGTTTGATTTTATTTGAATAGGGGTTTTAGGACTCTTGATCCGTACGGTTCATTCGTCCTAGAACGCTGACTAACCAGACTATACAGTCGACTTAATCCCCTATTTTGAAAATTTGATTTGTGGAAAGGAATGTGTTTGTATTTTGATTTAGAAATTGTTTGTTTTAAATAGGGATTTTAGGACATGATCCGTAACGGTTCATTAGTGACCTAAAAAGTAGACTAACGCGACTGTACAGCCGACTTAGTCCCTATTTGTATTTTTTTGGAGAGAAAATATTTATTTATTTTTATTGTTTCTTGTAAAAGAAAATATTTTTTGAAGAAGAAATAAATAAAAACGAAAAAAGGGATGAAGTAGTAAAATGGGGTGTCATTAGCTGCAGGGGCTTGTATTTTAAAAAGGAGGTGCGGAAAGTAGCCCAGTGTTAGTTTGCAGGAAGGGAGTTGTATTATTAAAACTGGGTGTGAAAAGCAGCAGCCCAGTTTGGAGACTGGCCTGCGAATTCATGGGCTTTTCAGGGGTGTATAATGGAATTGGCAGGGTGCGAATAGTAACCAGAATTCTAAAATTTAAAACAAAAAAAAGGAAGAACTATATAAGAGGAAACACAACATTTGCTGGAACCCTAATTTCCCCTTTTACCACCTCAGTGCCGCAACCAAAACGCGGAGAGAGAGAGAGAGAGAGAAGCTGCGAGATTTTCGGCGAGGAGTCCGGCAAGGGCTCCGGCGAGAGAGAGAGAGAGAGAGAGAGAGAGAGAGAGAGAGAGAGAGAGAGAGAGAGAAAGAGGTTTGCGAGGAGAGAGAGGGAACTGAAAAATGAAGGGAAAGGGAGAGAGTTGGCGACGAGAGAAACAGAGAGAAGAGGCGTGAGATTTCTGTGAGTGAGAGGGAGGAAGACGAAAGGGAAAAAGAGACAAAGCGATGACCGAGAGAGAGCGAAGATGGAATGGTGGAGAGAGAGGTTATCGTGGTGAGCTTGTCTCCGGCGAAGGTGACAGAGCTGATGGAGGTGATGGTGATGCGTGGTGACCGGTGACGGAGTAGCTCTGGTGTTGCACGATGACAACGACGACGCGAAGGGGTGCATGCGCGCGGAGGAGAGGGGGAGCACGGCGGTGGTCTGAGGTTGAGACCGGAACGGTGACCGTGAGAACAACGGCCTTTTGACGGCGACGGGCTTGGGGAAAACGAAGGGGATCGTTGGCGGAGTTTGCGGCGGCAGCCACCGCTAACGGTGGTCGGTGTTTCAGGTCTATTAATGTTGCATTTTTTTTATTCCTTTTTCTGATTTTTGATTTTTTACTTACAAGTCAGATGATTTTTCTTTAAAAAAAAAAACTAATCTATTTACAGTTCTAATTTAACCACTAAGTCTATTACACTAATCTATTTGTGATTTCAAAATCCTCAACATAAACTGAACCTAATTTCTAATTTTGTCTCGCCTATTATTACGGATCCTAATTTTTAACTACAAATAATTGCTATTTTTGAGAACAGAATACTAAACCTTAATATATACACTAATCTGTTCATACTGCCTACATATTTACAGCATCAACATTCATAGCCAAAATCTAAACTGACTAACCAATTATGTTCCTAAAAATGATAAAACTTAAGGAAAACGAAATTGTTTCAGCCAACCTCTTTTCCAGCTTCGGTTTAGTCTCCTATTGCTTGCTCTCGACACTGCTTACTATTGTTTCACTGCTGCTGCTTCTGTTCTGTGTGGCTGTTTCTAGATTTTTTAAGGTTTTGCGATTAGGGTTTCAATGTGAAAACCCTAATCTTTTGGTTCTGAATCTGTGTATTTTCTGTCTTTCGTATCTGCTTTCTGTCTGTCCGAGTTGTTGATTTTATAGGCATTTTTAGGTTTAGGAAAATGAATTCTTTGATTCTAACCTGATTTTATTTCCTTTTTCAGGTTATTGGACTCTTGGGCAACAAGTATCAGCCCATGGATCTGCTGCTGTTGCCATTTTTTTGTATTTTCGTTTTCAGATTTTTTTGAATTATTTTGTATTGTTGTATCTTTAGATTTTTTGGGATTATTGTAAATTAAATTTTAATTAATTCTGATTTTATTTAATATATTTTTTTATGACATTTTGATCAAAGGACTAAATTAGGCCCAAAATACCAATCATAGGCCCATTTAGACAAATGACTAAAATAAGGCCCAATTAGAACAATTTTCTAAAATCAGGTCCAATCTAGACAAATTACTATCATAGGTCCAATAGCCACATAGGCCCAATTAGGCAAATGACTAAAACATTAGACATAAGCCCATAAGCCCATTTATAAAAAAACTGGTTGGACATAGGTTCAATTGGACAATTTGGTCCGACTTTAAACAAAACAGCGCTTGAAATGCCATGGGCTTGTGACACGGGGCTAAAGCGATTATGATAAAAAAACCGGGAAAAATTAGGGTATAACAGCTGCCCCTCTTTATTTATATTTTACTAGAAAAGGTGAACGGTTTTCAGATTTTCGTAGTAGAAATACAAATAAAGATAGATTAGACGCTAATTTTGTCCGCTTAGGGGGAAGATGAGTTAGGGAAACGAGGGACGATTAACACTTGGCGTGTTAACCGAGAACAATAAAGAAATGATCGCTGGGGATCTGGAGGAGCCTTGGGGCTCTAGAAGAGCATTTGGGCTCTAAGGGAGCACTGGGGCTCCAAGGGGTTGCCTAAACCCTAAAGGACCAATTGGGGTCCGAAGGTGCACTGGGGCTTTGAAGGACCACTGGGGGTCCAAAAGAGCACAAACTAGCAATGGTACTAGTAAAATGGTATGCTCGGGGGTGGCCTTTTTCGAGCGGCCGGAGGGGCAAGATCAGGTCGTTGACCTAATTTGCTCACCTCCAAGGACGTCCACCATGTCTTAGGCTGACACAGCTAGTCTGAAGGACCTGGGGTCGGATGATCCGTCGCGCTCAGTGGCGACATAGTGATCTTGAGGGTAGAGTTCGAAGTCGTTGCTTTGACATACTGGGTCGAACTGAACTGATGGACCTGGGGTCGGATGATCCGTCGGTTGCTCGATAACGCGACGTGGGATCTAGAATGGATGACCGTTGGAGGTCTAAATTAAGACAGCTCTGGGGCTGCGAGGGACTGCTGGGGTCCGAGACTCTGCATTTTGATACGAGGCTAGTGCTTGGAGCACTGACTTTGAGGGAACAAACTATTGGGTTTGACACATGGCGTACTTCTCTAACACATACCTAATGAATGCATTTACCTGAGAAGGGAAAAGCTATCTATATTTGGCATGTCTAAAAATGCGATGAATGATGCATGCGTGCAATATAGGTATTTGAAATGGTAGGTGTCCAGTGAGATGAATGAAACGTGTGGCAGATGATGTGAGTTGAAGTTGGTGGAACATGGAGGTTGGCAAATAACGTATGTGAATGCAATGTGTATGATTTTTCTTTTGGCTTTTCTTTTTTTTTGCCTTTTTTTGGTCTTTTTTTTTTGCTGGTCCTTCAACTCGCAAGACTTCCGGCATGAGGCTATCAAGTGCATTCGTACTGCTAAGTCAATTGCGCATGACTGGGACTTATCATTTGAGATGATCGCGCATTTATTGCTCTATTCCTGCGGTTCCTTTCTTCCTTATAGGTATTTTAATGAAAGACTATATCTCTTCTGTGATTCTCAGAAATTTCGTAATGATTGTAATGCTTTTGATTATGCCACATGTTTCACAATCCAGTATCAATTATCACAAAACATCATTTCAAAAATAGACGGAAGTAAAAAGAAAGAAAAGTGTTTGATATTGACATTGGAGGCCAAATGTGCAGAAGGCACACCGACTTAAGATTACGTCAGGAATTTCATTGAAAGAATAGGAAAGCTGAAATACTAAGCAGACTTCTCGGTAGTTAGTGTCCTTGAAGTAACGGTGCGGGCCACCCATGTTCACGACCTTGATCACTCATCATCCGACTTTCGGAAGTGTTGATTGCCTCAATGTTGTTTAGTCCAACTTCCTGACCCTAACTTTTGCCTGGATTGTCCCTTTTGGATTTTCAATCCACCAGGTCGCTCTAACTTTTGCCTAGGTCGCCCTTTTGGGTTTTCAACCTAGCGAGCTCATTTTTGCTTGGATCATCTTTCTCTTTGTTCATATATTCCCTTTTTTAGGCAGCGTTCGCCGGGAGTGGGATGTCTTCCTCATCCATTTTTGTGAGAATTAAGGCTCTTCCAAAGGATGATTTCTTTACTATGTAAAGGTCCTTTATAGTTCGAGCTCCATCTCCTGCGGGAATCCTTTTGGGTGAGTATGACTTTCTTGGGCACCAAGTCTCCTTAAAATTGCTGGGGACAGACCTTCTTCTGTTAAGCTTTTTTTGTTCTTTTCCGATATGACATAAGACAACCGTTCTTTTGTGTGGTGAGTTTTAATGGAAGTACTACTCCCATCGTACGGGGTTGCCCCTGTTGAAGTATGAACGAGGTCTGATCTCCATGTAAGGTGAAATGTCACTATCATCCCTGATATTCTTTGTTTATTGTCGCAACTGCCCCATTTGTTGTTTTTTTGGGCAGTATGGAAAGAGATCATGATGCTCGTCTTGGAGTCCTTACATAGTCCTTTCACCATTGTCTGTGATGATTTTTTTTAGGAAAGCCGTAACGGCAGACCAAATTTCTCGACAATCACGGATTTGTTACATCAGTGGGCGTCTTATGTCAGACAAGATGATGTAAGCGAACTTTCTTGATTTGCTATCCTTTAGGTGTGATGTTAATTTTAACACCTTTTTATCTTTTTCTGTCCCTAGGTTAATCATTTCGTTTGATTCCACGCGAGGCTGGGTCACTTTATCCTCTTGTTCCATTATTCTCATTACCTCTGGAAAGAGTTTCCCAGTTATCTTCAACATCTTCATTGGTTTGATTAATGGGGCGATCAAAGTTATGACATGAGTTACCGACGTTGTTATTTTCAAGGACAAGTTATTTAAGTCCGCATTAGTAGAAATTAAAGAAGGATAAAAGAAAAAGTAAAGCGAGCAAATGAGTAAAAAGGAATTTATCGGAGAATTCAAAATGTTATTTTATTAATATTGATACCGGAAAGAAACATGCATGCCCTTATTGAAATGTCCTAAGGCTTTGGGCAGAGCCATAGGATTTGCATTACGTAACATTACTTTGAACTGAAAATCACAAGAAAATCAACAATCTCCCAATTCATAAGTGCTTCAGCCGCAGGACAAAGGCGCACAAGGTTGATGATGTTGTCTTTAGCCCTTTGATCGCCTTCAAAAGCATTGACGGATGACTTCTCATGCCCCTGGCAAAGGGTTAGCGCCTCAGTTCAGAGCATCCTCATTGAAGCTCAACCATTTGGATTCGATCAGATCCTGAATCACATGTTTCAGTGCCTTGCAGTTTTCTACTGAATGCTCAATTGCGCCTGCGTGAAATTCGCAAGTAGCGTTCGGGTCATAGCCTCTCAGGAAAGGAGGTTTAATGGGCCTCATCGGGCGGGGGGAGATTAGGTTGGGACTATTGGATCAAACTGTACATGTCTCCTTTCTGGGTAGTTTGGTGGTTTATGGCTTTTAGTGGTTTGGGTAGAGAAGTGCAGGGCTTGAGGGTGGTTTTTGGAAGTGTAAGAGGCTTTGACTGATCCTGTTATGGAGTTGGTTTCCCCTTCACTACCTCTAACAAATCCTGCAAACGGCTTCCTTGGGTTATTGGTTTCGGCCGAACCGTAAGAAATTTTCCCGTTTCTCATTCCATTTTCCAACCTTTTCCCTATGGTGATCATGTCTGAGAAGTTAGAGGATACGCTCCCAATTAATCTGTCATAGAAGGGTGACTGCAACGTGTCTATGAACATGGATACCATCTCTTTCTCTAGTAGAGCTGGTGCTACCTGCGCTGCCAATCCTCTCCAACGCTGGGCATACTCCTTGAAAGATTCGTTATTTCTTTTTACCATATTCTGCAACTGTGGTCTAGCGGGAGCTATATCGATGTTGTATTTATACTGCTTTAAGAAAGCATCAGCCAGATCTTTCCAACATCGAATGTGGGTGCGTTCCAACTGCATGTACCAGCTTGAGGCTGCCCCAGTCAAGCTATCCTGAAAGTAATGGACGAGCAGTTTGTCGTCGTGTGCAAATGCAGCCATTTTTCTACAGTACATAGTCAGATGGCTAGCGGGACAAGTTACCCCTATGTATTTGTCAAAGTCAGGCACTTTGAACTTGGGTGGGATAATCACATTAGGGACGAGACACAAATCGTATGCATCCCTTGCGCCGACATTGGATCCTTCAATTGCTCTCGGGCGCTCTTCTAGTATCTGATATTTGTCCTCGGGCTGAGAGTCCTCCATTGAGTAGTTATGAGAAGATCCTCTCATGTTGTAGTGGAGAGGAACCATTGGCATTGCAGCAGAGTTTGGTGTAGGAGCATGATGAATTTCTACTGGTGACGGAGTATAACTCTGTGGAATGACCTGTGGTGCAGTCACAGGACTTGAGAAGTGAACTCGCGGTATTTCTGCATTTGTATTTTGAGCTGAAGGTCCAGCGACTCCCGAAGGTCCTTCCTCTGGATTGGCTTCCATGGTAGGAGGAGCGTAAGCAGCTGGGAGACCGTAATGGGGCCATTGGTAGCTCTGGATGTTCACTCCAGCGGTGTGTGGAGTCTCGGAGCTGGGAGGAGGAGGAAGGTTCGAAGCATTGTTCTCAGTATTCCCTGCCAAAGCATTTTCGTCTGCATTTCTTCTCTCGAGGAGTTTCACGAATCCATACATTTGGTCTTTCAGCGCCATCATCTCGGTCATTTGATCTTTCAATACCATCATCTCGCTCATTTGATCCTTCAGCTTTGCAATGTCTTCTCTTAGAGCCTGATTATCCTCTTCGGCCATTTTTCTTGCTTGTGAACGAGTCCGGTAGCGATGTTGATGAACCAGCTTGCCCTTTTACTCTCTGTTTATTTCTCAATTTTTTTTTACGTAAGTACATGAATGAATGAATGAATGAATGGATGAATGTGCATGAAATGCAAATGTACGACTTCGTGTTACGCCGGGGAAATTGTAAGTTTCTGTTTGACGCAGAACTGAAAGAAACTTATTTTATTAATGCAAATGTTTGATCCATCTTGTCAGAGAGAAAGTCTTACAATTCCCTGGCGGTTATAGAAATGTATGAAGAACGAAATGTTAATGTGCAATAATGTTTTTTGTGCCATACAAAAGGGACAGGTAAAAATGCATGAGGTATGCTAAAAAAAAATTTGCCAAAATAACATATGAATTTTTGAAATTTTTTTTTAAAAGACCGAAAAAATGTATCAGTGTTTGTTTGAATGCAGGGGTATGAGGCTCCTTTGTGCCCTACGAGGGTTCCTTAGAGAATAGGTCTAGGGCCTGTCTGTTAAGTGAACCTTTCAAATGGTAGCTCTAAAGAGTCTTACATAAGGTTCCTAGAGCCAACGACCCCAGTTAAGAACACTGATCAACAACAATAGGCAAGCTATTAGGAGTGCCAGCATTCTCAAGAGGGACCAAACTCTAGGTGAGACTTTCGTGACCACCCAACAGGACGCACATCCAGTAGGCCATCACTACGCAGCCTCGTTCTAACTTAGGTTATTCTCCAGTCCGGGTATAGGACTATTCTCACGTGTGTGCAAAAGTGTGATAGTGGAGTGTGTGAAGGAGAAAAATATCAAGAATACCCCCCAAGCTGCAAAACAAACAAACATATATACAAAAAAACTGGTCTTCTATCCTAGGGTTTTCATATCACAAAAGAATAATATGCAATGAAAATAAAAGACAGAAATGGAAGGGTAAAAATAACATTAAATTAACAACAAATCCTACAACTAATTAGACTAGGTTTGACTCTCTAAATTGTCCCTAGTGAAGTCGCCAGCTGTAGCGACCGAGAAATCCGAGAAGGATTCGTCGAAGGTTCAAAAATGAAGTCGCCACCAAAGTTTTAGTTTAAGGGCAAACATTGGAAAATCCCTTTTGGAATGGATAAGGGTCCTTGAGACCAGATTAGGGTTCGGGAGTCGGTTATGCGTGGGGAAGGTATTAGCACCCCACGACATCCTTCCTAAGGAAGGTTACCTGCTAATTAGTTGTAGAAGCGAAAGTTAATTTTGAAACCATTTATTTTTACCCTTTTATTGTGAATTAAAAAGAAAGAAGAAAATTGATATTTTATTTAAGGAAATGATTATTTAGGAGAACACTAAAAAAGGTTTTTTATTAGTGTAATTCACAGAGGTCGGTCGCCCTCTGCTCCTACGTATCTCTTGGTAGAGAATCAAATCACACGTAGTTCTTGGTAGAAAACTTTGTTTGTTGGTGTATTTTATTTAGGGATTTTAGGACTCCTGAGTGATCAGTTCATTTGTCCTAAAATGATGACTAACCCGACTGTACAGTCGGCTTAGTCCCCTACTTTGTCAAAAGGGAGTTTTTTGAAGTTTGGAAGATAGCTTGATGTGTTGTGGTTTGATTTTATTTGAATAGGGGTTTTAGGACTCTTGATCCGTACGGTTCATTCGTCCTAGAACGCTGACTAACCCAACTGTACAGTCGACTTAATCCCCTATTTTGAAAATTTGATTTGTGGAAAGGAATGTGTTTGTATTTTGATTTAAAAATTGTTTGTTTTAAATAGGGATTTTAGGACAAGATCCGTAACGGTTCATTAGTGACCTAAAAAGCAGACTAACCCGACTGTACAGTCGACTTAGTCCCCTATTTGTATTTTTTGGAGAGAAAATATTTATTTATTTAGTTTTATTGTTTTTTTGTAAAAGAAAATATTTTTTGAAGAAGAAATAAATAAAAACGAAAAAAGGGAAGAAGTAGTAAAATGGGGTGTCATTAGCTGCAGGGGCTTGTATTTTAAAAAGGAGGTGCGGAAAGTAGCCCAGTGTTAGTTTGCAGGAAGGGAGTTGTATTATTAAAACTGGGTGTGAAAAGCAGCAGCCCAGTTTGGAGACTGGCCTGCGAAGTCATAGGCTTTTCAGGGGGTGTATAATGGAATTGGCAGGGTGCGAATAGTAACCAGAATTCTAAAATTTAAAACAAAAAAAAGGAAGAACTATATAAGAGGAAACACAACATTTGCTGGAACCCTAATTTCCCCTTTTACCACCTCAGCGCCGCCACCAAAATGCGGAGAGAGAGAGAGAGAGAGAGAGAAGCCGCGAGATTTACGGCGAGGAGTCCGGCGAGGGCTCAGGCGAGAGAGAGAAAGAGGTTTGCGAGGAGAGAGAGGGAATCGAAAAATGAAGGGAAAGGGAGAGAGTTGGCGACGAGAGAAACAGAGAGAAGAGGCGTGAGATTTCTGTGAGTGAGAGGGAGGAAGACGAAAGGGAAAAAGAGACAAAGCGATGACCGAGAGAGAGCGAAGATGGAACGGTGGTGAGAGAGGTTATCGTGGTGAGCTTGTCTCCGGCGAAGGTGACAGAGCTGATAGAGGTGATGGTGATGCGTGGTGACCGGCGACGGAGTAGCTCTGGTGTTGCACGATGACAACGACGACGCAAAGGGGTGCATGTGCGCGGAGGAGAGGGGGGAGCACGGCGGCGATCTGAGGTTGAGACCGGAACGGTGACCGTGAGAACAACGGCCTTTTGACGGCGACGGGCTTGGGGAGAACGAAGGGGATCGCTGGCGGAGTTTGCGGCGGCAGCCACCGCTAACGGTGGTCGGAGTTTCAGATCTGTTACTGTTCCATTTTTATTATTCCTTTTTCTGATTTTTGATTTTTTACTTACAAGTCTGATGATTTTTCTTAAAAAAAAAAACTAATCTATTTACAGTTCTAATTTAACCACTAAGTCTATTACACTAATCTGTTTGTGATTTTAAAATCCTCAACATAAACTGAACCTAATTTCTAATTTTGTCTCCCCTATTATTACGGATCCTAATTTTTAACTACAAATAATTGCTATTTTTGAGAACAGAATACTAAACCCTAATATGTACACTAATCTGTTCATACTGCCTACATATTTACAGCATCAACATTCATAGCCAAAATCTAAACTGAATAACCAATTATGTTCCTAAAAATGCTAAAACTTAAGGAAAGCGAAATTGTTTCAGCCAGCCTCTTTTCCAGCTTCTGTTTAGTCTCCTACTGCTTGCTCCCGACACTGCTTACTATTGTTTCACTGCTGGTGCTTCTGTTCTGTGTGGCTGTTTCTGGATTTTTTAAGGTTTTGCGATTAGGGTTTCAATGTGAAAACCCTAATCTTTTGGTTCTGAATCTGTGTATTTTCTGTCTTTCGTATCTGCTTTCTGTCTGTCCGGATTGTTGATTGGATTGTTGATTTTATAGGCATTTTTAGGTTTAGGAAAATGAATTCTTTGATTCTAACCTGATTTTATTTCCTTTTTCATGTTATTGGACTCTTGGGCAACAAGTATCAGCCCATGGATCTGTTGTTGTTGCCATTTTTTTTGTATTTTCGTTTTCTGATTTTTTTGGATTATTTTGTATTTTTGTATCTTTAGATTTTTTGGGATTATTGTAAATTAAATTTTAATTAATTCTGATTTTATTTAATATTTTTTTTTATGACTTTTTGATCAAAGGACTAAATTAGGCCCAAAATACCAATCATAGGCCCATTTAGACAAATGACTAAAATAAGGCCCAATTAGAACAATTTTCTAAGAGTTAAATATGTTTTTGGTCCCTATAAGATTTGGGTTTTCGTCTTTAGTCCCTACATTAACGAAATAGGCATTTTGGTCCCTACATTTTTTTCCGTTTTCATTAATAGTCCCTGTCGTTAAATCCATCTGATCAGTCAACAGAAATGTGACGTGGCTGTTAAAAAGATAGGGACCAAAACACCTATTTCGTAAATGTAGGGACTAAACTTAGAATGACCCAATTTTGTAGGGACCAAAAACATATTTTACCCTAAATAAAAAAAGCCTAATCATATTGATTTAACGAGAGGGACTATTAATGAAAACGGAAAAAAAATGTAGGGACCAAAACGCCAATTTCGTTAATGTAGGGATTAAACTTAGAAGGAGCCGATTTTGTAGGGACTAAAAACATATTTAACCCATTTTCTAAAATCAGGTCCAATCTAGACAAATTACTATCATAGGTCCAATAGCCACATAGGCCCAATTAGGCAAATGACTAAAACATTAGACATAAGCCCATAAGCCCATTTATAAAAAAAACTGGTTCAAAACACTAAGCGTAAGCCCAATTAGGCAAGCTAACGAAAACAGGCCCAAAAGGTTGGACATAGGTCCAATTGGACAATTTGGTCCGACTTTAAACAAAACAGCGCTTGAAATGCCATGGGCTTGTGACACGGGGCTAAAGCGATTATGATAAAAAGACCGGGCAAAATTAGGGTATAACACTGATGAAAGGAGTTACATTGGTTTCTGATGGCTGGACAGATGTGCAAAGGAGACCATTGATAAATTTCATGGCTATTAGTGAAGGAGGGCCTATGTTTTTGAAGGCGATTGATGGTTTTGGGGACTATAAAGACAAGCACTACATGGCTAGCATAATAAAAGATGTGATCAAGGAGATCGGGCCATAAAATATTGTGCTAATCATAACAGATAATGCTCCTGTTTGTAAGGCTGCAGGAATGTTGATTGAAGCTGAGTTCCCTAATATCTTTTGGACACCTTGTGTAGTTCATACATTGAATTTAGCATTGAAAAATATATGTGCAGCAAAGAATATTGAAAATAATGATAAGGTTTTTAATGAAATGTAATTGGATCACTGAGATAGTTGATGATGTTTCATTTATCAAGACTTACATAATGACTCACTCAATGAGATTGGCCATCTTCAATGAGTTTTCAACACTTAAACAGCTCTCTATTGGTGAAACCCGTTTTGCATCAATGTTAGTGATGCTAAAAAGGGTTAGGTTGTTGAAATGTGCTTTACAAAGAATGGTTATCAGTGACCAATGGAATACATATAGGGATGACAATCAACAAAGAGCTGCACGTGTGAAAGAATTTGTTTTAAGTGATCTATGGTGGGATAAAATAGATTACATTCTTTCTTTCACGGATCCCATATATAGTATGCTTAGAGCATGTGACACAGATTCTTCGACTCTTCATTTGGTTTATGAAATGTGGGATTCCATGATTGAGAAGGTAAAGACAACCATATATAGGCAAGAGGGAAAGGAAGCAAGTGAAGAATCTACTTTCTATGATGTTGTCCATGCTGTTCTCAATTCTAGATGGGGGAAAAAGTTCTACACCACTTCACTGCTTGGCACATTCATTGAATCCAAGGTAATTATTATTTTAATATTACTATTTGTGTTTGAATTATAATAGTCCTATTTGAATTTTAATGCAATGTTTTTTATTTTATTTTAGGTATTATAGTAGTGAGTGGGTTAGTCAAACTTCAAATAGAGTTCCTCCTCATCAAGATGGTAACATTTCTAGAGAGAGGAATAAGTGTCTAAGAAGATATTTTGAAGATCCTGAGGAGAGAACAAAAGTTTGTCTAGAATTCTCTGATTTCTCATCTTGTGGTGGTGATTTTGCTTCTTCTGATTCAATTGAAGATAGATGCACATTAGATGCAAAAACATGGTGGGTGATGCATGGATCTTCTACCCCTTTACTCCAAAGACTTGCATTAAAACTTCTTGTGCATCCAAGTTCCTCCTCATGCTGTGAGAGAAATTGGAGTACTTACTCTTTTATCCATTCTTTGAAGAGAAATAAAATGGATCCAAAAAGGGCACAAGATTTGGTTTATGTGCATACTAATCTTCGTCTTTTGTCTAGGAAAGAGGAAGGATATGGTAAAGGAGAGACAAGGCTGTGGGACATTAGCGGAGATGCACATGATCCACTTGATGGTGTTGGAATTGAATTAGCAGATATGCCTCTTGATGAACCAGAGTTGGAAGCTACGTTATTTCTTGATGATAGAAATGGAGGGGAGGAGAATGACATCGATCGTGTTAAGTAGTCAATTTTGTAAAGCTCAAACTTGTTTTGGATATGACGTATGTTTTTTTGCTATATTCTAACTTGGATAGGAAATTGCATAACTTTTGTGACATGTTCTTAGGAGAAAGAATATATTTTGAAATAGGTGGAGAGAATACATGTAATTATGCTTACTTATTATGATCACACGTATCTTTTTTGTAAGTGTGATCATATCTATTGAATATTATAAGCAATTGTCAATTACTAATTAGTAAAGTGATATATATTTTTATTTTTAATTTAATTTTTTACTGAAGTATCCCCATCGTATCGTATCATGGTTTTCAAAATTTTCCCGTATCCACATATCTGTGTCGTGTCGTATCCCGTATCGTATCCCGTATCTGGGCTACATAGCATGCAGAGATTAAAACTAATCAAACTATCTATGTGATACTAATAAGATTAAAAAAAGTCTTCATCTTCTTCATATACTCCAATTTCTTCTTCTAATACTGGTTCAACTTCTTCAATGTGGAGTCGATCATCACATAAGGTATCAACTGGTTCAACTTCAATTACCTCATTGACGCCCGACATTTCATCCACTTGATAAGGAA